>JAWWLZ010000004.1:24549785-24578963 GCA_035041345.1 Poliocrania exsul | reverse complement strand
GTCTGGAGTGACAGGACAAGGGGGAATGGATTCAAACTGACAGAGAGTAGGTTTAGATGGAACATTAGGAAAAAACTTTTCCCTGGGAGGGTGGGCAGGCCCTGGCAGAGGGTGACTAGAGAAGCTGTGGCTACCCCATCCCTGGAAGTGTCCAGGGCCAAGCTGGACAGGGCTTGGAGCAACCTGGGCTGGTGGAAGGTGTCCCTGTCTATGGCAGGGGGTGGCACAGAAGGAGCTTTACAGTCCCTTCCCTCCAAACCATTCTCTAATTCTCTGATTCTGTGAAAAGACAAGAGAAGATCAAGATTTACTGCACAGAGTAACACAAGTGCTGACCTGATGCAGTTGCAGCCCAGCCCTGCTGGCAGCACAGCTGAGGGGTAGCAGCTCCTCAGGTCTCTCTGGCCTCACACCACAGCTCACACACCACACACATGCAGGAAGTGTGGATTGCCATCAGACCAGGTCAAAACAGCGTCTCAGGGATCTCCAGCTGATCTTAGAAAGGGCTGTGCTTTCTCCAAATACCTGAAAACTTTTGTTCCAATAGAAGAAGGAAGCAAATATTAGAAAGAGTTTACATTGGGGTGGAGAATCTGGTTTTTCTTTGGCCCTGTGTTCTGACATCACAAAAAGAATACAACAAGAAGGGCTTCTATATGACATGACAAACATCATTTAGTGCCACTCAGGCCAAGTGCCCTTGTACTTTCCAGACCTGTATTATCATAGTTTCTCAGATAAGTTCTTACTACCAGCTCTGGCTCCACAGAGTAGTCTTATACTGAGTACTAGTTCTTGAGAAAAAAATTCCCACTTTTCCCACAGCCCCAGCTCTCCAGATGAGTTATATTCAGGGTTAACCTTTCTTGATGCCAAAACAACATGGGCTTTACCAGGGTTCTTCCAGTGTTCCAGAAAACTGCCCACAGCCAGACCAGAAAAAATAATTAGGTTTATAAACCTAAGAAACCTCTAAATACATTTACATAATCCGTGAAGTGTACGTACAGGAATCCCCCAAAACTGCTGACTTCTTCCCCATGCAGAGAACTGGCTTTTTAATTTGGGGTTTGCACATCATTAAAAGGCACTGAGAAAGCCTTTCCATGTCCTCACCACAAACACAAAGAGCTTTTTCACCCAAAATGCCCATTTTTGAGGGTTAGTATAAACTGATTGTGAGCACACAGTACATGCAATAACTCGTCCCTGTAAAGGTCAGAAATCTTTTGAACAAGACAAAGGTTTGTATGCAAGAACACAAACCAGCATTTCAAACCCACAAAAAGAATGTGATGTTTTAAAATGTTTTCTCCCCATTCAATAACAGACACACTTAACATTGCAAACATGAGCAGATGCACTCGGCAGCAAAGCTGCTCAACAGTACACTCAGGTTGGCAGAAAAGTCATTACAGGGCTGGGAGCTGAGTTACCAGAATGTCAACAGAGGAGCACAAAGAAATCAATTCATTACATTTTTTTCTTTTTTTTTCTTTTCTTTTCTTTTTTTTTTTAAGATTTGAATTCTCTCAGAAATTGCTAACTGATTTCACTTGCAAAGCTGGGCTTTAGGAAGCTCATCTGGAATATATTATTAATCAAGAGTATTATAAATGTTACATGGTAATGGCTGAAGTGCCTTGGGGAGAGATCAGGGTTGTGTTGTGTTTGCTCCACACATTTCAGTAGGAAAAAAAAAATATCCCATTCCCTAAAACATTTACAAGTCTTTGGGAGACAAAGCAGAAGAATTCCCTGATCTGAACAATGGAATTCTTCACATTGACACATTTCAGGAAAAGTAAATCTGTTACCCTCACTTACAAAAGGCCACCACGTGAAGAATGTCCCCTCCATACACCAAACTTGGTCAGCCACAGCTTTGTGGAGCTGCAGGAGGCTGTGCCAGAGCCTTTCCTTCTCATGCAGAGTCACATCAGACACACACCTTCTTTGGAGGCCAAGTGAAGGGACCTTGTTGGCATAATATTTCTCTTAAACACTTGGATACATCAAAGGGTGCCAATTTTTGCAGTCTTGTACTGCTGAAAAAAACCATATATGAATAAAGGAAAGCATCTGGAACACCTCTTTTTAGCAGCCCTTAAACTGAACAGATTTGCTCTCTAATCCCACTCCTTGAGTTCCAAAAGGACCTTATGGACTCATTCAACGGTTGTGATCCAACTCCAGGACAGAGTCACTGAGCAGATAAGGAAAACTATGTAATTCAATAGTGTTTAGTAGTGTCAAGTAATTAAAGAAATGCTAATAGCAACTTAAATTATTATAGTTAAATGTAGCTTCTTTACTCCAGAAGTGGAGGGTAGCCAATATCAACTACCAGTATCTTTGATGTCTAAGAATTATTGACTGGGCAACATTTATTCAGTAAAGAACATTCTTAATACCCAGTTGCAGTAGGAGACACCAACACGAGTATCAGAAGGAAAAGATGGAATGATAAGGGGGCAGGTTTCTTCTCAAACTAATTAACATCATTCCTCAAATCATCTCATGGTTTTCATTCACACTACAGGTATGTTTGAAAGCCTCCAGTCATTCCTTCCCAACTGAGGGTTTGTCTCAGGTCAATAGCAATTACATATACCAGAAAACACCTGGGTTTTTAAACTACTTTAAGATTTATTTTTTTTTTACCAAGAAAATGCAAAATTTAAAGTTTTGATCATTATACTGTTGAGTCTCACTTTTTGGTACCTATTTACTTCATTTTTAGGACACTATAAAACCTTGGACAGTTCAGCACTGCACTAAATAAGATGCTGTTTGCTGTGAACAAATATCCAAATGCTGTTCATATTTCCATGGTGAAAATAAATGCTTTCTTTGTTACTCTGTTAAAAGCATCTTTAAAGAGTCAGGAGACCAGGAGTCTGCTGCTCCCACAGCATAGCTCCTTCAGTTTGTAAAGCCACGGGTGTCCTGCTGTTGGATGGGCTCTTTGGACACTGTTTTTTTGTCTTCAGACCATGACTAGAGTGGCACCAACTCTGGAGCATTAATGTAACAAAAAGCCAGTTTAGGTGCAGAGTTACAGTGAGCGTGATAAGAGCTAAACATGATGAATGGGTATTTAAGGGAGTCAGACTGGTTTTAAAAATAAAATATGACACAATAAAAGCTTACAAGGCAACCCATGATTTAAAGAGAGGCAGAAAATCTAATCCTGATGAGCTTGGTGTGCATTAAACACTCTGCTGTCCTGACTGCTTCCAGGGATCATGGAATCCCGGGATAGGGGGGATTGGAAGCTCATCCAGTGCCATCCCTGCCATGGGCAGGGACACCTTCCACCAGCCCAGGTTGCTCCAAGCCCTGTCCAACCTGGCCTTGGACATTTCCAGGGATGGGGCAGCCACAGCTTCTCTGGGCACCTGTGCCAGGGCCTGCCCACCCTCATAGGGAAGAATTCCTTCCCAATATCCCATCTAACCTGCCCTCTGGCAGTGGGAAGCCATTCCCCTTGTTCTGTCCCTCCATCCCTTGTCCCCAGTTCCTCTCCAGCTCTCCTGGAACCCCTTTGGGCACTGGAAGGGGCTCTCAGGTCTCCCTGGAACCTTCTTTTCTCCAGGGGAACACCCCCAAAACCCTAAAGGATGTGGAGTGATTGCAGCCAAAGAGAGAAACACGCATAAACTATCAACCGAACACCTGAAAATGAGAACCAAAGAATTCCTTCCAAGTGTGTTTTCATTCCTGGTAACACACAGAAAGGACTTCCGACTGTCTGGAGTCACTTCAGGGGAAGAGAGTTTGGTTTTATTTTAAAGGGAATATAATAAAGCATCTATAAAATACTGTTCTGCTTTTCCCTGTATCTGAAGGGTAAAGACCTTGTAGGAGCCAACTGTGAAATAAAGAGAAATAAGAAGCAGAAGAGCTGCAGCAATGACCTTAGGTAGTATTCTTTATTTGTTTGGGGTTTTTTTCATTATTTTCTGTAAGAAGTCTAACAATGTTTAAATGAAACATTGTTTAAACCGTTATGCTATTCATTCTTAATGAAAGAAAAACCAAAAAGTCAGTGGCACTTGAAGCCTTTTGCCATCTGGTTAAGCCTCCAAATTTTAACAGGGATCCTAATTAGGTTTCATTACTTGAAAGAAGGCACTGGGTGAGACTTCATTTGTGTCAGAAATCGTGACTCCTGCAAAGCCTGTGAGGGAAACAGAGTGCAAAGATGCTGAGAAACTCTCAGGGCTGAGTTGGGAAAGTCCCACTCTTGTTGGGGCTTCTCAGCAGCTTCATTTTCACATCAACCCCAGCACGAATGAACCAAATCCTGAGGTTTCCTAAAGCAGAAAACATCTTCTGTGTGAAATGTGCCAAAGGCAGGAGGGGTTGGGTGGAGATCAGGGAATTCACAGCTCACCTGGCTACCCAAAAGCTCGTTTAGATGGAGCCTAAACATGTTCTGTGAATTTTATTATTCACACAACAGATCTGAAGCACCTGTGTGGGCAGGAGTCCTTACTGGAAACACCACAACCATCCTTTGATGACTCTTTACCTTTCTGACCTTCCTATTATATTTTCCTGGAACTGCAAAGGCAAGGAAATAAAAGTGTATTTTGGAGGGATACAGATTCCATAATTCCTCCACTCTTGGAGGCCATTGTTATGTCAGTCTCTCTGCTTTCCTTACAGAGAAATGGTTGCAGCACCAGGAGTTGAATTTATAACATCAAAATTATATGAAAGATGTAAAAGCAATGATGAGGCTGCAATGAAAGAGACGACAAAGGAGAAGAGCCTTAATATAAAAATAAAAGAAATAATAAGTAGAATAAAAAATAAATAGAATAAAAATAAATAAACCCACAGCTGTTCAAGACATGTGGGACAGACCATGGCTCATAGTTTTTTAATGCTTCATGTGCACAGGGCTAAGTGCTTTCATCCAAAAGACAAAACAAGGATCTCCCCTTGGGTGAAAAAGTCAATGATTTTTTTTTAGAAAGCATTAAAGAACAACAAATCATTTCCAAAAGAAGCAAAAAGCAGAGAAAGAGTCAGAATATTCTACTGCAGGATTTAATAAATGCCTCCATAAAGTCTTTTATAGACTCTTCCAAACCTCGAGTAGTTTCCAGGTGACAGGTCACTAGGTTCATCAATTAAGGGATTAATTTTGCAATAAAAACTGTATTTTGCTACCTTACCTGATAACCCTGCCCTGTTATCCATCAAAAGTAAACCCTCCTTGGGATAAGTCAGGGTTTTTTGTGACCTCCTAAGTGCTCTACTAAGTTGTCCAGGAGTAGAACAGGGCCAAGAGTTCCAAAGGTAGGACATGTGCAGGTGTTTCGTGCTTTTATAGACAGGTCATGGAATCTTCACCTTTGGAAGGCAAAAGAGGCTCTGAGTAAAAGCAGAGGAACTTCAGAATTAGCTGTGCTTCAAGTGAGGGAAGGAGATGACCCCAGGAACCCCTTCTGATGCCAAGAGCTGGCATTAATAGCATGAAAATGGAAATAATAAAATTATTCTGTTTAACAGAGTGATAAATAAAATAACTTCATTTACTGACTAAGGGGTGAGTTCAAATAGAAAACATAAATAATTCAATAAAGTGAAAATCTATTATTCAGAAAAGCAGCTACAAAATTATGTGCTCTTTGAAGTACAAAATTGAGCTTTACTACATGAAACAACTCCATTTTTCATGTAGGCCACAAATCATATTCTTAAGTACCTAAGACAAGTGATAACAAATTAGATTCCCACTCACAGAAAAACTTGTCTGTACAGCAAGAATCGTCTTCAAATGCTTTATTTTAAGCACATATTTAAAGCCACTTCATTTATAAGTAGGAAAAGAATATAGAAATTGAAAAAGGAAGTTGGAAAAGAAGGGGCTGCCCAGGGAGGTGATGGAGTGCCCAACCTTGGAGCTGTCTAAGGAACGAGCAGACTTGGTGACTGATGGAGTTTAGTTGGTGAGGTGGGCAGTGGTCACAGGTTGGACTCAATGATCTCAGAGGTCTTTTCCAGCCTCAAAGATTCTGAGATTCTGTATCTGAAGACAAAATTTGGAGGTTGTTTTTTTCTAAATAAAAAAAAAAAATCACAGTAGAAGGTCTGAGATGGGAGATCACAAGGTGCAGAATTAGGACATGCTGTGCCAGCCTTTTGGCAGCTCTGTGGGCAGTGGGTGATGCCTTTGGTACCCATAGGAGACCTGAAGCTCCATCTCCATCCAAAATGTAACCCCTGAGGAGCTGCCAGGAGGGCACTTGATGGTTCAAACAGTGTTTGCTATATGGAGCTCACACCCTTCTGCTGCTTGGAGTGCCCCCAAGCTCCTCTCCTCATTCAACCAGAGTGTTTGCAGGTCTTTGTCCCATCAATGTGATGAACACACTCTCACAAAGGGATTGGATTTGATTCCCATTCCTGAGCTGGAGGAAGCACCATCTAGGAAGAAATTCTGTGGGATATTTTTCAATCCTCTCCAGTAATGTTTCACCTACAGCAAAGAAAACAACTTGAGCCCTTCGAGTTCCTGCCTTTGCCCTGCTTTGTTGAATATTTTATGAGAATTCCGTAAAAAGATTGAAAAATGGTCATGCATAAAGAATTGTGGTATTGATTTAATTCCCATCGTTATCAAATATAAACCAACCACCAAAGAACAAGTTTCCCCCACCTTTCAGTTGTTATATCTTATATTCCACTTCATGTTCACAGGCTGGGACAACGTTTATTTATGTTATTGGCAGCAATCTTCGCTCTGCCATGGGAGTTCATTAGGGGAGTTTGCAGGATACTGCCAAGAAAAACTTTTCCCCTGGATTCATAATTCAGTATCAAAATACTAGTGATGAGCTGAATGATGATTTGTCCAGGTTTTGAATTTCCAAAAAGTATTGTTTATCAGTTTTGTACAATTTGCAACCAGCATGTAGATGAAGTATCTCCCAGGCTCCAGCTGAGGGGGTTTGATGCAGTTTTGCTGCATTTCCAAAGAAAAAGTTTTCAAAGTACTAAAAGAGCATATAAATGCAATTTTTAAAAAATTAAAAAAAAAAAAAAGAAAACAAACAGAGAGTTCACAGATGTTTTATGTGCTAAAACCTACCTGCCTAAATTCATTCTTGGGAAGGTCAGTAAAATTACTGCATGCCATTAAGTTTTATACCAACCACCTTCTCTTGAGTGTACAACTTGTAACCCCCAAGCTCATGAAATGTGGAGTGGCAGCCCCAGCCTTCCTGTCTCATAGCTGTCCATCCATCCCAGATCCTGCTGGGGAGAAGAACAGGACATGGAAGTAAACCTATGCCAGGATGAACTCCCCCGGAGCCACCACCACGTCCTGCCCCACCAGAATGGAAAACTCCAGTTTCCCACCAAACTTACCTGGTTTTCCTCACTCTCCCTCCACAGATTTTTCCCCTATTGTTGGGGGGGTGGGGCTGGGGGGTGGGGGTGGGGGTTTAACACCTTTTCTGGGTTCCTCCTGGGGGACACAAGGTTGTGAGGCCTGGGGCTCAAGTGGATGTAGAGCTGGAAGGTTGCCTGGGCAGAAAGCAGCGATATCAAATCCCTCCTTCCACCTCCCAGTCCCAGCAATCCTTTTTCTTCCACCTAAATCCTCACTCAATTCTTCTATTTCTTTCCAGCCCCAATTTCCCCCTAAACCTTCCTTCCTTATCCCCTCACATCCCTCTCCAAGGGCTTTTTCCCCTTGCTCCAGCAAAGTCTGTGTACTGTTTCTCTGAGGTTCATCAGGACTAGCTGATCCCCAGAAAGCAAGTCGGAAACCTCTTTGTGCAGCTCACTAAGTGCTTGCTGGAAGATGCCTAAAGCCCAAGTCCTTCCTCCTAATTGTATCCACACAGCTTTGCAGTGTTTGTCTCTTCACAAGAGACATATTTATCCACAATAGAAAAATGGAAAAAAAAAAAAAGTCCTACTTGATTAGACTTGTGGGTAGGAAAATACTGTGCTTTTTAAAAAGCACATCTTAAAAACTGCCAGAATAAGAGGATTTACAAGAACATTCAGTACCATGAATCCCTTTAACAAGTAACACCCACCCACCAGGCAATTCCACCTCACTGGGAATATTTTGACTAAATCTAGTAAAAAATGCACCAAGGCATGGAAAGAAAGAGAAGGGGAAACTGTGGAATACTGAGGGCAGTACAAAAATGCCCCCAGAAGGGTCAGGGCCTCACGGCCCCCCCCCCCCCCCTTTTCAATGCTTGGCTGAGATTATCAGTGAAGTTACCATGCCCCAAACATCTGGATCATCCTTCACCCACCATGAGCTCAGGATGTTACTTTACTGCAGCCTGAGAATGGAACAAAAGCAACATTAAGGACAGAAAAAAGAGCAAAAATAGGCTATTCAAAGTCTGAATATATCGAATTTTGTTTGGCCAAAGCAACGCTCAACTCCAGCTTTATTCTACTATGAAGACAAAGGGCATAAACTGGTAGGTTTTTAGCATCTCAAACTAACAGCTGGTATTAAGCTCTCACTTTTGTAGTCACTCGTGCTTTGTGCACACCAGAGCCATGGAACGAGGTGAACCTTCAATCATATTTCAGCCCGGCTGGAGACAGATGATAGAAATCGAAGATGTGATGCAGCAGATGAAAAAGCAAGTGGCAGATTCTGATTTTCTTGGGGAGGAGTCAACACCTTACTTTGGCTCCCCCTGCACCTCTGAAACAAGAAGAGATGGGAAAGCACATCAAGTCTATTAAGGTTTTGTGCAGAGAAATGTTGTGATGGGAAATCTCCGTGCCCTCAATTGGCAGAAACATCAGAAAGCTGACAGGGGTTTGTGTCTGCTGGAAAACAGCACAATAATAATACGGCCTCTACAAGAGCTGAGTGCCATCTGATAAGGCTGAGCAGAAATTAGACCAGCCTCAAAATGACAAGGGAATAGCAAAGTCTGCCGCTCACAGAGGTTTTCCACACCCTCCATCCCTCCTCGGAGGTCTTATGATGATGATTTAATTAATAGAACCGAAAAACATCAGAACTATCCTTCTGAAACATTCCTGACCAGCTCCTTTTGCAGAGGCAGGTGTTCTTCAGAGGCCTGAAATGATGGAGCTTGTCATTCTGTTTGGCTTTTTCAATATCCTGTGTTGCTATCCTAGTTCAGTAGGCATGACCAGTTTATCACTGTGTGGGTGTGACCAAAGCTGTGTATTCTACACCCTCCAAAACTGATATTAGGAAAAAATTCTTGGCTGTGAGGGTGGGCAGGCCCTGGAACAGGCTGCCCAGAGAAGCTGTGGCTGCCCCATCCCTGGGAGTGTCCAAGGATGGAGGTTGGACCAACCTCATCTAGTGGAAGGTGTCCCTGCAAGCCTTTACTTGGAAGGAGTAGAAATAGGCAATGGTTTCATTCCCTGCTCTCACAATAAAGCAGATTGTACAAAATCAATAGTTTTATTAAAAAGCACAAATAAACCTGACAGCAAAGCCTCCCCTTCCCCATCCAAGGAAATTGTAAGTCATGGAAGAGGGATGTTGCCTGGTGTTTCCTTAAGCCTCTACTGGTAATTGCTTAAATAAGAAGGAGCTAAAGCTCTTTAGAAGAGGTTTTCTCTTCTCCTGATTTTAATTTTAAAGGGTAAATTAAAAGTCAATATTCCCATCTAGCAGCATAACAAACATTTTGCTGTGTGTACAGCTTGGAAAGATTCTCAGTGGGCTTCAGTAACACAGGATTTGCCTTTCAGATGAGGATTTTGTGGTTATTGGAATATATCCTTTAATAGAGTTAGAAACGCTGCTTAAATTATTTGTCAGTCATGATTAGCCCCGACACAACCATGCAATCAACAAGCTAACGAGTTCAGCATCTTCAGATGCTTAAGCAGTATAACTAATACCTTGCCTGAATACCTTCATGAAAGGGGAAACAGCCAAACTTTCATTTTTATCTCTTAGAGCCTCCACTTAGCCACGCTCATTTCCAAACCCAGTCGTGTTGCTTCTAATACCACCAGAAATAAGTTCATGTTCAGCAAAAGCCAGTAACCTCTGCAGGCAACTAACTGAGGGTGGAAAGAAGTGGTTTTATTCTAATCTAAAGCCTTGTCTGAGGTTATAACAGTCCATTAAATCAATTAGGTGGCTCTTTCTGGAGAAAGATGTGAACCTGAGCATGCTCTGGAGGGCAGCAAGAGCATCAGGCTTTGTGTGATGCCTGTCGCTTGAGCTGAGTGCTTTGGTCACCTGTACTGTGAGTGGTAATAAAATGAATTGCTGAAGGGACCCAACCTCTTAACTGTAACTACAGAATCCTGTCAGAGAAAAATTAACTGAGAAAATAATAAGATGGTATTGTGAGCACAGAGAAATCGCACCAAGTTAGTCTTCACAGAGAGTTATTAAGCAAAGGAGGAAGGTCAGGTGGGCTTTTGCTGACCAGAACAATAGCAGGAAACTCAAAACCACCCAGCAGCAGAGCTCAAGGCTGGTGGCAACACAGAGACAGCATTATGTGCTAATAGATTGTCAGGGCAACCAATTATATCATGGCACAGAGAGAAGAAATTACAGAGAGCTCTGAGATTCCAGGCCTCTTGAATTGGGTGATAAGAGCTAAACAAAGCCACAGAAGCAGTAAATGCATGTGAGGCACTGCCAGGGAACCAACAAAAACCCCAGCCTTGGGCTCCCTGGCCTGGAGAAGATGCAAATGCAAATGCTGCTGTGCTGTGCCAAGATCATCACAGTGGATTTAGAGCTTGTGTCCCCAAGGCCAGATTTGGGGTTTCTGGAATACAAGAGCTGCTCAGAGTCATTATAAAATCCCAGAATGGTTTGGGTTGGGAGGGGACTTAATGCCCATCCAGTGCCACCCCCTGCCATGGACAGGGAAACCTTCCACTAGCCCAAGTTGCACCAAGCCCCATCCAACCTGGCCTTGGACACTTCCAGGGATGGAGCAACCAGAGAAGGTCCTCCCCACCCTCACAGCCAAGAATATCTTCCTAATATTTAACCTAAATCTACCCTCCTTCAGCTTAAAGCCATTCCCCCTACTCCAATCCCTCCATGCTCTTGTATATCATCCCTCTCCAGCCACCTTGTCCTCCATGCAGTGACTTTGCTTCCCACACAGGCAGCACTATATCCATCTTTGGGCCACACTGGAGCTGCTGGGAAGTGCTGGCCTGAGCCCTCACCAGATCCCATGGCTTGAGCAGCTCCCCAAAAACTCATCTACGGCATCCAGGGCATCTCACAAGCTATTTGGGACACTGAGCAGTTGCTTCCACCCAAGGCAGAGGGAGGGGATTGCGCCTGTTAAATGATTGCCTTGCTCAGTCTAAGCACAGCTCTAAATCACATGAATTTCCACCACAGAATGGTGCTCCCTCTCCCAAGGGACCTGTCACAGCCAGGAACAGCTGAGTGCTTCTGGAAGACAAGGCAAAAGTTACAGCTTGAAATTCCTTGGGGTCATCTCTGTCACAGTTTTGAAAAGCATTGGCTAAGAAGGTTTATATACCTGCTATTAAAGTGTTCTTTTACTCTGCAAAGCAAATCTTCAAACAGCACCCAGGGGTTCCACATTTAATGTTTCACAGAATGAGTTTGCTCAGTCTGTGAGTGAAAAGACATTTTCACAGTGCTGGACACCCAGAGCAGCCAAAAGTGAAGAGCTCTGTCTCCTGGCACTGTCAGAAAGCAGCCTCACACAGCACCAAAGTTCTGCCTTTCTGCACACCAGCCTAGTTTTTGCCTGTATCACCTCTTTACTTCCCTCTGCAGGTGTACAGACACAAAGCCAGGATTTGGTCCTGTGCTGTTCTGATAGTACATTACTATAAAAATAGAATAAAGCTCCCTTCTCTCAGCCAAAAAATTAAGAAATCTCCTCGAAAAAACCCCAACCAATCAACCAAAAACCAGACAAAACACCCAAACCCAACAAAAACCAATGACATCTCAAGTTCTGTGGTTCTGCCTGGTTTTCTGGTCTGAAAGTACATCCAACTTAATAGCTCTGCCTGTGTTTCCTTCACAGCACCAGCATCCCCAAAGCAGCAAAGATCACCCAGTTCTGCCCTGACTTTTTCCAGACAGACTTGAATAGTTTCTGTTCCTCCTCATTCCCCAAAAGTGATGTGACAAATCCATTGGACCTTTCAGAGCCTCAGCTTTAGTTGCACCTCAGTGGGTCTGCACAGCTGACAGTGGCCACCAGCCTGTTTAAGAGAGGCTGCAGAGCTGTGCTGACCTTTGAAAGTCTCAGCTGAACACAGTCCTGGATGTGATGAGACACAGGAAAACACTCGATGTCCTTTCTTTCCCCCCTCTGGGTCCTCCTTGAGTTCAAATGAAGCCATGATGATCTACCAAAGTACCTTCTCCTTTTAATCCCCAAAGAGGGTCCTGAGTGCAAGTAGAACCAAAGGAAAAAAATCAGGCTGGACCCAAATTGTCTTCAAGACCCCCAAATCAAAAGCTCTGTGGGACACAACTCCAAAGGAGTCTCCAGGGACCTGTACCATGTTCCAGCTGGGAGCTCCTCCTCATGCTTCTCCCAGCAGCCCTGGATGAAGGTAATCCAAGCAAAGAGCTTCACTTGGACCTCTGGAGCAGGCAGAGAGGAGAATCTTCCACGCCAGCATTGAAGCATCAACTCACCTCTGCTGCTGAGGAGTCCTTTGGTGAGAAGGTTCAAAGCCTTGAAGGTGTTGAAAACCTACTTTTCCATCCCAGGGCTGGTCTTGGCTGTGGGCAGTGGGTGGATGTACTGAGAATTCTTCTTCAACCACCACAAACACATGTCTGGGAGCGCCTTGGAAAACATGTTTTCATTGGCTCATAGACGGGGAAAATAAAAGTTGCCAGCAGCAGGAACTTTACATGCCCTAAAACCAAGAAATGCATTAGCATCTTTATTACAAATGTAATTGTGTGTGGTTTTTTTTTTTTTAATTTGTGACTGGGGAAAGGGTCACCAGTTAAAATACACCACTGTACAATTTGCAATTTAAATTTCATTTAACGCTGGAATGTAGAAACAGTTTACATAAATAGTAACCATTAATCATTAAAAAGAAAGGTTAGATGTAAATTAGGCTGCTATTATTTTTTTTTCCTGTGATTATTTATGGGCTGGCAGTGAAATTTGTTTTCACAAGGAGGAAGAATTAAAACTTTTTTCAAGAGCAAAGTCACATTCCTATAGAAAGGATAAACTTTGAGGGAGGAAAACAGAGTATTTATTGTTTGACTCCCAAAGGCAACCACAGAAAAGCAGAGCTTACTCCTGTTTGCCTTTGAGGCAGAAGGTTCCATGTGGCACCTTTTGTATTGTTTCTACTCAGACTGCTGGTTTCTGGCAATCCATTCTACATATCCCACTTTAAATCTGGGGGAGAGGGAAAAAATGAAATACAAAATTACACAACCATTTCTTCTACTGTTTTAGGAGACTTTAGGCCAGTTTCAACTCATTCATCCCATCACTCTTCTTCCACAACTGCTGGATCAATAAGAAATATTTTCCCCTGGCTGAAAGAGGGAATCTCCATATTATATTTATATTCTTTGATATTAATGTATTCAATAAATATTAATGCCATTAGTAAATTTAAATGTATACAAATGTGATTAATACATATTAATGTCACTTTCCTTTTTTTTCAAACTGTAGAGATCTCTCATAGCTGCATTTCCAGGCTTTGGGGGAAAATCTCTCTTCAAGTTTATGCTATATATCAGTGCTTAGGTGTGCACTAAAACAGAACATACACATCTGTTACATAAAGAGGTGTTGAAAGTTCTTTAAACTCGCTCTACAGAAGACATTCCTATAAGCACCAATGAGTTGGGTCAAGCTCAGAGATCCCAGAGCACCTTCTATGAATCCTTCCTTTCCCTCAGAGGAAAAGAAAGCGACACAGAGCCAGGAAGAGATGGTGATTCAGGACTACTGGAATTCTGGACCTCTGTAACAGGAGAACCTGCTGCACATCAGAAGGACACTGTCCCACAGCCACCACATTCCTTCCAGATGCACAAGGAGGTAGAAGGCAACACATAGCCCCTGGTTTTAGGGCTGCATTCCAGTTCCTGGCACTGACGGAAGTTTCAATATCAACACATTAGGATTTCACTGACCTTCAATACACACTCCTAACTCACTCTGAGAAGTTGTGGTCCCATCCTAACTCTTCACAGATGAATGTGACCTTTCCCTGAATTAATCCCCACCAAAGAAAGGGCTTTCCCAAACTCCCCAAAGAATTTTGAAACAGAATTATAGCCAGGAAAACTGATTGTCCAAGTGACTTAGCATCACTGCCTTTTTCTAAAGCTTCTTTAGTCACTCATTAATACACAGGCTGTGCTTTGGAGTCATTTTTTGTGGCACTTCTTGTTTGATTTCTTACAGGGCCTTGGCTTGCAGCTGTAGCTTCACTTAATTTCTGCAGTGCTGGAGAGAGGCTGCTGACACTTGAAAAACAATAGCAAAATAACAATTACTGAAATTAAATAATTCAGCATTCAAAAAATACAAGGGGCTTTTTTTTTTCTCTGCAATCTAATAGCTTCAAGGTTGATGTTTTCTCAGCTCACGAGGGCTCATGGTGAGGTTCTCAAGACACACTTCTGTCTCAAATTCTATAGGCTTTCAATAGCACTTCTTCCAAGCCTGGCACACTAAACTGTTCCCATTCTCCTCTCTGCTATTCCATTAATTGTCACTGCTTTAATATTGGCTGTTGTATTCATGGTTTCAACCATAAAAGTTTATGAATGCATCTGCTGAGGCCCCCCCCCAGACACTGCAGAGCACCCCCAGGGCTCTTTGGAGTGAAGCAATTTAAACAACAGCCTTTGCTCCAGGCTCTATTCATAAACCTCAGTCAAGGCCTTGTCAGCAGAAACTTTTCGTTTCCTCTGTGCATGTTGGTTGTTTCACCTGAGCATTAAAACCAGAAAGAAGACAGAAAGGCTTAGCAGCTTTTGTAATCTCATTGTAAATGTACACAGAAGCAGTGCTGAAGTTTCAATGCATTGTGGACCAGATCATTGGACTCAACTTGTTTTTTCCACTTATTTTTCTACTTGAAAATGGAAAATGAGGTCACACCTTATTCCATATCCCCAGCTGAACAGAGAAACACTTATAACTCACTCCATTTATACGGAGGAAAAGAATAATCTCATTTAGAACTTCAAGAACGGCTGTCAGACAGAACAAGCTTCTGATGTTATTCCTGAAGGACAAGCAGCAGCCCTTGAACTCTGTATGTGGCGTTCATTACAGTGTCTTGGCATCAACCCAGCCACTGACTCCTACAGACACCTCTTCAAAAATGTATGAGGGCCTGGAGAGCACAGCAGGGCAGCAGAAACTCCTAAAGTCTGCAGATTAGCATATTCATTAAGCATAATCAATAATTAATATGTCACATCACTGAAACGTGCGGATTACACGATGTCATGGCCGGGACTGTTCTGGAAAGAGTCAGAAGTGCTCAGGCCATTGTTTGTTGGGCACAGTTGATCTCAGCTCATCCTGGCATGGCATCCTTTGTGTCAACTGGCAACGCTGAGAACTTCCCCAGGGCAGGAGGCACCTCCTGAGAGCAAAGCCAGGCCCACTGATGGCAGGACTTGCTCTCCTCAGGTACCTTTGGTAGCTCCTTCAGAGGCATCTGAGGGGCATTCAGGAGGCTCAGAGGGCAGAGCAGCCCAAGGGGGCACAGGGAAATAAAGGGAACCAGTGGGTGTGAGCCCTGCTGATGGTCACACCTCCTGCACCTCCAGGAGCAGGAAGATATTTAGAAAAAAAGACTCCAGCTAAATAAGAACTTACAGAACAACCTCTTTTTGAGTTCTTAGAGCTTATTACAACTCTCCTCATGCTGAGGCACGTGGGAGACTTTGCTGCAAACTTCTCTACAGCAGAGCTGCAATTGCCATGGAACAAAGTTCAACACATGGAGGTGGAACTGAGCCTGTTCCTTTCCAAAGTGCACACCTGAACATCTCTTTTATAACTAAATAGTAATAATAAAAATCTTTGCTAGGTTTATTTTTAAAATGGCCAATATGTCTTTAAGGTGGCAAGTGTTGCAAACGCTCCTTGGCACAGAGATGTTGCAAACCCAGCCTTTCCCCTTCAGAGGACACCATTTCCCTTCACTCATCTGCAGCACAGGGTGCCTGTCCTTCCTTTCCTTCCTGTCTACTACTTGGAGCAGAAAAGTTAAAAATAAAGAGGCTTTTAATGCATTTTTCCATTCTCCATTAAGTTGTCACACCAAGTGGGAAGGGTAAGAGAAAAGCAGATTACATATTATTCTGTGGAAGTGGTTGGACACACAAAGCTCCAGGAGGACAGGGGAGGGAAAAGATGAGATAAAAATGTCATTGCAAAAATTGAGAATTTCCTGCTCTGTATCTGTCGCTTCCTTTGTGTTTGTCTCTGCCTCAATCAGATTTTGTCTCTGTCTCCATTAGATTTAAATGATGTTCCCTTGAGTTTCCAAATGATATTATTATCATTTCAGAAATATTAAAGGACTGTGACACTCACAACAACAGAATAAACTATTTTTCAACAAATTCTGATTTAAAATGCGATGGGAAATGTTAATGCAGGAGATGGAGACCTCTACAGAAAGATTATGTAACACACTCAGGTTTTCCCTCTAAAAATCCATTTCCATTGAATTATTAGCTTTTCAGAATGAAATATTTCTGAGAGATTATTTAATTTCCCCAAGAGCTATTGGCCTTTGCTTGAAATGAGATATTGGGTTCTGTCCCTGCTGATTAATTTGGGATGTGATGAATGGCATCAGATGCAGAAGTTGTGCTTTACATGTATTAACAATATCAGAATTTAGGCACTTTTACTCATTTCAAATAATGTTATGACATCTAGAAAACAAGAAGAACACGAGTGCATTATTTAACAACATGATTTATGACAAGAATAAACAAATTAAGGGTCCAGTTGTGAAACTGCTAAACAAGGCTGGGCTGTACAATTCCTCTACACTAAAACCTTTACACAGAGAAACATTTTGGGCCTGGATGTTATTTGTCTTTGGGTTTCAGATTTTTATACTCTTCATTTCTCATTAGCAATAGCTTTTTTAAAGGCTGAAATATAACTCAAAATAAAACTGGATACTGCAATATGGTAAATCACCACACATGACCAGAACTACATCCTACATTCCAAATTGTTAACACCAAGAATGAGCCTCAAAAAGGGAAAAATATTGTTAAGCTAAAAATCCCTTCATTTTCCTTTAGCTGGAACTGACAGTGTTGAACACAGATTTTTTTTTTTTTTTGCCACTTCTGCCACGATACATTCATTATCTGACCACAAACACATTTCTAATTAGATATGAAATGCAACAAACATTTCTTGAGAACATCAGAAAAAGAAAAAAGAATAATTCCTTAGCAACAGTTTTCTTCTCTGTGCGTTCTCCAACACAAACTCCCCCACCTCACACTCTTGTTCTACCTCTACACACTCTGCACATCAATAAAAGGCAAGAATTGATCACACAATCATAGAATTGTAAAGGCTGGAAAAGACCTTTAAGACCATCAAGTCCAACCACCAACCCAGCACCACCTCCATGGTCACCACCAAACTGTGTCCTCAGGTCCATGTCTCTGCTGGGGGCAGAATTATGGCTTTAAGACCAGGGTGGACTCATTTTTACACCCCAAAAGGTGCTGAGGCCACAGAATTTCACTGAGCAATCTCCTCCTTGGGAGGTACAACCATAGCCCTTCAACTCACACATATATTTATATGTGGAGTCACAAGTTGAATTCTGATCAAAAGAAGTGGCAGAAACTGCACCACATTGTGGGATAAGTTGTTCCCAAGGCAAAGTGCCCTCAGGGGGAAAACCTTAGCCTGGCTTTACACTGGAAGCAAACAACTAGTAGTGTAAAGAAACATAATAAATTGGACTTTCCTTCATAAGGTCCATTGCCTGGAGCTATCAGTGACTGCCAGAAAACACAAGAGCCACCAGGCTGTGGGAGAAGAACATCCTTGTCCCATTCCCAGGTCATGAGAGAGCCCAGGCAGGAGCTCAGAACTCACTTGCAGGGCACAGGCACCTCTGGAGCTGCAGAACCAGGGCTCTGTTTCACCAACCCACTGGTCACCAACCCAGAGGTGGCACCAGTACAGGCTCTTGAGTCACCTTCTTTGAAGGTAGTTGGAAAGAAACAGACTAATGCTTCTTTATTGCATAATAAACTTTTTTCCAAAGCCCACAGCTGTGTATTTTAAAAGCCTTGTTTTAAAGTAAAAAGCTGGAGGAAGCTGAAGGAGAGAAGGTGAGATGGGATGTGGGGAAGGAATTGTTGGCTGTGACGGTGGGCAGGCCCTGGCACAGGGTGCCCAGAGAAGCTGTGGCTGCCCCATCCCTGGGAGTCTCCAAGGCCAGGTTGGATGGGGCTTGGAGCAACCTGGACAGGGGGTGGCACTGGATGTCCTTCCCACCTGGGATTCTGAGATTCAGTAAAACAGACATTTTTAGACTTTTTCCAGGCTTCCTGTTCAAATCTGATCTCCACACACGTTTCCATCTCACATGATGTTTCACATCTCAGAAGCTTTACTTAACCCCTAACAATTAAGAAATCATGTTGATATTACTAAATACAAACCATCACCTGTGTTTCTGAGGAAAATATGCCTTTAGTTTGCAGAGCAAGAGGTTTAATACTGGATCAACCTTTCCTCCACAGAATTTTATGACTTATTTCACTGTCTTCAGTCACATCAGCCTTAGAGTTCGTCTGATTCCCACAGTATTTATAAATGTATAAGCCAAGTCTTACACAAGCCAAGACTATGCTGTTCTGTCCATACAGGCAGATCTTCTTTCTCTGTGTTATCCTCCTTCTCCCAGATAAAACCCCTGAGAATTTTTTGTTAATGAGGCACCAAAATTTCAAACTCCGCTACCACAAAGTCATTTTGCTTTTTGTGTACTTTTTAAATTAAATATTGCAGGCATTTAAAAATACAAATTAGGAGAAATGGTCTTGGAAATAATTTTAAAGCAGTAACTAGAAAAATTATTAAATTAGACCTCTGCAATTTACTTAATAATCCCACTACACTTCTTTAACAGGAACTTGATAGCTGTTTTCCAGTTTTATTTAAGCCTCTCTCTCCTTTTGATTAAACATTATGTGGCAATATATAGCAGTGCAGAACTCTTGAGTTGTAATGATAATTATAATTCATTAAATATTGATCAAATTAAATCTAAGATTGCTTGGATGTCATTCATGTGCTAAATATAAAATAAAATCCTGCAACATGCAAATAGCTTAGTAGCTGCAGACATTAACTAATAAAATGTAAATGTGCATCTTCTCAGTGAGGAGAAAAAAGTTTTCCTTAAATTAAACATTGTAATTTGACCAAGTTGATTATCCCTGTGACTGTCCTTGAAAGGCTGCTCTCTGCTCCAACCAGCAGCATCACTCAGGATGCAATATTGCACTTGTTTTACAACAAAAATGTCACATGGCATTTTCATCTGCAACTTGGAGTTACGAACTGCACATTGAACAAGGGATTGTTGCAGACAAGAGGGTACAAGAAACATTTCACATCAAAACCTGCCAGTTGCAGGCACCAACTCTGCCACATTTTCATAGAATCAGAAAAGCACAGATGGTTTGGGTGAGAAGGGACCTTAAAGCTCATCCAGTGCCACCCCCTGCCATGGGCAGGGATACCTTCCACTGGCCCAAGTTGCTCCAACCTGGCCTAGGACACTTCCTGGGATGGGGCAGCCACAGCTTCCCTGCCCAGCCTGTGCCAGGAATTCCTCCTTATAGTATTCTTCCAAATGTCTTGGTTCTATTTAGGTTTTAAAGAGTTGGAGGTACAGCTCCTCCAGCCCATTAAGGTTTTAAGGGTTGGAGGTACAGCTGGAGTGCCTCCCATACAACCTGTTTGGGCTGTTGCCCTACTCCATTCCTCACCTAACCCACTCTGACCTCTCAGGCCCCTTGGACAGGTCTGGTGTTCCCATGGGATCTACCAACCAGGGAGGACCTTCCACCATGACTCAGGGAGAAGGACAAGCCACCCACATGTTGGCCAGGAGGTCGTTGCTGCTTCCTACTGGGTGCTTTTATTTGTGCTTACATTCACCCAGGGATGTACAGCCTGTTTGATGGGTGGGAAAGGATCTCATGAGTATTCAATGCTTACTTTGCTGCCTCCTGCCCTCTTGGTACACCCAGACATGGCACAAGGTCCCAAACAGTCTGAGTCCAGACATTCCACCTCCATGTTTTTCCCCCCAGGCAGCTCAAATCCATGTTCTCTGCAAGCACTATCTGGGCTTTCCATGAGGGCCATCTGCTCTGCTGACACCAGGACAAGTCCCTCTTCCCCTGGTCCCCATGATGTTCCAGCAGCTCTGTAGCCCTGCATGGAAAGCAGGAGATGTCTCATAGCGTTTGGAAAGCAGATTGAGATATTCCAACCCTTCAATGTTCCTGAAACATTCTGCTGGCCATTTTTTCTGCAGTCAGGCTCACTCATTTCAGCCTTGCTTCAAGAGATTTTTAAATTCATTCCTAACCTTAAGAAAAGGCATCACTCTTTTGAGGTTGTTTTGGAGTGTTTTTTTTTTCCCTAAGTAAAGGCAAGTGTGAGATTTAAAGAAAAAGCAGCTTTTTAAAAAGGTTTTGAAGGGAGTCGGAAGAGTAGGGATGTAGAGATGGGACCTCGAGAGAAATGCTGGAGGGATTTCATTTAGACTGCAAGTCATGCCCAGCTGGGGCAGGTCTGGTAGTGAGGGCTGGGTTTGTAAGGCTGAGTTACAAGAAGGAGGACTGGCAGGGCTGAGCAGCAAAGTGAGCCCTAGTGGAGAGCACCTGCAGTAGGAAAGATGAGAAATGCACACCCTGATGCAGAAAGTGAAACAATTTTCAGAGAGGGAATGACAAGCACACACACAGTTACGGAGAGCTGGGAGGGCAAAATGCATGGCTGTGGGTAAAGAGCAGCTCTGGGGAGATCTCCAACCTACAGCTGGTGAGACTCAGCAGTTTCCTACATTTTCTCTGTGTTTTATCAGGAAACATTTAAAGAATCATCAGTTCTTGTCACCAGCTCTGTGTGTGCAGCAGAGCACAAGCTGCCTGGAAAGATCCACAACCCATCCACTCCTGGAGACAACCTTGAACATCCACAATGGATTGTAACACTGACTTAAGAGTGAACAGCAGGGGAGGAATATGGGGACATCAAGGAAGAAGTGTTTACACGAAAAATTATTTTAACAACCCAAATCAATTTGTTATATCACAAAATTTCACAGAGATGTGATGATGTCCAACTTGTCACAGGTATCTTGAGCAACCCAGCAGGCAAGTGAGAGGGTAAGACCAACACAGAGGCACCACAGCAGATCCCTGTCCAATGACTGGTTCACTTTTGAGATGGAAATTTCTGTGAACAAGCAGCAGTTTGACCAGTTTTTGGAAGAATAGTTTATAACAAAAGTGAGGATTTATTCTCTCTGAGCAATGCTCTCCTAGTTAATACACCACAGCACTTGGGCAAGGCAGAGAGCAAAGGCAGTGATGCCCCAAACACTTAGATCAGTAGCCTGTCCTGCATTGATAATAGCCTATCCTGTATTGATAGGGGGTCAATCCTTGTGCTCCAGGATTCATTCACTTGGAGGCACAGCAAGGCAAAGGATGTGTCACCTGCATCATCCTTCAAGTTACTGAGACAGAGGCAGAGCCTAAGAGGACATCTGAGTCCCACCAGTCAACAGGCAGGACTTGTTTTGAAGGAGAAGGTTTCCAAAAAGCCTCCAAACCAAGATGAAATGTCTCTGATTTGGAATTGCGTCCATCAGCATTGCCTGAACTCAGCCCCTCCCTCCAGTGACAGCTGAAGGCTCCGTGGTTTCCTTCACACCCTGAAGGTGCTGATTTCAACCCAAAATAGGTGTTCCCTCACTTTTCAGTAGGAATTGGTGTCTCTGCCAGCCTTGGGGTGGCTCTGAGGAAGTCAAAGGCAGTTTAGAGGTCCATCCACCCTGGGGGCAGTTGGCAGCCTGGCAGACAGGCACTTTAAACAGCGTTAAATTTACAGAACCCTGTTGTATTTCTTTCCTCCCTCTGTGAAATAATGACACCCATAAAACTTGGATTGAAAGATTATCTAAAATTATTACAGAGAAATGGAATGTAAGGGGGAAATTAAGTACTAGCAATGTGTAGGAAAACATGCAGATGTTTCCACTGAGACTGCCAATTAATTCCTTACAATTAATTATTTTTGCACATTCTTCTTAATTTTATAGATAATATCTTAGCTGTAACTACTTGGAAATATTTAGATTTATGTCATGATGTCCTAAAAACTGCAGCTGGAGTCACTATAACAAAATACACCTTGATGAGCAATTAAATTCAATTTTATTGTTCACATATAAAGAGCTGATTATTATTACAAATAAATAGGGGATTGTTAATAAATTCAAGACTGCAGCTTGTCTTTGTTGTTACACATTGCAGTTGCTGGACAGTATTTTTAAGTTTAATTGCACACAGTGGGAAATAGGAGGCCTGACAGAAAATAAACCGCATTAAATGAGATTATTTTAGTAGGCTGAGTTCCATGGTTTGACTCTTGTTTACACCATGGTCTGTTCACATTACACTGGCAATAGGTGTAATATGTAGTATATCAGATCCTGAAATATGGCATGAATTATGCTTACACAAGCTGGAAATCTGTTTGATATGGGGGCAAATCATCATTCAAAATCATAAAAGATTGCAGAAACTGAAGATCTCACTAGTGTTTAAAAGCTTTCAGGTAATGGAGGGCCAGACAATGGTTTGGAATCAGTGAAATTATTATCTTCTATATTAGGAAAATGGACTAAAGACCAAAACTTCAGCTGGCAGAGTGTGATTAGGAAAGACACCACCTTTACAACCCCTGTTTAAGCAAATGAAACAGCAAATACTGTGAAAGAAATATCAGCATCAGCAACACAAATGTTTTCCATCCAAAATTGAGGCCAATTTTTGCTGCAAAACTCTCCATTGGAACAACTCAACAATCTCTGCTCTTGCTGGTGACAAACCCAACGCTGTCACGCACAACCAAGGCCACCACGTGTCCCCAGGAACCACCACAGCTCCAGAATCACATTGGAACAGAGATTTACAGGGGTTTAAAGCAATAGAAAATGGCCAGGAAGTCTGGCATGAGTTTTAACCCCCAAAGTGGAAAGTTCTAAGAGCAGCTCAGAGCAATTCCATTTCCCCAAGAGTCTGGAAGTTCTGGGAACTGAACGAGGATGTGCCAGGAATGCACCAAGGCACATCATGGAGAAGATTGATCAGTGTGACAACTACAATCACACTGAAACCTAACTGCATGCCAGTCAGGAAGGAAAGCCTGCTAATAAATGTTCACACTAGGAATAATATTCCTTTTAATTTGACATGTTATGTGGAAAACTACATCAAAAAATTCTCCTTCAGACATAGAATGTATTTCCATGGAACCTTCTTCAAAAGTTATAACTTACACTCTCTTTATTGTATAGCTCTTATTTTACTGGGGCTTTTTCAAATGATCTTCTGAAAAACATAAGAACTACTTAGGTCTTAAGACCTGTCTACCTCTACTTGTCTACAGAACTGAAGATCTTGAAATATTTCCAAATGCATTCTCACCTCTGTATGTCCAACCTGCTCCAATGGTAATTTTAGGATTTTAAATTCATAATTAACTCTATACAATCATCTCTGACTTCCTTTATTTCTAGGCAAGAGGGAAAAAAAAAGAGGCCTCAGTGCTGAAACCTTTTTTAAAGGTCATCTTTCTTATAGCAGAGATTATCTCCCCACATTCTCCATGTCCAGCACTCCTGTTTCTATTGAACACCATCCTAACATGCTGTGACTGTAAACCAACCTTTCCCCAAACATCTTTCTGTGCGTAATGGGTAGAAATCCTCCACTCTAATTAATGGCTGGGCAGAACCATCTGTTTGCTGTGGATTTTCCAAAGCCACAGGATTGTGGCAGGGAGGTTGATGCACTGCTGCCAGCATAAGTCATCATTTATGTCCTGGGAAAAGCCCTGATTTGTGTTTTGCATTCTGTGTAGCCCACGAGGCTGTTGGCAGGCAGGTAATCCAACAGCCACTAAATGTGGAAATGATGCAGTCATTTCCAGGCTGGGAACTGCAGACAAAGCCGGTGAGCACTTTGGGAAGACCATCATTTGAAAGGCACGACATTATCAAACCTTTCCCCAGCAAATGCATCCAAACCCAACCCAGTACATTTGTTAACACTGTCAAATCCAGTGTATTCCACACTGCTTTATCTGTCAGGGGCAAATGTCTACATTATCACTCCTTCTGAGACATCTCTTTATGTTGCCGTTGCAGCAGAGAACAGAAATATCGAAGATTTTAGCACTTTTTAAAAAACCTCAATGAACAGATTGTTCAGTTTGAGTCTCCATTAGTGAATTTCAAATGCTGACAGAGGAAGGCTCGGTGATTTAAATAACATTTCAATCATTAATCACTTAAAATTATGGCTTAGAGAGTTGAGAGTTGCTGCAGAAGGAATCAGACTGAGGCTGAAGCTGCTCCATAATTAAGTAAAACAGTCATAAATCAAGAGGAACTGTCGGTGCTTCCATTTTCACATGTGTTTCTTCAAGCCATTGTTTGACATTTATACCAAGATGAATTTAGCAAGGTTTCTAATCCTTATGTAAGCTGGATAAATGCAGGGATGCCTCATGTTAAAAATCCAGTTTTTCAAACTATGCTGCATTTTCAGCAACCTTGAAAAATCTAAAGGGTGGTCATTCCTTCCAGTGTATCACTGTAAGTGGGAATAACAAAGTAGTTCTCTGCTTCATCTGGGACAGGACCTGGAGAGACAGGGAAGGATAAATCTGTGCCAAAAGGTTATTCCCTCCAGCCAGTCTGGCCTAGAGCTGTCCAGGTGAAGATCTCCAGGTTAGTTTAAGTGCCAGTTTTGGCTCTGCTCCTTCCTTCTCACCCACTATCCAGGCTATGTCCTAGTACATCATCATTTTCTCCATTAACTAAAATCCAGTTATTTTCATCCCAGATTAGCAGCTGAGATCATATCCTTTGTGGTGGCTAAAGCAAATCCCCACTATTTGATACTTCCAGCACAAACCTCACAAACCTCACAAACAATTGGTGTTGACTTTTGTAATCCTTACAACCATCACCAATATCCATTAAAATTAACCCTACTGAGTCAGCCTCCACTTGGTCTCACGTGTGAAATTCATAGTTTAGATGCTGTTCCTGCATTAGGAGGCTTATGCAAGTACTCCTAAGCTTATTCAAGCACCTCTAACCAATTCCAGAAGATTATGATGCCACAGTGACCGTGATTTTTTTCTTCCTTATGTGTGGGATTTTCTGGGTTTAGGGATGGGAATGTTCTTACTTTTCACTGAAAGGGAATAGGAGTAAGAAAATGCAGCTTCAGAGCTGAATTTGGATCAGGATACAACTTTCTCCTGGGGTACTTACACCCAAGGCTTTATCTCCCAGCCAAGTATCCCCTTTTGATCAACATGTTGCAGTTTTGGTGGGAAATGGTGCCAAATCCAGTATTGGCTCCTTGCTATTTAATGCATAAAAGGTGTGTGGGCACCCATCCCATAGAAAATAGCAACACTCCCTGCAAGATCTGGAGCCTGAGCTGCTGGAAGTGCTCCCAAGGAAGTAACTCTGAGCTTAGCACAGGGTTTGTGATGCCACAGACCTGCTACAAAAAAACGGCTCCCAGTGGACTTCCAAGGACTCCTGAGAAGATCAAACATCCTCAGTACATTTTAGATAACATGTAAATCACTGTTCTTGACAACCTAGGACACAATAAGATCTTCTTTCTCAGGGTGGTTTCCAAAGGTTTCTCTTTACTACAAACCTGATGTTCTATCTGATTTCCTGCTGTTTGAATGTAACTAACACAGAAACAACTGAAAACAACCTGTGAAGATCATCCTGGTTTGTTGTGTAATAAGAAAAAGATCCCTGGCAGATGTACTTCAAAGGAAAAGCAACTCTCCCTCATTAACCTGTGCAGAAAGCACTCTTTGGGAGAACAGAACTGCCTTAGTGGGCAATTAAACCCCTCAGATATGTCTTTTTGCATATTCCAGGCACGTGCCAATATTTAAGCATCTGCCAGAGAGCAGGTGGTTCGAAAAACCATTATCTTTTCAAATGAGTTTGCTAATGGCATGTGTGAAATGACTGAAAAATTACATGTTTCCCCTTCTCAATCATTAAAATCCACTAAATGACTGCAGTGCATCATCTAAGGCTTGAGAGGCACCAAGCACTGGCTCCCATTTCCCACCCCACTCCATTCCCGTGACCTCTCCCATCCATGATGGACAATACTCTGGGATATTTGACTTATATGACTTCACCCCACGTGGAATATCAAATATAACCAAAAGCACCAGCATCAACCAGTTCTCAGATGGAACAGAGCTTGTTAATGGGGAACAATCAGGCAATTTTTTCAGCAGGATTGACAGACAGTACAGTCTGGCTGTAAAAAGGCTGGAGAATTCCTGGGAGAATACAAGGACATACGTGGGGACACAGACACTGTTGCTGGGGGGAACAAGGAAGAGGATTCAGGAGTGAAGCTGAATGCAGGAAGAAAGGAGGAGTGGGAGGAACGACATTTGTTTCTCACTACCTGACTCTGATTTGATATAATTTCTCCAAGTCTAGGCTGTTTTGCCCATGGCAATAATTTCTGAGTGGCCTCTCTTTGTCCTCATCACAACCCACAAGCCTTTCCTTACACTTCCTTCCCCTTCTCCAGCTGAGGAAAGAGGGGAGCAATGGAGTGGCTTTGGTGGGTCAACCCATCACACCAAGATGGACAAATCCCTTGAGTTTCTTACCATCCTTCAGTTCAGAGCTCACCATGAGTGAGCTCTGAGTTCTCAGAACAACTCAACAAATTGGGACTTTAGTTGCTTTTCTGGAGGCTTGGTGTGGTGTGCAAGCAAAGAGTCACAGAATGGTTTGTGTGCAAGGGACCTTAAAAATCATCCAGTTCTGATCCTCAGCCATGGGCAGGGACACCTTCCACTGGCCCAGGTTGAAAGCAGAAAGGACGTGTCCAGGACTATCCTGTTCCTCTTCAGCCAGAAAAAAACCCCAACATTTATCATAGAATGGTCTGGGTTGGAAGGGACCTTAAAGATCAACCATGGCCATAGCTGTCCTGAATGACTTCAGCTGCTGGCTCAGAGGTAAGAGGGAGTTCTTGCCTTACCCAGGAGCATGATGTTTGGAAATCTGGTTTATGCCCTGAATAAACAAAGGGACAAACCTACAGCCCTAATTAACCCCTTCATTAGGAGATAACCTGAAAAGACGTTATGCTTCAGTGCATGGCTTTCAGGGTCTCCATATCTTACAAATGACTGGTAGAAAGGACTCAGGCCCAACATAAAATCAGGCAGCCAGTTAAGGATCTGGATAACAGGCTGACTTGATTTTGGGCTGAGAAAGTTTTCTGAAATAAATTAAGCAAGGCAGTTCATCATCTTTTTTTTTTTTTCTTTTTTTCCCCCATTCTAATTTTCTATCATTTCTATTAAATGAATAGTTGCTTCAAAAATTCATCCTGAGCATTCTGGGTGATTGGAGACTTCCAGATATTTTACCTCAAGATAACTGCCAGTTAAAATGATGGATGAGTAATGGGAAAGTGTTCCTAAGTGTTGGAGGAGAGCTGTTATGTGCTTTAGCTCAGTAGCCTTCTGGCACAGCCAATAAAGACAAAACAATAGGGAAGATTTACTGTAGAAAATAGTTGCAAACAAGGCTCTAGTCAGTGCAAAAGTGCTGCAGTACAGACACAAACCCAAGGCACATTTCTCTTTTGCTACCTAAACCAAACATGTAAAACTCACAGCCCGTTCAAACTGGATATTTTTTTCCCTCTCAGAGAGGATTGGTAGTTTGGAAAAGCCTTGCGGTTCCGAAGGACTTCAGACTGTGAGTTAAAATCCCATAGCACCATCACCATTATCTTTTGTCTGGGTGCATCCTTTATTGCCTTTTCCAGATTACCTGGTGGCATGGAAAGGTCTGCTCCATTTGCCTTAATCAAAAGTCCCCCCCCCAGATCTCTCTCGTTAGTATTTAGTCTGAATCAAGCACCTCATGGAAACCTCCACGGATTCCAATGAGCCCAGAACAACCAACTGAAAGGCAAACAGCAGCAAAGCCCCCAAACTGGGGCAATAAAATCACCCACAGTGGGTTGGCTCTTAAATATTTCCAGCTTCATTAATTAAGAAAGCATTACTCACCCTGCTGAAGTCCTCAGTGAGTTTTAGAGTAGAGTCATGTCAATGGTCTGAGGTCACCTGAGTCACTTTGTGCATATTGAATGATTCACCTGGAAGACTCAATATCAGAAGTGACCCATTTGAGAGGTTTCTGTAACACTTGGACAGACATTTTCTGACTGCAAACCCAAGTAAATTGTGGCTGAAGCCTCTGAATGTTTTTCTGGCAAAGGAGGTTGTGTGGCCAGTTCAGCTTTTGCACCACAACCAAAAAAAGAATCTGTGAAATCCAGGTTTGCTTTGTTTCTACGCAGTCTTTACCAAAAGCATGTGGTGGATAATGGGGGTGATGATGAGGTTCAAGTGTGGAGATAATTCATCTTAACCTGTACTTATGATCCAGCAATACCAACAGTGGCCACAAGCCTTTCAAATCCCATAAACTAAAAAAAGAAAACGAATTGGAACTGTGAGTGGAAGATTAAGGGGAAAATTGAAATTAAAATAATTCAGAAATCTTTCTTCTGAGACAGCAGACATTGCAATATTGATCAGTGCCTCCTAACTCTGCCTCTTCCACAGGTGTGTAGGGACAGGACAAGGAGGAATGGCTTCAAACTGAAAGAGGGCCAATGGGATCCTGGCCTGGATCAAAAATAGCATGGCCAGCAGGCCCAGGGCAGTGATCCTTCCCCTGGACTCTGCCTTGGGGAGGCCACACCTTGAGTGTTGTGTTCAGTTCTGGGCCCCTCAGTTC
>JAWWLZ010000004.1:24530358-24549685 GCA_035041345.1 Poliocrania exsul | reverse complement strand
TGGGAAGAGGGAAATGAGCTCTGTGTTGCTTGGAGAGAGGTAGAGAAATCTGCAGGGAACTGCTGTGGCCAAATCCTCTTTGGTCAGCCTGGCCCAGCTCTGAGGCATAAGAAAAACATGCCTTAAATACATCTAAGGTGCTGTAAAATAAAGTGCAGAGATATGGATTCAGCTTTGTGAGGTCATTTGAAACCTCACAAACTATGAGTTTATCCAGCCCACACGGGAAATACAATGTCAACTCTGTGGCTTATTAGAAAGACAGGGAAAAAACCACAACCAAGAACCTCAGGTGAAACAAAAAGATTTAGTTAAAAATGAAGCTACATGATTGTGTTTTTCTATTTTCCCAGCCAGCTCAAGTGTGGAGAGAGAAAAACACAGTTTTACCCATAAATCTGCCCTCCCATCAACAATCTTTATTCATTTGTACAAGAAACAAAGCAGTTTTCTCCATTTCTGGAGTGCTCCTGAAGAGACTGGTTGGCATCAGCCAAAGCTGTGGGAGCAGGAAGTTGCGTGTCCAGCCTGGGACAAACTGCTGGACTCTCAGGAAGGGGAAGGGCAGAAGAGGAATCCTTAAGGATGTATTTTTCCAGTCAGCTGCTCCTAATGTGGGAATGCCAGCTCTGGTCCTGATGGGATTGGGCAGGTGCAGCTCTGAGCTGGCAGAGGAGGTGTCCAGTCTGGTCTGCAGTAATCTGGGAGAGAAGCACTTGCTACCCACAAGCATTCCTGCTATTTTCATGAGTGTTCAGAACTGCATGGAGGTAAAGAGTCATGTTATCTTCAGAATCCCAGGATGGTTTGGGTTGAAAGAGATCTCAAATCTCACCCAGTGCCACTCCCTGCCATGCCAGCGACACCTTCCACCAGCCCAGGTTGCTCCAAGTCCTGTCAAACCTGGCCTTGGACACTTCCAGGGATGGGGCAGCCACAGCTGCTCTGGGCACCCTGTGCCAGTCCCTCATCACCCTCACAGCCAGGAATTCCTTCCCAATATCCCATCTAGCCCTGCCCTCTGTGAGTGAGGCAGTGAGAAGCCATTTCCCCTTGTTCTGTCCCTCCATCCCTGTTCCCAAGTCCCTCCCCAGCTCCCCCATAGATCCTTTAGGTACTAAAAGTTCTTATAAGGTCTTCTCAGACTCTTCTCTTTTCCAGGCTGAACAATCCTATATCTCTCAGACTGTCCTTATAGGAGAGGTGTTCCATCCTTCTAATCATCTTTCACTAATGAACAAATCAATGGAATGAATTTTCACTAAAATAAAATTACTTCTTGCTAAAAATGCCAAGGAATCTGGTTCCTTTGAAGAATAAACCAGAACTTTGTAATTTCTCAGCTATCATTTTCTTTTTTATTTTTCTCTTTTACTTTCTGGAGAAACCAAGCCCCTGGAGAAGTGGGCAAAGTGAAACTGGACAGTAGAACAGATCAGAGGGAAGAACAGATTTGATTGGCATGCTGTTTTCCAGCAGCTCTTTTCACAGTTTTGTTTGCTGGAAACAATATAAGTTTTCAATTATATATTTATTGGATTTTTAGTTGAAAGAATGATTATTAAAACCCCCTGACAAGCTAAATTAAGCTTTCTGCTTTGGTTTTATCAGGTCTGATGAGAACTTGCAGTATCATCCATAACTATTTATGAGTCAATTTTTTCACAGATATAAATTCCTTTTTAATTGGTCTTGAGGTCCTTGGGTGTCTCCTACTGTGGAGCCCAAGGGAACCAGAAAATTAAAATCTAAGGCAGCGATTACAGTGAATTATAATTTTACCTTTTCCCATATGAAGAATTAGTTTCTCCCATTTCTTGTGCTTTGTCACAAGCATAAATTATCCCAGTTTAATATTCCATGGAAATTCTAGTGGAAGGGAATGCTGTGCCCTCTGTGCTGTCCTGCTTTGTACTCTGGATTTCTTTTCCTGTGTCTTAAACAAAATGTTGATGCAAAGAGTTGACTTCTTGCAGTTCTTCACAGCAGAGCCATTGAGACATTTGGTTTTTTAGGTTGTCCTTAGGTGTGGAAATATCCATGTGGAAAAGTAGTGGCAGGGGGAAAACCTGCTTGGGATTCCTGCTTATGACCTACTTTGATTTCTTGTACAGCCTCCAGAATTGAACTGAACTCATCCTGCAGTGGGATGGGACAGGTTGGATGTCTGTGGCATTGGGCATATGGTTTAATGGTGACCATGGTGGTTGGTCTGCACTGAAATGGGATTTGGTGATCTGAAAGGCCTTTTCTCACCTCAATCATTCCATAATTCTGGTGAACACCCAAACAACTACCAACCAACTCTGCTGTTTTATCATGAGCTGGGAAAGGAATACAGGATAGGTCTTGGGGTTCCTGGACAGGGAATTTTGGTGGCTTTTCACAGAGGTACCAGAAACTCTTTAGGAAATCTGAGCTGAGTTTTAGCTGACCACAAGATTTCATCAGGAACTGAAGGGACAGGACAAGGAGTTCAAACTGAAAGAAGGGAAAATTAGGTGAGATACATGGAAGAAATTCCTCCCTGGGAGGGTGGGCAGGCCCTGGCACAGGATGCCCAGAGAAGCTGTGGCTGCTCCATCCCTGCAAGTGTCCAAGGCCAGGTTGGACAGGGCTTGGAGCACCCTGGGCTGGTGGGAGGTGTCCCTGCCCATGGCAGGGGTGGGACTGAGTGGGTTTTAAGGTCCCTCCCACCCAAGCCATTCCAGGATTTTGTGATTCTGTGATTGTATGAAGTTCAAACACACTCCCCAAGAAGGCACTCTGCGTTTGGGCTCTGCCTGGCATGGACACCCTTTGGCTGCTCTTCGTGGCTCAGCATCCAAACTGCTCTGAGGTCATGAACTGCCAAAATTTGGGCTCACCAGTTTTAGACTCCCTGTGACCTCCCTTTGAAAACACATATGGGGCATGTTTGCAGCATTAGAACCCACCTGGAAATGGCACAGGCACAGACACAAATTAAATCACTGATTCTCTTTCTGATGACAAACTGCTAAAGAATAAACCTGACTAAATCTGAATTACTGGCTCTGAGAAACCCCCAAGAGTAAGATAGTTTTCACTTACACTACAGGAGTGCACAAGATGTATTTATTGTCCTTGATTTCCATTCATGGTGATACCTTAAATTTCTCTCTCTGGATCTCTCTCTCTCAGTGCTCATCTCTGAGCTGCACCAAATTTTGATCAAAGGACATGGAATAATGTAGTTTTCAAACAGTTGATTATGACCTGTGATTTCTCTTTTGCACATTAACTTTACAGTAGGTAAAACTCAGCCTCAGGTTGGGACCTCCCTCGAGTCTGGAGTTTGGAATTGGATCCAAGTGAAAACCTCCAGCCTGACCAGGGTCAGCTGCTTCAGATGGACTTACCTAGACTGGAATTAAAAATAAAGCCATTTTTAAAAGTGTTTACTCTTTATTGGAGCCACAAATCCCAGTTATTTGAAAGGTAAAACTCGTTATTTTGTGTTCTTTCTTCTAGTCTCTGTCTTGTGTGCAATTCCAGCATATTAGGGAAGAGTTTCCAGGGAATTCAGCCTTCCCAACTTGCCCTGCTGCCAGATATGCAGGCACAGTTCTGGACTTTGGCCCTGTGGTAATCTTGGGATTGGCTCCTTTTTCCTCTCAGTTTTGTTTCCCACCGAATTCATCCCTGGGTTTCCACATTAAGGCTCTGCAGAGATCAGTGTTTCCCTCCTCCAGTGGTATTTCCTTTTCAGCTACCAAACCCAATGTGGCACTCACCATAACTCCTTTAAAATACCACCTTGCTCTGCTTGGTCCATAAAAGCAGAGAACAACTCCAGATTCCAGGGAAGGTGGTGGGAAATTTGTAATCCAGTGGAAGAAAGATGGGCGAGTTCTTTTTGTAAGTAAATTAAGTCCCTGATTTAATATATATGTGAAAAGAATGCAAAGGACAATCACACTTTCTAACTATTTTTTAAATTTTCTTGAAGGTCCTGCCCACAGTTCATGAACAGGATAGGAGGGTTCTGTTGTGCTCCCAGGGCAGAAGGGGCAGAACTACTGGAGTTGCCTCTCCCCAGCCCCACCACTGTGAAAAACAGCATTTCCATTTTGAAGATGCACCAAAAATGGAGCTAAAAGGCTGATTTTCTTGCCTCAGGGAGGAATATTTGCCCATGCTCCAGTTCCTTCCTGCAACAGATGGTTATTATGTCAAGCTAAGCAGTGTTAGCAGGAGCTTACTTGCATACAAAGCATCTGAGACCCTGCCAGGGGGGTCCTGCCTTCAGAGGAGTCAGGAGTCAGACCTGGGCAGAGTAAGACATCAACCTCCCCATGTTACCTCCACGAAACAGATAAAATTTTGGCATCTCCTCCTCCTTCCCCTTCAGGTGTGGAAATCTGCCCCTGATCCTTAATTTCTGTTCTTTTTCCAATTACAAGAAACCCAAAATATGTGAAGGTTTTGCTTAAAGGAATTTCTTCAGTTGTCATTTTCTGGCCTTCAGCTACTTCATTTTGGAGGAGAGGAAAGTATGTTTAGACTGGGATATTGGGAAGGAATTCCTGGCTGGGAGGGTGGGCAGGCCCTGGCACAGGAAGTGCCCAAGGCCAGGTTGGACAGGGCTTGGAGCAACCTGGGTGGAAGGTGTCCTTGCCCGTGACAGGGAGTGGCATTGGATGGGCTTTGAGTTCTCTTCCAACCCAAAGCATTCCATGATTTGATGATGTTGTGAAATTATCAACTCTCAACACTGGACAACAGTGGAAGGGGAGACTAAGCAATGCTAATTAATAAGGTAAAAAATTATGCTCATTTTTTTGCGTGGGGTACCCTTCCAGTTGGCATTGGACACAGTTCCAGTGCTGTGATCCAGATTGGACTTTCACCATTGCTTGTCATTGTTCCCCTATTATGCACCTTGGGCTTTTGAGGGTAACTTCATTAAGCAATGCTTGTTGTTTTTAAAAGGTTACCTCTGTTTACTGTTTTTTCCTCAGAGTGTATTTTGAAGTTGAATGGGATTTGCTCCTTGTCTCTGCACATCTGACATGGTTTTTAAATAAAAATTCCCATGCCCCAATAAGTGACTGAGATCAAGTTTGCCAGGAATGAAACTCTTGTGGTGTCATTTCCCTGGGCTAGTTGAAGGTGTCACTGTCCATGGGAGGGCTTGGAAGGAGATAATCTCTAAGATCCAACCCAAACCATTCCATGATTCTGTGACATTCCACTGAATTAACCAAGCAGGGTTTAGTTGATGTCAGTGAAAATAGACACAGGGAAAAGGTTTCAATATTTTCCTGAACCAAGTAGGGCAGCTGTGGCAAGTGTGATGGATATCCCAGCATGAAAGTTCAGGAGATTCAGGGCTTAGTGGAGAGCTCCTTAAATTCCCACGGGCAGGAACACAGGGAGACTGTTCCATGCAAGGAACAGTAGTGCTCAAATATGGTTATGAGCCTAATAAATGGCAGAATTAGTTTGGGGTGTCCTCCTTCTAACTCAGCTGGGCACCTGGTGCCGTTGTGCCAGAGGGAAGAGAGTTGGCATTTCCAGGTGGGACAACCATGGTGAGTTCCCAGTGCCTGTGACATCCAGGCAGGCACTTTCTCTGCCTGATCCAGCTGATGAAAGGAGCATAAAAAGACTTGAGAGGGGGTTTGTGGAGGTAAGGAGGGCACCTCAAGCTGACCTGGTGGAGGGATGCTTGGAGTTTTATCCTGGCATGTCTCCTCCTGGCACAGAGCACTTCTCTGCAGTGCCCTAATGGGACGTGCTGACCAAGGAACTCTCAGCCTGCACAGCAAAAAAAGGCACAGAGGAAAATCATTTAGCAGGTTTGAGAGAAGTTTTCACCCCAGGACACTGAGATATTGAAGCATCAGAAGGGATAAAATCTTTGGTTTAGGTTTTCATTGAGATAACAGAGGAAAAATGAAAGGAGAACCAATAGGAACTTTTACCTTCTAACCTTGTTTCCTGCTTCCAGAAGACTAGAAATGATGATTAATAATTTGCAAAGCTGCTGTCTGTTCCCTAAGCTGTGGTTCTATACAGCAATGATGGTTTTTATAACAGCTTTAATCCCAAGGGAATTGGCAACCTTGTGGAAGTGGAATGTGGCAGAGGTTCTGTGAGAGGCAAAAGTGATTCATGGGAGGTTCTGGCCAAAAGGGAATGGAAATCCAGTGTTCAGCTCCAGCTGCAGAGATGTGGAGAAGTGTATCTGAGTTAAAATGCACACTAGGCTGTACTGGAGCTAATGCCATGAAACCTCATGAGGGCTTTGAAATCCAAATTGTATTCCAGAGCTCTTATCCCAACAATACAGACTTTAAAAGTGACTTTGTGTGCCCTGAGGTTTCCTTACAGTGGATGTAGAAGCGACACTTTCCAGACTTTCCTTCACAGGTTTGGATCTGGAAGAGGTGGGATCTCTGAAGTGGCCTGAACCCCCATCCCTGTGGTGTCTGTGGAACCACGGGTTGTACTCCCATCTATGAAAACACAAAAATGCTGATTTGGGTGCCAAAAGCATTAATTGAAGTTAAAGCTGAGAAGGTGGAAGGATAATTTCTGATGATTCTTCTTTGAACTTGGAGTCCTGGGCCTGGGAAAAGGTTGAAACACAGCAGGAATCTTGGCTGCTGCAAAAATAAACCCAGAGAGGAGCTGGCAGTGTGAGCTGTGATGCAGCACAGACTTCAATATGCAGCAGGTCTCTTGGTGTGCAGCACCTGGGATATTTTTCTTTTTTTCCCTTTGAAACTGTATCTTTGATTTATCCTGATGGAAAGGGAATGTCCCCTTCCAAATCCATTGACTTTTACATTAACCATGAGTTGAGATTGCCTCTCTGGGGATCAGTTCCTTTGAGGGGGGCAGAGAATCTCAAAAAGAGACAGTTTAATGTGGAGTAGGATTGTCACTTCTGTTGCCAGAGGAGTTTTGGACTTGATTTCCATGTAGGGTGAAGAGCAAAGCTTTTCACTGCTGGTTAACCTTCTTTTGAGGGGGATTCTGTTAACGAGTTGTTTTGCTTTGCATCATATTCTCACTCTGTTCTTTTTGGTTTGCTCTTGACAAGTGTTTTCTTGTGCTCTCTGCCTTTTGTCCTTGGCTTTGGTTCATGTTGATTCCAATTGGATTTTTTAGATTTGTTTCTTAGACACAAGAAAATTGTACCAGTTTGTTTACAGAGATGGAGTTACTCGGACAACAGGAAGGTGAGGATGTCTGAAGACTCCTTTGTGCTGAGTCTGCTCCCATGGATTTCAACTGCCTGTCAGGCAAGCCCATGGCTAACCAGCTTATAGCATGTATAGTTGGCATTTATATATCTAGTCCTGATATTAAGCTTCATTTCTAGGTATCTGCAGGTTATTTTTAATTCTTTCATAGTTCCAGACATTGCTGCTGAGAGGGAACCTCCTTGCCCATGTTAAGAGCACAAGAAGAGGTGTCCCTTGCAGTCAGTGGCACATGCAGAGCCATTCTGAGGCAATTGGGTTTATTTTATTACTGTGCTCTTCACACTCCTGTGCCTCAAGTTGGACTGAAGCCATTGGAATTTATCTGCTGCATCGAGAAAATCAAGTGCCAAGCAGTGATAGTCATTGAGGATGGATTGCTTTGGGTCTCAGGATCATTCCTTGCTTTCAGAAATGTAGGGAGACATTCAAGGCAAGGAGGGACACTTGAGGTTTGAATTGATGGTTTCAGAATGCTATTAGAAACTTTTCTTTTAACTTCTTTCATTAATTAAAGTTGATCTCTATAGGTCGAGCACTTAAAGGGAAGAAACCACAGTATATGATGGAGTCTGACAAAGGAAAGGATTTTCTAACTCTTGCAGCAAAGGAAAAATGCAGAGCTCTGGATCAGATTTTTGGACTTTAATGTTGAGAGTCTGACATGATCCAAAGCAGGTAATTTCTTTCAATCAAGAAAGCATTATCACTAAGAGAACAAGAAGCAAAGAAAAGTTGTTAAATGACAATAAGGTATAGACCATATATATTTATTTTTACTGGTGAGTGTATAATTTTAATCAAGTAATTCATTTGGGCTCTGTATTTTTGAAACAGTGAGTAGTTTCTTGTGTGAATACTATATGTTCCCTTCAATAAGAGAATGGATTTTAAAATGTGAATATTTGATCTTACATGGTACTTGTCTTGACTGTACAGATGTAATTCAGAACCTTCTCTACATGTATCATAAACTGGGTTATGGCAGAACATACTTTACTGACAGACTGCATAATAATTCATGGCAGTGGGAAGGTGAAAGATAATGTGTAGTTCTCCAAGGTCTCAATCTCTTGCATCCAGATCCTTTGACTCTCAAAGTCAGGTTGTAGGAGTCAAAACTTGACAGTTTTAATATTAAAAGTTTCTGGTCCTCAGGTGGCAGAAAATGGAGCTGTGCAAAAGGATTTCTTTCTGCTGAAGATATGGACACTGCTGGTAATACCTGTCCTGTTCAGTTGTCAACTCTAAAATATGAGATTTAAGTGGGAAAGGGCAAACTGCCCTTTGCTTCACTGTGCCAGGTGGAGGGAGCTCCAATTCCCTGTTTCCCAAGGGCTGGGTGGGATGAGAAGGGTCCTGCTGCCTTTGGGGCTGAGGATGCTGAGCCCAGCCTGGCTCACCCAGCCCAAAGTTCAACCCTTTGGCATGGCCAACCTTTCCTAAGCTCCTGCCAAAGGAGCCAGCAGGTGCCAGTGCTGGAACCTGAGCTGAAGCTGCTGGGCTGGCACAGCCTGGGCACACTTCACTGCCATGGGGCACTGGGGGCTGTAAAAGCCCAATCCCACCTTTTAAAGGGGGATCTCCTGGCAGCCCCTCCTGAGAGGGTGTGGAGATTCCTACCTGGAATGGGGACATCCCTCAAGGTCACTCCTTGAGGCTGAAAGAGATTTGCCCACAGTGATAAGGATGGGTGAGTGACATCAAAGTCTACTTAATAATTTTCAGGCTTTAATATCATTGCTACAATAAACAATGCACTCGCTCATAGTTAGGAAATAATTCTGATTAAGATCTCTTAGTCTAATCATTATCATTATCATCCTCAATTTAAAGAAATAATTTATTTTATTCATATAAGGGTATTTTGGTTTTCCATCCTTAATCCCATAGGACAAACTTAGACAAAGTTTAAATTACACCTATAGACTCTTTTAGACAAGGATGGCACCAGGGTTGGATCCAGCTGTGCCCAAACTCCTCTCAGAGTGGGTTTTGGAAAGAAAGGGACATTCACTACAGACTTGGAGTCAAGGATCTTTCTGGTCCCTTCCATCTCAGGATATTCTGTGATTCTTGCTGTGATTCTCCACCTCCTGACTCAACAAACCTCTGTCTGAAGCTCCCCCTCTGCCTGCAACACTATTGTAAAACCAGCAGCATTCTGCAGATTCATTTGTGTTTTTGCTACAGAATTTTTTGGTGACCCTAATTTCCAACTTTACTGAGAAGTTGCAAATTCCATGTTTATGTTATCCCTTTACTTTCCTCTGATTTGAGTGGAAAGTTCAACTGTTAACCAGTTTTTCTGTAATGTTGGTTATATTTTGTCAGTAAGTGGGACCAGCACAGCCTCTCTGCTTTCCCTCGATGGGAAGTGACACATTGCTGATTAAAATTTATTGCTAATATGCTTTGATGAATGTTTCAGGTTTAGTTTTTTTCCTTTCTGAACGCTTTCTATTTCTGTTTTATCAATTCTATTGCCTCCAATTGTCTTAGACATAATGTATGATGCTAATAACGTGTCAGCTTCAAAAATCAGGAGCAGAAAATGATACTTCTGAAAATTGCAGGGAGAGGGCAGAGTGATTTATAACTTTCCTGAAAACCTACAATTACATTTGTTGATTGAGATGCCAGTCACATACATAGAAACGGGGAGATGTTTGAATTCCCTGCTTCCAGTTATTTAATACACAGAAACAATTTGTTGGTGGAAGGCAGATTGTTCCTGATTGTTCCTTCCCTCTTTTCTCCTTTATTCAAAATCTGTGTTCTAGATCATTTCTCACCACCTGTATTATTTAAGATGTTGCCACAACCTCAGATGTGTCCAAATCAGGCCTTTTTGTTTTGTCCCCTCTCCCTATTTTTCCCATTTCTGTCTGCCCTTCTGATGTTCACCATGTTTCCTAAAATAGATTAGTTTGCCAGTTTTCTCTAATATGATTATTTCTCAGCCTTCCAGATCCTTTAGGAAAATATTAAAGAATAGGAATGATAATCCCCATTCCCTTGTTTCTGCAGAAGATATCAACGTGGCATGGTCCTTCCCCTCTTCTTCTTTTGTTTGCATTCAGTTACTCAGGATTTGGATCTGTCCAGTTCAATCTGAATTAACATTTCAATTATTCTTTCATGGAAAAAGAGAGAAAATGCTTCATTAAATTACATGCTTTATTAAAATACCCATCAACATATATAAGGAAATTTTCCAACATGATGTTCCACAATACAAGTGGGTTTGGACAAGATACCACAAACAACCTTGAAATATGTGGAATTTTAATTAGGTTGCAATTTAAAGTGTCAGATTTTTAATGTCTCCTGTATGAGGGGATGATAAAATGATGTAAGACAGGTTGCTTGAGAAAATTGATGTGGTTTTGTAGGGAAATGGATCAGGTACTGCTGTGGGAAATGGAATACAGAGCTACACTTTCTGTAGGTAAAAATAACCACTAAGGTGTTTAAACTTTGTGGTTTAAGGTTTATCAGCCTCTGTGGCTCTGAGTAATCACTCAGAAAATAAAAATAAATCAGATTTTCTTATTTCTTTCCATTCCCTCAGCAGGTATTTTAATTTAAACCTACTTTTCCTCCTGGTCTCTTTGGTGAAGCAACAGCCCTAGCTCTGCTGGGGCAAAGCGATGTCTCTGCTCCTCCAGTTGTTGAGCAGACTCCTAATTATGGCATGAAGAGATTTTATAACAAAGACATAACCCCCTCCCCCCATTTTTATTAGCTGTTCACATGCCTGCTGTAATTAATGCTGCACTGGGAAGTTTCCTTGCAGTTCATCTGAACACGTCCACTTTTAACCTTGATGATGGAGTGATTTCTCATGAGCTCAGTCATGGATTAATGCTGAAAAGATGGAGGTGACCTTCCCCCACCCACCCCCCCCTTTCTTTTTTTGCTTTTAAACCCTCCAGCCACCTTCCCTGTGAAGAGATTAGCTGGAAAGCTGTTTTCTCAGTGCTGCAAGACTTAAGTACTCCCAGGTTTGACACAGCTGGAAGATGCTGAGACCTGCTACATAAGTGTAAAATATTTATTAGGATAATAATATGCTTGATCTTGGATTCAGTCTGACTTAATAATTTAATCAATGTATTTAAATTGTATATCACAGGGGCACTGCTGCCTCATCACGGGGTTCACCACGGGCTACAGGAGAACCTCAATGTGAATCAGACCCTGCTCCTCCTGCACTGCCCTTGGGGTCTGCAGGGCTGTTCATCTCCCATGTTCTCGCTCCTCAATCCCAAGAACTTGTCCCTCTTCTTAAATATGTTATCCTAGAGGTGGTCCCACTGCCCTGATGGGCTTAGCCTTGGCCAGTGGTGGGTCCATCCTGGAGCTGCCTGGAATTAGCTCCAATGGACATGGCAGAAGCTTCCAGCAGATTCCCACAGAAACCACCCCTGTAGCACCCCCAATACTAAAACCTTCCCATGAAAACCCAGGACAGCCTCATACATATATATATATATATATATATATATATATATATATATATATGTGTGTGTGTGTGTGTGTAAAATTTCATCTTTAGATTTAAGCAATCATTCCTTATGTTGCTGAATAGTGTATTTGGGTGTTTTCAGTTCTGCTGCTGGAATACTATTTACAGGCAGGAGACAAAGTCTAGCTACAGCTGAAACTCAAGAGTTTAATATGAGCTGGACTTAGTCATTGCATGATAGAAAAGGAGAAATCTGTCTTTCCATATTTAAAGCTTCAGAGAGCCTGATCCACTCTCCAAGTGCCAATGGAATACAACAGGCCCAAATGAGAGACAGAGGCAGAAATTTGCCCTTCTCTTCCTGTGTCTCCCCCACTGTGATCCTATGGAGGTGATTTGGGGCTGGTTTTCTCCATCCTTTACTTGTGAAATACCCTCAGGCATGACAGATATTTTTCAATTTCCACTCCTTAAAGCTGAGGCAGGAATTCTTCACTCAGGTGTGGATGTGGCCTCCACAGTGGGGACAGAGGAGACCACACTGCAGTTTGTTCCCCCTGGTGTTGATCCATCTTTGCCTTCTGCTGTGCTGCTATTGGGGGAAGGAGGAGAAGCTCAGTGCCCTTCCAGAGCCTTCACCTCAAACCCTCTGCCCTAGTTCAGCAGACAGGACCAGTGTGTGGGTGTTACCAAAGTTATGTATTCTATACCCTCTGTGCCATTTCCCAGGAACTGTTTCCAATGGCCCATTTGCAGCAGCTGCCCACGGCACACCTGACCCCTCAGGCTGGGAGCTGGCTGGGAAAGAACCCTGTGAGATAAGAGCTGTGATAACTCCCCTCCAGGAAGTCATTAGCACCTCCACACCCACCTAAGGGTGTATGTGTGTGTTAATGGGCCAGCAATAATTCCAAAAATACCCCCTGAGTCACAGAGTCAGATTACCCACTGTGGAATTCCCTGCCCTGGGGGAGGTACTGGGTTTTTCCACCTGACCCTGAGGGTATATAATCTTGGGGTTTGGAGACTTCTGGGACCACTCATTGAATCCAGAGGAGGAGCAGAACCACAACAGGACTGTGACATCATCTGCACCAACAGATTTTTCCCTTCCTTTCACTTTGGACTCAGAGGAACCATGTGGGGCTCAGCACAGGGGCCAACAAACCCCATTGTGTTTGTGCCCCAGGGTGCTGCGTTATACTTCTGGGGTTTGTGGATTAAAATCAATTTCTCTTTGTGCCATTGCATTTATTTTAATATTTTTATTAAATTGTAACTCTGACATAGTCTTTCTTGTTCTGGGTTCATTTCTCCTGCCAGTTTACCTTTAAATCAGGACACCCTCTCACACTACAAGCCAGGCTGGAATCTTTTTTTTAATGTGTGGAAAATGTTGGGGAACATTTTCTCTGGAGGATGAGGCGTCCTTTGAGCTCTGCAAGGTCCATATGGATGTGCCACGGGCACCCTTAGGTGCTCCCCTGGGGACAGCTGAGGCTCATCTGCATGGCACAGGAGTGCACATCTGGAGCCAAAAGAAAACCCTCAGCTCCCTGTACCTGTGGTCTGAGGGAGTGCCCAAGTGCTCTCCGACAGTGGGAACTGCTTTTGGTGACTTGATGAGGGTTTCACTGAGTATCTCATGCCTTGAATCCACAGCTGCCATGGCTGAGCTCCCAGAGGGGGGCCCAAGGACAGCTGCATTTGTCCTTTCTGAACTGTTTAGTAATCATGGTTTTCTGATGAGCAAATCTCAAGTTTTCATGGTCTGTGTGCAGCTCAGATAGATTTCAGCTTGAATGAAAGGAGGAAGGCAGTGGCAGCAGCAGCAATGTCATGGTGTTACATGTGTTTTTCTTTTCTTTGTTTGGGTAGGGTGTTTTGTTTTGTTTTGTTTTGCTTTTTTTTTTTTTTTTGTAATTTGCTTTTTCACTTCAGTATTTTCCATTTAAAATGCCCTGCCATTTGTTATGCAAGGACATTACCATGTGTCATGGCACAAGTAGGACATTTACAAAATAACAGCTCAATTAAATTGCTGATTTGGAGGCCAGGCTGCAATCACAATTTGATTTTGTGCGTGCCTCCTCTTGTTTTGTTTTTTTTTTTTTAAAGAACAGACTTGTCTTAACCTTCAGATATTGTAAGAGCAGCATGGGCTTGGATCAAAAAAACAGACTTGAGTTCTGTTCTTAACTAACAGGCAAGTTCAGTCCTTGTTTACATGCATGAGGCTCTTACTGACAATGATGAGCTTTAGAGCTTTATGTGCTGCTGGCACTGAATACATAATCCACAGTGGAAAATCACTCCAAGGCAGCAGCTTTTCCAAAGACAGGCTTGAGATCTGTGCTGTGGTGGAGGAGGTAGTTGAAAAGCTCCCATAATGAATATTGCCGGACTGAGAGTGTCTGCAGGAGATTCAACAACCTGGCAGAAAACTGGTGTCTCATGGCACATGAGACACGTGAGATATGTTTAATATCACATATTAAACATGAGAATTTCATATGTCATTCAGTGTATCATGGGCATACCTTGGCAGTGGTGGGCTAAGCAGGAGGGATACCTGAGCTCAGTGCAGGTCCAGTGATCCATCAGGATGGTCCATGCCCTCTGTACATCCCTGTGCCAGGGCTTCACCACCCTCACATGGAGGAATTTCTTCCTCATATTTGAGGCTGAATAGCCTTAATTCCATTAAGAATCCTTAATTCCAGAAGAAAATGAGCCAAATATCTGTGAGTTTAGCATTGGAAAGGGGTTATTTATCCCAGATGTTCTGTGGAAGAAATGAGATCTCTTTTGAAGAACTGAAAAGAAAGACATTCCCCTTCTCACCAGTGCAATAGTAAGTCCTTTACAATCTTGAATTCAAGGCAGCTGAGCCTACTGATTTCTAGGAATCACAAGAATAAAACCTGTGAAAGATTTATTTCTACACTTCTATGTGAATTTGAGAATAAACATAGAAAAGAAGGTAAATGTTGGCAGTCACACCATTGACAAAAATTATGGAGAAAGAAAGCTCTTCCCCCATTTGTGTCTCCAGCAATTTGCAATAAACAAAATCTAAACATACAGATCTTCTTGCTACTTTTAATCTGAAGATAACCATCTTCTAACAAATCCCCTTTCACACAATTTAACCTTGATGGTTCACACTGAAAACCGGGGCAAGCTCTGGTCACCTTCTGCTGTCTTTGTAGCCAGGCAAATAAATGACCTGTGAATGTGGCCCAGAGAAGTTTGAAAGCAGAGGTTTGAAGAGGTAAACCATTGGTTTTACCCCTGAGCCTGTGGAGAAAACGGCAGTTTCCTTTCCCAGCAAAAGGAAGGATCACCCATCACTCTTGATTTGTGATCCTTAAAACCAAAAAGGTACAAGGATGGTGTTCAAGCCTTTCTGCTGTAAGTTGTCCACTCTGGTGGTGAACTGCAAAGAACTGGGAGGAATTTAGCTGGGACATTAAGCTCATTATGGGCTGCCATCCACTCTGGTCTGTGGTGTAAGCAAGCAGGTAGGAAAGAGGATTTTATAATCCTTTGATTGTCCTCTCCCAATTTTTACCCTTCTGAGGAGATGTTGCTTTTAAAAGGTTGATTTGAGAGTGTTTTGGTCCCAAGGACTTGATTTGAGCTGAAATATGGAGTAATTTTTCCTCTCTGTCATTGCCTGGACTGGTTCATTCTGCTTTACAGAACCTTTCTCTTCCATGTTTTAACCCTCCAGAATTCCTCCAATCTCTAAATCTTGAAATAACTACAGACAATGGAGAAAGACAGGCAAGATACAATTTCACCCTGATCTTGACTGCCTCTCCAGAGGTGCAGCACATGTTTGGGAGCCCATCACCATCACAAACCACGATCAATCCTCATCCCCCAAGGCCTGAGATGAGTCAGGACAGAGGTGTGACTTCAACAACGAGGTAGGATGTTGTCCCACCCTCGTGGCACTCACATCTCTGAGCACAAGAACATTTTGAAAGCTTTGGGCACTGCACTGCACAGAGATTTTTGGATTCACCCCCTTCCTCCACCACAGTTCACTCCTTGCAAGCTCCAGACCTTCGTGTGTGATGTCCTGCTTGCCAGTGGTGATAGTGAACACTGGGTAGGTTTTCACTTCCTCTGTTGGCAGGAGTTTTGTTTGTTTGCTAGTATTTAATTAATATTTAATTGGGTGTGCAGGCAAGGGGTTGTATCATCAATTGTGGCAAAGTGGCTTAGCTCTGTCAAAGCTAATGCTGCTGTATTGATTTATGCAACCTGACTTGGAGGTAAAGGAAAGGGCAAAAAACTTTCTTCCCAGGGAGGAAATTAAAAAAGGAGGTGTCGTGCTGGGATCTGTCGGATGGAAATCGTGGCTCGTTGGCTGCTGGGGAAAGGTGACTCCTGCAAAAGCAACTGGGAGCTTTTTGCTTCTTTCTCCTTTGTTGTTTTTTTTTCTTTTTAATCTTACTATCATGGAAGGTTTATTGCCAATTAACTTTATGCAAAGGAATGACTGTGGTGGTGAGCAATTAAAGAATACAGCATGTATTTATGCAATGGTGAGCAGAATTAATACATCCTAACTTGCTTTTTAAGCTTGGCCCTGGCCTTGTCCCCAGATAAAAGACACTGCTTTAACTCAGATAAACTGCTGTGATAAGAAACTGCATTTTTTTAAAAATCAGAACATATTTTCCTTTATTTATTAGTGGCAGTCATAAAACTCATATAGAAAATAGCACACAAATGGGCTTCTCACCCATAAAATCATTGAAACACAACATTACATTTACTACCTGTGGTACATGATGAGGTTCCTGTTCTCTTGGGCAACCATTTGTTTCAGCCACTGGTGGCTCTGAGACAAGTTGGCTTTCCATTAAGAAAATGAAAATTTGGAATTGGTCTCTTGCTGTCTGTACCCCACTCCTCAGAAGTTTGTTTTTTTTTTTCAGATGAAGTGGTCAAATCTGCAAAAAAACCCCAAACCCTGATTCTGTGTATGAAATGTATCACCATCTTTTGAACTGTTTTTTTTTTTCCAGTTATTTTCTCATTGCCCTGATGAAGTTATTTGTATAGACTTTCACTATCGCTCCCTAACAGTGATTTTAATTATAAATAAAACATTACTCTATTAACCCATCTGTAATGAATGTGTAATATTAAAGGCAATCAAGATTGGGCACTTAAAAATTATTCTTCAACATTTCCATTTGTGAAATGAAATCCAGTTTCAAGATGAGGTTCCAGATTTGCCTTCTAGTTCTGTTATTTAATGGAATCATTAATAATTTACTTAAAGTGAAGATTGTGACCAGGTGGGGGGCTGTCTCTCCTCTCAGGTAACAATCAGGAGGACAAGAGGAAATGGCTCCAAGCTGTGCCAGGGGAGGTTTAGGTTGGATATTATTTCTAGGGAATATTTCTTCACCAACAGGGTGGTCAGCATGGGAAGGGGCTGCCCCGGGCAGTGGTGGAATCCCCATCCCTGGAGGGATTTAAAAGATGTGTAGTTGTGGCACTTGGGGACATGAGTTAGTGGTGCCCTTGGCAATCATAGGTTAATGATTGGACTCAGTGAGCTCAGACATCTTTTCCAACCTATGAAAATTAAACAAGAAACCCAAACTAAGGTTCTCTCAAATTTATCAGCAAGACTTCTCTTTACTACCTAGTAATGAAGAATGGGATTTTTTGTAAGTCCTGTTTTAATTGTGAAACATGACACTTTCTACAGCACAAGGATCAAACTGCCCTAATTCAGGATCCCAGACTGGTTTGGGTGGGAAGGGAACTCAAATCTCCTCCAGTGCCACCCCTTGCCATGGGCAGGGACACCTCCCACCAGCCCAGGTTGCTCCAAGCCCCATCCAACCTGGCCTTGGGCACTTCCAGGGATGGGGCAGCCACAGCTTCTCTGGGCATCCTGTGCCAGGGCCTGCCCACCCTCACAGGGAAGGGTGAAACCATAAAATAAATGTTTTCAGTGTTTCAGTTTCATCCAGTTCCTGTAGATGTCAATGAACACTGTGCCAGGATGAGCTTTGGAGAGCATTTAGCATGAGCTCTGGCAAGCTGAGCAGAAGGCTCCAAACCCCCTGTTAGAAGCAAGGTGTCATTTCCAAAGTTTCTGACCTTGGGAATAACAAACACAACAGCAGTTGAGAAATGTGGATTGAGGTTTGCTTGTGGTGCTCCACTTTTGGCTGCAGTGCTTTCTGGAGTCCAGTTATTAGCAAGGGAAGTAAGTGCAGTGGGAGTGAAGGATGGAGATGGACAGCATTGCTCTTGTGTGTGGTTTGATGCCCTGCTCACAGCTCTGTGTCTCTTGTCCCTTTTCTGCCACCCACCATCTGAGTCTGGAGCAGATGTGGGCACTGGAGGGATTATTCCTGTACTCTTTGTGCTTTCTGTGATTGTGGCGTGAACATTTCAGCAGGTGAGGAGGGAGGGCTGGGACTCTCACTTGCCACAGTGATGAACGGGTAAACCTTAATAATCACCTTGCATATGCAGAAGTTTGAAAGTATTTGTAAAATTTTAGTGCCAAAAGTGATCTCAGATTAAATAACAATCTTGGTGCACTTGTTACAGCATTTATGCCTTTTATTTCCTGTAACTGCCTTTTAAACTGCTTTATGAACCTTCTTCACAGTGGGTGCCTGTTTCAGAAAACCTGAGCAAATGAGGAGTTGAAATTACATTTTCAAACATGACAGAGGAGAATATTCTACAAGTGCTTACATGAATAACGATGCAGATTTAGAAAACCTTTCCATGTTCCTGCCCTAAAATCTTTCCCTGTCTTTCATTAGGTAAATGCCACTGGAAATGTGGCCTTTAGTTTCTTGTCTTCTGAAATGAATATTTTCTGCAAATATATTTTTTTAAGAGTCTGCCGGGACTCAAACCTACTCAATAATTTTTATATATTTTCTCCGCATATTTGTATCTGTCATTATCCGTGAAAGACAGCTCCTTAATGTAATCAATAATAAATTACAGCCCTAGATGGGAAATTAAAGTTAATTTTGTGCCCAGAAGAAATGCAGAGGAGACTGTCTGGATGGGCTGGAACTCAAATGCTAATATCTGATATATTGCTCAGTTCCTGTCAGCACTATCCGTGGGAACAGGAGCAGCAGTTTGGGGGCTGCATCTTCAACACAGCCTGGGCACCATTGCTGCATCTGCCAGCAGAGTTAGATCAGAATCCCAGGATGGTTTGGGTGGAAGGGACCTTCAAGCTCATCCATCCCACTCCTGCCATGGGCAGGGACAACTTCCGCCAGCCCTGTCCAACCTGGCCTTGGACACTCCCAGGGATGAGGCAGCCACAGCTTCTCTTGGAAATCCATTCCAGCCCTTTCTTACCCTCCTAGGGAGGAATTTCTTCCTACTACCTTCTCCTAACTTACCCTAGAATCATAGAATCGATTGGGTTGGGAAAGACCTCCCAGATCATCAAGTCCAACCCTTGGGCCAACTCCAGGCCCTTTACCAGATCATGGCATTCAGTGCCACATCCAATCTCAGTTTAGAAACCTCCAGGGATGGGGAATCCACCTCCTCTCTGGGCAGCCCATTCCAAGGCCTGAGCACTCTCTCTGCAAAGAAG
>JAWWLZ010000004.1:24497975-24510289 GCA_035041345.1 Poliocrania exsul | reverse complement strand
ATGGCCTGCCCAGAGAGGGGGTGGATTCCCCATCCCTGGAGGTTTTTAAACTGAGCTTGGCTGTGGCACTGAGTGCCCTGATCTGGTAAAGGGAGTGGAGTTGGACCAAGGGTTGGACTTGATCTCAGAGGTCTTTTCCAACCCAATCGATTCTATGATTCAGATCTCCTTTTTTAGCCACTTCTGGCCTTAAGCTTAACATTGAAGAGAATCTGCAAAGATTTCCAATGAAAGCAGCACTTCCATATCTGCTGTGGAGCTCCATTAAACTGCTGCCACTTGCAGTGATGGGACTGCATTTAATTTGTGTATTTTCCGTAATTCCTTGACTGATTGCAGCTGGTCATGCTGTTCCTAAAACACTATCTTGCCCCACCACATGGCTCATCCCTATACCTCTCTGGGATTCACGTGGCTGTCACACACTTTGCTGCTCCCTGAGTCTCCAGTTCTGGCACTACCATCAGGAGAGGTGCATCTCCTTTCACTTCGAAGGATTAACTCCAACAGAAAACAAGAGAAATGTGAATGCTGCTCTTTCCCAGCTGGGAGTTGTTGATTCTGCTCCTAAGGATGGCGTGTTGTGCTTTGCTGGGACCAATAGCAGCTGATTTTCTCTGTTGGAATACCTCAGGAAGCAGAACAGCAATGAACTGTGGATAATATGGATTATATCCAGGGCATTAATACTCGGGAGAAAGTCAGTCATAAAACTCCCTGAACTGAGAGGGACCCACAGGACCATCCAGTACAACCCCTGGCCCTGCACAGACACCCCACCAATCCCTGAGCAAGCAAACCCTCCTGGAGCTCTGGCAGCCTTGGGGCTACGCCACTGCCCTGCTTTATTTGTGTCTAATAAAAATGTCAGTTTGAACAGCTTCTGGTTACTTTCCCATCCCTTTCTCTCCCACTGCACACCTCTGTACCTGAGCTTAGGAGAGCAAAAAAATGGCAAGGACACAAAAAGGCTCTCTCTGTGTGTTTAAATCAGCTCCACACTTACAATTACTCCTGAGAAACAACCCCAAAAGCCTCCTGGCACAAACAGTCACAGTGTTTATTTCCTAAATCACCTTAAAACCAACCTAATATCCAGGACTCAGCACCAGCTCTAAGCCTGTGCAAATGGCTTTCTGTGCCATATCCACTGCTCATTTCCCACCTGGATTTTCTGGTATTCCATGTCATTTGTGCCGAGCAGCCCAGGCACGCGTAGCTGTTCCAGATCAGGCTGCAGAGGAGCAGGAGGAGAACAGCAACTCACTCCTAGCTCATAAATCACAAATGAGGGAGGTACAACACAACAGAAACTCAGGCAAATCGCAGCATCTCTCATGATATAGCAACCAGAAACCTGTCTAAGACCCACACGGATTTTAACAAAGTAAAAATAACCTCATGGAGACAATTATATATTTTATTTGAAAAAAAGTAAGCCTATTTAAATGAAGTGGGTAAATGTCCTAAGGTGGAATTGCAGGTGTATTATTAATTTGAAAAGTCTAATAACACCTGTGGGTTTAAATTCCATACCTCACTCTGTTTTCATACTGTACACCATTCCTAGCAGTGCATATTTATGATTTTTGGCTTCTTTATCTCAGCAAATTGCCATATACATGCTAAAAATTCCAATCTTTCCAATTTCCAAGTTGGTTTAGAATTTATGTTCATTTTCTATTCTAAGCACTTGACCTTGTCTCTGAAAAGTCAGATGGAAAAGTTTCTTCGCCTTCCACTCAGGAGTATTTTTAGACTTTACAATGTACAACTTTTAAAACCTGAGATATCCCATCACATTTTATTTTCTGATGCTTAAGATATGTTTTGTTGTCCATTTGTGGTAACAATTCCTGTGGGAGGAAAAAACACTGTTTATTCCACACAAATTCTTCCTCCCATTAATAACCCTGAAAGGGATATGGATGTTAAAGGCACTTTCTGTGCGTTCCACTAAAACCTGATGTGAAGCACTTCTTGTTGTACTTATCATCGGATGTTACAATTAAAGATTGACATGTTTGCAGAACAAACAAAACAGAAATAACCATCAAGGCCACACCTACAGAGCAAAGTAAAAATCAGGGAGTGAAACTATCACCTCTGAACCTGCCCAGCTTGGCTTGCCATAGAGATTTGCAGGAAAATACAGCTATAGGATACACATATATGCAGGAATTTAGGTCAAATCTAGCAATTAGCTCTTTTGCAAAATACACAGAACTGCTCTTAGGTAAGAAATCTCAAAGGATTGTCAGTTACTACAACAAAACAGCCCAGGCTGCGCTATCTGACCACTTTGTACCATTAAAAGTCAAGACAAGTCAAGACTGTCTCTTCTTCCCTTTCAAAAATGCAACTATTAATTAAAATTCTGAATGAAAGCAATAACCAATAAAAAAAAAACCCAAACAACAAAACAAAACAAAAAACCAAAACCAGAATGATGCTGCCAAATTTTTCCAAGATAACTGGTCATTTTTTGTTCTTTTCAGGTGATGACCAGCTTGGGGGGTTACACACCTGCTGAGGGGAAGGGACCAAGAGATCCTGAAGCTGCTCTTACATTTTCCCTCTTTTCAGAAAAAAAAAAAAAAAGTACAGTAGCTGTGCCTGAGAAGCTGTTGACACCATTTAACAATCCAAGTGATGGCAATAAATGCATGAAAAAAGAGCTGGACTTCTTCCTTTGCCTGCTGGAATAAGCAGCTCCACTGCCAGGATTGAAGATCAGCCACAAGCAGAAGATGCTCAAAATGCCTTCCCAGGTGTGAGGAGCACTCTCATGGCGGAGAGACATGGAATGGGTTGGGTTGGGAAGGAACTCAAAGCCCATCCAGTGCCACCCCCTGCCATGGGCAGGGACACCTTCCACCAGCCCAGGTTACTCCAAGCCCTGTCCAACCTGGCCTTGGACACTCCCAGGGATGGGGCAGCCACAGCTTCTCTGGGCACCCTGTGCCAGGGCCTGCCCACCCTCACAGCCAGGAATTTCCTCCCAATATCCCATCTAACATGCCCTCTGGCAGTGGGAAGCCATTCCCTTTGCCCTGTCATTCCCTTGTCAAAATTCCCTCTCCAGCATTCCTGGAGCCCCTTTAGACACTGGAAGGGGCTCTGAGGTCTCCACACAACCTTCTCCTCTCCACACAACAATGTCACAGCTTGGAGTTGCAGGAGGAGATTGAACTAAGCCAGGCTTAACTCAGGGCATCCTCCAATGCTCATGCCCAGCCCTACCTGCCCCCACTGCCCTGACTTGGCAGGACTGGCACCACCTTCTGTCCTTGCCTCCTCAGTCCCTCACCCTTGGCTGGTCCTTCCCCTGCAGAGGATGGGAAAGGACACGATCCCACCTAGAGAGCAAGCCTGGAATGTCACCTCCTGTGGCTTAAACCATGAACTTGAAAATCAAAGGTAAAATCAAACAATGATAGGTACAATTTCTGAGTGGCCTGCTGGGCACTGCCCCCAGAATGCACAGGGACAAAAGATTATGGAAGAATTGGTTTTCCATAGAAGATTTCCTTGTTTTTTCCTATCAGCACTGAGACTCCACACCAGCTCCTGGTCATCAGAAATAAGAACAGGGCAGAAAAATCAGGAACTTCAGTGTAGGACATGAGAGGAGAAGAGTATTTCCCCAAAATTATGTTTTAAACTGCTTAAAGTTTAGTGCATTTTGGTAAAATTCAAAAGTAAGATGTAAACTTGGAGTAGCATTTTCTGAACCTGGAGGGCTTGCTGTTTGACAGGAATAACTTGGAGGGGTAAGGAAGGAGATGAAGAAGTGGGGAAGTTCTGCCAACACTTTCTTCTCTGGGATTTGACAGTAGAATTCTTGGAGGACGCAGGAAAAGCTCAACTCCATAGTGATTTTGAGAGTCTCTGCCAGCAAGTGACAGTCACATTCTCCAGTCTCGTGGGCAACTTTGATCTTTTGGAAATGAAGCTCAGTGGGATTTTGAAAAGCATGTTGCATTTAAAGTCAAGGATGAAGTGAGTTGAATTTAAGTTATTATAAATCAAAGTAAACATGAAAATACAGTGAGACAGAAAGTACCATTTGCCTCTTTATCCTCCTTACATATTTCTGGTACTTGCTGTGCTGTTTCAATATTTTTTTTTCTTTTTTAATGAGAAGAGGGGCCAGTCAAAGGCTCTGCAAGAGAATTGTGACATTTAAAGGTAACCATACAAGTATATTTCCATTTCTCCTATTTAGCTCTGAAACATCCCACTGTCCTCCTAATTCCTTATATTCCATTTATAGAAGCTGAATGCTATCGTAAAAATTTGATTGTTTACATTCAAAATGCCTTCACCACAACCACAAATGCTGGTTCATGGTTTCAAATGCAGCACGGCACAGGAAATTTTCTGTTTTCCCTGCTCAGTCTTGTCTCCAACCAACTCCATAGGTACATGAGCACCACCTTTTGGCCACACTTTGTGCTGACCTACATCTGTGTCTTTTCCTTGCAAATTCCTTGGTGCAATTCCCTGGAATTTCCCCAGGGAACATCTTTGGAACATGAAGAGGATCCAAATGGGAAGTGATTTCAAGCTCTGGCTGAAGAATCCAACAAGGACAACCTTGCTGGTCCCAATTCAGATTTAGACCAAGGTGCCTTTACATTGTTGTAGCTCTAAAACTGGGAGTTTGTAATTATTTTCTTCTCCTGGAATTGTCTATAGGTGATTTTTTTTTTTTAATAAATGCATGTCAGGTCCACTAATTATTAATCAACTATGGATGCTCGTTTGCATCATGTCTTCCCCATGAAACATGGGCCTTCTGTAGGGATTTGCTGCTACTTTGCCAGTCACACTTTCTGTTACCTTGTGTAAAAGGCTGTAAGTTCAGACTTAAGAGGGTTTGGAAAAAGTATTTTTTCCTCATCTTTGACATTGAAACCTGTTGAAAAGGGGGATGAAAATGCTACTTTTTATTTTGGAAGAAATTTTCCCCTCCTTTCCATGTTCACACGATCTTTTTGTCAACTGGCATCACAACAGGGAAAATAAACTTCACATGTGCAGCTGCTGATGGCCCCTCAACAGGATCATGTTGGAGTGAGGATGATCCTTTGTGCAGCAACCAGGATGCAGGGAATATATGCCAAATATGGCACAAATCCAAGGCTTTGGGAGATTGTGCAAGCTGGACTGATGGAATTTGTCAGAATTTTGAGAGTAACCCAGAGAAGAGAAACAAAATAACTGTCTCAAAAAAAACCCCAAACCACCAATTTTTTGCTTTTTTGGATCTGAATTGGTTCTGGGTAAATATTTATCTCTGTAATTTCAAAGATTAGGACTTGTGGAGCACAAAGGACCTTGGAAAAGGTGAAATTGTCTTGCTGGCAGAGAGGCAGAGGGTCCCCTTGGTCCCTTCACCCAGGTGAGGTGCCACATCCTGCTGACACTGAGGTCTCTGGAGGTTGGTCCCTGACCTCAGTGCAAATACCTGTGGGCCCACCTGGACTTGCCAGGGGCACTGAGATAACTGAAATCCTTAATTGTTTATTTTGGCTTAGAGAGGACAACCACAACTCAATGTCTATCCAAGAATTTCCACCCCTTGGCATCACCACACACACAACAGGGTGCCAAAGGAAGGAGCACTTAGAGCAAGACACCACCAGGGAGCTGCACAGACAGAGATTTCTCTTTGGGCAAGGCCAGAGTTTGGCACATTTTCCCACTGAGTTTGTGCCACCCATATGGTATCAGCCCCACCAGAATGCCCTCACCCTCACTTGTAAAAAATATTCTCCCAGGGCAAAACAATGTGAAGAATGATGTCCTTTGAGTGTGAGGCTTCATATTGCAGCTCTGGGGATGTGCAATCAATTTGCCACTCTGCTTGGCACAGCACCCATCACTCACTGCCACTCTGAGCCACAGCTGCAGATCCAGCCCCCTTTGCCTGAGGCATCAAATGCTGCAATTTGTTCATCTGGAGCAGAAAAATAATTTCCTGCGTGACAGCACTAAACACCAGTGCATAACTTAATGCCAGAAAGGAGCAGGAGAAATACTTGCCATGTCTGTGTTTAATATGGGCATATTGGAAATACAGGTTCCTGGTAACAACCCCTGGAGTGGAGGCAGTGAAATATAGGCAAATAAGCTTGCATAAAACTGGCTGAACGTGGCCAAAGAGAAGGCACTTCTCCTTATTTCAAGCTCTTCCTTTGGGCTTATTTAGCCACAATAAACAAAACTGGCAATTGTTAGCTAAATTATGATTTAGGGGTAAAAGTCTGCAGCTCAAAAATCTCCCTTAGCCTTCGGATGGGTTTACAGCAACTCTTGGAGACAGGAGTGCTGCTGGACCCAGCCTGGCTGAGCCTCATTCCAGTTGCTTCCAACCACATCCAGTGGAAAAGCTACCCTGACACCACACACCAACAATAAAATCTACAGCAGCAAAATTACACGTAGGAAAAAAGAAAGGGAAAGAACCCAGAGGAAGGAGAACATTTATCATTTTATGGACAACAGAGAGGCAAAATAGGAAATATCTTAAAGCAAGGTAAAACTGCTTGAACATAAAAAATTACAAATAGAATTTCAATTTTGAGAGTCTAAAAGTCTCATCACATACCTGTTTGTGTGAGGAAGTTCAAGTTGAAGGAGATATTTTGGACAAATAAAAAGAGATATTAAAACTTGTATGTTCCTTTAAAGGTAATACCTCAAGTTATCGCAATTAGTAAATTAAGTCAGAAAGGGTTAAACCACACCCCCCAAAAAAGGTTTATAAAGAGAAATACACTGAACTGAGGGGGAGGGAGGGATTATGAACTTGCATTGGATTTACTGGTAGTTTCTTTAAACTCCTCTAAGGCTTCAAAATCTATAGTTCATCCTTGTGAACATTTTCCAAGTGTGAGAGCTTTGCAGTTTAAACCAGAAGGATCCAAAACATAACCCTGGTGGTATTTTTTCACCTTCCCAGTCAGTATTTGATAATTGGCCAGAACCCAATCTCCAGCACTTCAGGTACCCGCCCTTCAAATCACTATTTTCATGCCACTTCCAAAGGACATTTTCCTGTGCCAAGCCCAAATTGTTTGCAGCAGTCCTTTGGCACAGTGTGTGGCTGCTGTACCATTGGCATGGTGAACGTTTTGCTTGCTGAAAAGCTGCTCTCTGTGACCCACTAAGCCAACCAACACTGTGTATTCAGCAGTGTTTGCTCCCTGAGTGAGGGCTGTTGTTGCGCTGATGTTTTCAAGCACATAAGAAAATTAGTTGCTGCCAAACATTTAAGTACGCTTTTTTAAAAAACCAACTAAGAACATCTGATGGAAACTGGCTTGTTTGAGAGGTTTGATGTCACTGTTAGAGGTGCTTCTCTCCCTGTGCAGCTCTCTGATAGGTGGAGAGAACCTGGTGGGGTTTGGCCTCTTCTCCAGGAACAAAGGACAGGAGGAGAGGAAATGACCTAAAGTTACACCAGTAGAGGTTCAGGTTGCACATCAGGAGGAATTCTCTCCTGGAAAGGGTGGTCAGGCATTGGAAGGGGCTGCCCGGAGAGGTCTGGAGTGCCCAGCCTTGGAGGTGTCCAGGGAAGGACTGGCTATGGCACTCAGTGCTCGGGGCTGGGGGACAAGGTGGGCATTGGGCACAGGGTGGGCTCCATGGGCTGAGAGGGCTTTTCCAGCCTCAGGGTTCCAGTGCTGAAGTGGTAGCATTGCTGTTGCCTCCTCGTGCACAGTGAGGGTCAGGGTAGCGAGACACAAAGCAAAGAGCCTTGTTTGGGGTGTCCCAGTTCCCAAAGGTCCCAGAGCCAGCCCAGCTAAGGGGGACACGTGCACAGAGAAAAGCCTTGGCTATCCTTCTGGTCCCCACCACCCTTCCCAGAAGCGCCAGCAGGGCAGAAGGACAGGAGTGGGAGCTGTCAGGAATATGATCTTTGTGAAGAAGAGGGAAAGAATAACCAGATTTTTCCTGTACATTAAAGCAGAGCTGGGAAAAAAAACAGGAAAACCAGTTTTGTCTGTCTACTCTATTGTCCTCCATAAAAATTAAAAATAATAATTAAAAAAGAATAATACAAACAGGAACCACAGAGGAAGACATTAAAATAAGGAAAAAAAACCCCAAACAATGAGCCACACATCATCTTGGCTCATCCATTCCTTTCTAGAAAGGTAAACCTGAACTCCACTTCTCTTTTGGCAGAAGATCCTTTTAAACATCCACAACAGACACACTTCACTGCTCCACACTCAGGTTTGCTCACCCTATTAACCCATTCATCGCAAGCCAGCAAAGGAGGAGATGAAATTCCAAGCAGGCTGAACCCTCCCTACCTTTTCAATCTCAGCATAAAAAACCCCAAAAAACCAAACCAAACCAAAAACAAACAAAAAAACACAAAACCAAAACCAAACCAAATATATATATATATCTCAAACTTCTCCCCAGCACTACATTTCACAGCCTAAACCATAAATGTGTTCAACCAAGTCAGCCTTAGAAAAGTTTCATTTAGCCCCACCAAGATAAACAGTAGATCAGCATTTTCATTAAAAAAAAAAAAAAAAAAAAGTCATGGCTCATTCCTTTCTGTGATTGAAGAGAAAGCAGCAACATCTTTCAAAACTCAGGAGAGAGTCATATGCTTGCAAGAAAAATAAATAAAAATGGGACTGTTGTACCATCAAGTATTTCAGTCAGTGATTATAATTACTTCCTTACTGGGAAGAATTCCCATATTAAAAACTATGCAATGATAGCTCAGGTTGATCAAAACAGGGATCAGCCAGTGACAAGTTGCAGGGAGGGAACCTTAACTGGTTTTATTATAGGTTATATTTTTTTTAATATGTTCAGGTTTTATTATAATTGTGCAGCTGAAGAATCTTGCACCTCCATCTTTTCTGCCCTCTCTCCAACTTGTATAATTTAGTGAAGACCTGGAACAAAACTACTGAAATACCTCAAACTACAGCAGATTATGATTGGGGCAGGTCAGAAATTCCTTAGCCAGGCATCTGTAGGGGAGGAGTAAGGTTGACTGGGCCACAGGGTGGGCTCCAGCTGGCACAACAGCACCAAAAGTAGGTCTTTTACTTGGATGTTCGCAACGAGCAGTTTAGGATAGCTCGAAGACTGAATATGGACAAGTCATTGTCCACAAAGAAACCCCTGTCACCAAACAGGAGGCAGACCCAGCTCCTGTGCAGCCTGTTCTGTAGGGAAGGGGCTGTGCTGAAAGCCTTCTGAGATACAGACCAAAGAGTAAACATAGAGCAAAGAAAACTGGAAGAGTTTTGCCAGAACATCTTTTGACATCAGAACTTCTTACTGAAGGGTACAAGTTTCAAGGAAAGATTTGTCAAGAAATATTTCTTCAGGATGAAATGACTGGTTGGAATGAAGGGCTGATGGAGGAAATGAGTGAGTAGGAAGGAGAGAGCACCAAGAAGCAGTGTCTGACCTTCCCAACACTATGAGTGGTGTACCTGTTTCAATCATGACCCAAAACTGTAGGAAATATGGTATGTGAAAAGCAGGAGGTACATACGCTCTGCTTTACAGTCCTGGGGTCATTAATGATGACCCCAGGATGGCATTAATGGGGTGGAGCCAAGTCTCAGACACTCAGCCAGACTGGCCCCAGTGTCCCCTGACAACTTCTTGCAGCCCCCAGGAGAGCAACCCCTTCCTGCTCTCCTCCCCAGAGAGTCTGACACAGGATGGGAGTTGAATCCTAGAACCCCAGACTGATTTGGGTAGGAAAGGACCTTAAAGCCTATCTAGTGCCACCCCTGCCATGGGCAGGGACACCTCCCACCAGCCCAGGTTGCTCCAAGCCCCATCCAACCTGGCCTGTGACACTTCCAGGGATGAGGCAGCCACGACTTCTCTGGGTAACCTGTGCCTGTGAGCTGCTAGGTATCAAAGTGGAAGCTCAGCCTCGAAATTCCTCTCTTTGAGAAGGAGTAAAATACACCCTGATAACTGGCCAAGAACTGCTGAGCAAGCTCAAGCCAGAAGTAACACCCCAAAGTTCATACTTTTTCCCCTTGTACTGAAAGCTTCTTGCTCAGCTGGTGTGTAAACTCCAGGCAAGAGCAGAAAACACTAGCAATCTTCACAGAGCCCCTTTCTGCAAGAACCCAAGCCCAAATTGGCAAACCAAAGTGAAGACCTGAAGGAGTTTGGGTTGTTTACACAGCATTGTCCTCCCGCTCTTTAGTACCACAATGTGGTGTAGCTGTGATTTAACATAACTACATAACTGTACATAAAAAGTATACATAGAGCTACTCAAAACAGCATCCCCAAAAAAACTCCAGACAAGGAGCTGGAACCCTTTGGTGTTGATCATGACTACTTTCTTTATGTTCCCTTTAAAATTGTAATGCTATCCTTTCATCTTAAATGCACAAACAATGAAGTAGAACAATGTCAAGTCAGATGAGAAAACCTGAAGTCACTTCAAACAATTGAGATCTGGCACATACTGTAAGTACAGTTCTGCTTTCAACAGATTAAAGCTCCCTCAGATCTATTTTTTGTTCTAGTCAAAGGCAGACACGTTGCATAAAACATCAGGGGGCCTCCTTTGATCAGATGCAAAACTTTACATTTCTTGTTAAACAGCTATAAAAATAAAAAGGTTCTCTAAGAGGTAAACTCAGAGGATATTTATACTTTGCCAGTGACAGCTCAATCGACGTCTTGAATTCAGCACCACTTCCAAGAAGTAAAAATAATTATTTGTAGAGCAAATTTTCAAGTCACATCTCCAGAGGAGAGAAAGGAATAATCCACAGCTCTGTGCAAAACAAGTCCCACTTGGAGGGGATTGTTACCTTCACTGAAATAAACCTCTGCTTAATATCACTGGATTAGAAGAGCAAGAGTTTCTGAGCATTAAAAGGGCCTTTTTGTGCCACTCTGGAAGTCCAGAGGAATGATAAAAGTCTTAATTAAGTCTAAAAATTTTCTCAGCATAAGAGATTATCCCTCAGGCCTCCAGAGCAGTTCTTTGTCTTCCACAATTAGATCAGAACCAAGGTGTGAATGGCAGAGCCCAGAACGGGACCTTCAAAAACTAAAGCATGGCAAGGACAGGGTTTTGCTCAGTCTCAACCTAGAGCCCTGTTTAGAGGGGTTTTTCAAGGCTTGTCCAAGAATAAAACTAAATTTGAGCTATCAAGTTTTTAAATTGATTTTCTTCTGTGCCAGGAAAAAAGAAGGTTAATCAACTGCTAAGGAATTGTAAGGAGATTAACCATGGGAAAGAACTATAACTACAAAGGAAAATGGGTCTGGTAAGACCCTCATATTAGGGTGAAATAAAAGCCACACTGGAGTGAAGGTTGATTTCTCCCTCCTTTTTCTATCTTGCAGCTCTGAAGATTTTGGCACCTAGCAAAATAAATCCAAAGGGCCTGCATTTCCTCGGGCTCGTTGGGTGCCGGAGTTACAGTGAAAGCCATGGATGCACACAAACACTTTTCCTGTTCTGTGTTTCCCAGAAAACTTACATTAACAGTTGGAGGAAAGAGACAAGGAATTCTTCAAACGTCAAAAAGATCAAACAACATTATGGTAGATTAAAGAAGTCACAGCTGTCGCGGTGAGGGAAGAACGAGAACACTCAATATGAGGATCAACAGACTTCAGTTTATTGCTTTCAGTGTAGCATAATTATACTATTCTTAATTTGCTGATACATATTGCAAAAGCTAAGCTCATGATTGGTTTTTTCCTCTAACGTCAACTCTACCTTTTGCTCTTTTTTGTAGTTACTTTGTCTACTTTTGTGCCCAGATAGTCAAATTACAGTGCCTTGTTCATTGTTTAAACTGCACATACACGGTTCTCATGCCCTTGCAGTGTCAGCGGCTTGCACTATATTTGCTGTGTTAGCAGCTTATAATGACTGAGTTCTATACTTTGGTAACTATACCTCTGCTAAATCTTTAATGCTTATATGCCCCTGCTGCTAAAGAAAAACATCCAAAAGCAGATTTAGCACCTGAGTGCCGAAGGCTTCCAACTCAAATCTCGGCGCAGAGCTCAATCATTCGTGCACACGGCGCCACTGGTCCTGTAAAAGCAGCAACTGCTCTGTGTCCTGGCACATTTTCCCTGGGAGGAATCTTAGTCTGTCTTCAATTTTTATCTGAAAAATGGAAATTGCCCATCCCCGGCCACGGACACGAATGATTGAGCTTTGCGCCAAGATAAAAGGTGGCAGTATTGGGCTCTCAGGTGCCAATGGTGCGGCCCCATGGACCCTGGAAAAGCAGCAACTGCTTTGTGCCCTGGCACCTTTT
>JAWWLZ010000004.1:24477562-24497875 GCA_035041345.1 Poliocrania exsul | reverse complement strand
GGGCACGAGCAATTGAGCTTTGTGCCAAGATAAAAGGTGGCAGCCTTGGGCTCTCAGGTGCCAATGGTGCGGCCCCAAGGACCCTGGAAAAGCAGCAACTGCTTTGTGCCCTAGCACCTTTTCCCTGGCAGGAATCTTCATCACTCTGGAATTGTTAGCTGGAAAATTGCAATTTCCCAGCCCTGGCCATGGGCAAGAGCAATTGAGCTTTGCGCCAAGATAGAAAGTGGCAGCCTTGGGCTCTCAGGTGCCAATGGTGCGGCCCCATGGACTCTGGAAAAGCAGCACCTACTTTGTGCCCTGGCACCTTTTCCCTGGCAGGAATCTTCGTCACTCTGGAATTCCTGGCTGAAACATGGCAATTTCCCATCCCCGGCCGTGGACACGAACGTTTGAGCTTTGCGCCAAGATAAAAGGTGGCAGCCTTGGGCTCTCAGGTGGCAATGGTGCAGCCCCATGGACCCTCGATAAGCAGCAACGGCTTTGTGCCCTGGCACCTTTTCCCTGGCAGGAATCTTCATCCGTCTTCAGTTCTTGGCTGAAAAATTACAAGAGCAAGTGTTGTTTTTCGAGGTTCCATGGGGCTGCACCATTGGCACCTTAGAGCCCCAACCTGCCACCTTTTATGTTGGCGCAAAACTCAATCCTTGTTGCCCACAGCCAGGGCTGGGAAATGGCCATTTTTCAGCCAGCAATTGCTGACGGAAAAAGATTCCTGCCAGAGAAAAGGTGCCAGGGCACAAAGCAGTTGCTTCTTTTCCAGGGTCCATGGGGCCGCACCATTGGCACCTGAGAGCCCAAGGCTGCCACCTTTTATCTTGGCACAAAGCTCAATTGCTCGTGCCCATGGTCTGGGCTGGGAAATTCCATTTTTCAGCCAAGAATTCCAGACGGACAAAGATTCCTTCCTGGGAAAATATGCCAGGGCACAGAGCAAGTGCTGCTTTTAGAGGGTCAAATGGGCTGCACCATTGGCACCTGAGTGCCCAAGGCTGCCACTTTTTATCTTGGCACAGAGCTCAAATTTTCGTCTAGTCATTCAAGGCTTGGAAATTTCGTTTTTTCTGCCAGGAATTTTAGAAGGACGATGATTCCTCCCAGGGAATGGTGCCAGGATACAAAGCAATTTCTGCTTTTAGAGGGTCCATGGGGCCGCACTTTTTGCACCTGAGAACCCAAGGTATCAAGTAGTAGCAGCATCAGCAGGGCCCACATATCATGGCAGGAGTTTCATGTCCTGCCTCTACTTTGGCCCTGATGGAACTCAGTCAACACCTGCCAGTCTCTTTTTCATATCTCAGGTTTGCATCATCTGGTATTAAATATTTCTTTGGTTACTGTCTGGTGAAATGTAGGAGAGACAGGAATGCAAAGATTTCTATTCTTACCTGTATTAAATAAAAGTTACTAGCTATAAGCACCCTCAGTGTAATCAAAGCTTTATGAACCCAGCACTGCCTGCCAAACTCTGGACAGAACAGAGGCTGGAAAGATTTTTGACTCCCCTATGAGGACCACACTTAAGCCAAGGAAACCTATTAGCAATAAGAGCCCACAGAAAATTAGAGTCTTATGAACCCAGCCCTGCCTGCCGAACACTGGACAGAACACAGGCTGGAAGGTTTTCTAACCTCTGCTATGAGGACCACACTTAAGCCAGGTAGAACTCATCAGCTAAATAAGCACCTCTAGAAAATTAGAGCCTTATGAATCCAGCACTGCCTGCCGAACTAGGACAGATCACAGGCTGGAAGGTTTTCTAACCTCTGATATGAGACAACACTTAATAGCTAGAAAAGAACTTTCCCCACAACAGTTCCCGAAATAACATTTATTAATACAAATATGTGACAGTTATTGTGGGTTTTGCATTGCCGGTGATAACATTCAGCTGAAAGATTGTATTTTAATTGATAAGAAAAGACCCCAAAAGAAACCAGCACAAAACACATTTTACAGAGACAAACACACCAAACTCAAGTTTCAATACAGCAGTGTATTCCATTCTCACGACAGACAGAAACTAACAACAAAAAACTACTAACTAAAACACAGCCACCTAAACCACTTACCTAGATACCCTTTCAATAACATAGGGCAATAAAATAGCTTGCATATCACTCTCTCTGTAACACAAAGCAAAAGGGAACAGCAGAACTGCTTCTCATCAACACACATGTTGAAAAAGAAACCACACACTGCAAAAGAATACAATAACTAACATAAAGTAGCAAAGTGTAAAGCAAGTTATTCTTATTAGTATTAAAAGAGTAAAACTCAGTTAGTAAACGAGGTGCTTATAGAGTAAGAATAAGCATAAGATGTAAGATGGAATGTAAGAGAGCAAAGGATAAGATATAAAGTACGGAAAGCACATGGTGTCCTTATCCCTACATTGTTCCAAGAGGTGGAAGGAGGCAGGACAAGCTGCCAGCAGTTACCCTCCACAGAGACATGACATTTCTCCCCCTCAGCCTTGGCCCAAACTACATCTCTTTTTATATCTTTTTTTTTTTCTTCAGGTGGTTGTGTGACTAAAGTCAATGTTCTGAGGGGTGATACAGATGCCTGAAGGGGGTGGCTCCTTGAGTAGTCATAGAAGATATGGCAAAGGAGGGCCGTGCCATTCTTTAACAACACTCCATCCTTTGTTAATCTTTTCAGTTTGAAAGCTTTTGTCCTTTGCTGGGAGCATCCCTCCAGGGGTGCTGAGGCATTTCCCTCAACTCATCAAGTCTTATCAGGCAATCACCCCACAGTTACTTAGTCAGGATACCTGTCTCTCCTAATCTTTGTAGATTCTCTGAGCCTGCTAATTTGAGACCTGGCTAAAACTACCACACTCAACGCGTAAGGTGTTTTTTTCCAACTCTCCTCCCCACCTTGGGAGGAAGTGTTAGACTTCAACAGGATTTTTTTTGTGCAGCTTTATTATTGTCAGACAAGACTCTTGGCAAGATTGGCAATCCCTTGCAGGATTATTTTTGTATCACTGAGGTGTTTCCTGTCCACTGGGAAATCCCCTGGGGCTTTCAATTCATCCCTCAACTGGGTATCAAGCATTTAAGGATAAGTTCCAGGTGAGGCTGGATGGGGTTTGGAGCAACCAGGGATAGTGGAAGATGTCCCTGCCCATGAAGGCATGGAACAAGATGGGCTTTAAGGCCCATTCCAACCCAAGCCATTCTGGAATTTCGTGATAACTTGAATAAAATCTCAGGTTCCAAGTTTCAAAACCAGTATAAAGAAGGAATTCTGTCCACAGTAATGAGTGATGACTGGAAGGCACTGGGAAGAAATTCTCTGTCTCACAGGACACCATCCATGCAAAGGTCACAAACAGGAACATGTTGGCAGATCAACCGTTACTTGGACACAGTAGCAGTTCCACGAATCCTGGTCTTTCCCAGCTGGCTTTTGGGGCCTTTTCTCTATGAATAGATGGCACTACATCATGCAAATAATGCATTCAATTCTTTACTAAAATGATGCAAAACCAAATTTACACAGGAAACTAAGTTTTCCCTTGGCTCTAATTTGGATATTAGAGAACTTTTCCAAGTTAAAAATGCAACAAGAGGCCATGACAATAAACCTTTTGGGGAGTTGGCTCAAGGGGAAAGGAATCATCTCTAGGATGATTAAGAAGCTGTAATTCTCTATCTCTTCCATATAACTGCAGAAGTATAAAATAAACACTCAAGCAAAGCATTTAAAGTTACCTGGAGTTTCTGATAGTCCCAGCTCCAGAGCTGCACCACACATGTGGTGCCCAGTGGTTCCTCACGAGGCACAGCTGAAGGACACATTGCTTTGCCAGAAGGAACTTCTATTGTGGAAAACCAGAATTCATGAGCCTATTTCAGGTAACTCTTAGAGCATTACAGCTCAAGAGGACACAGGTGTGGGTCTGAGCAGGAAGGACCTCTCATTTGCAACCACAGAGCATCAGCCAAAATCCATTTAATTGCACTAATTTCAGTAATGAAGCAACACAGATGGAAACCTCTCAGACAACTGTCCCACACATCCGCTCCAGTGAATCCCTGGGAAAAGACTGAAACCTGCTCGTAAAGCCAACAGCACACAGACCATAGATGTGAGCAGCTCCTGAAGCCTTGAGGTTTGTGTCAAAAAAATCATTGCAAGCTCAAATCTGTGCTGTGCCTCAATGCTGAAGAAGGTGTTGGGGCTCTGCAGGTTTTGTGGGTGTAGGAAGTTTATTTTCTAAAGGCAGCTCGTGTGGAGGTCAGCCAGGTCAGAGAAACATTGGCCTCTAACCCAGAGCCATCAGCTCTCAGCCCTCTAATTGCTCTTCAAAGAGCACCAGGGTACAGATGAGAACTGAACATACATAATCAGGAAAAGGATGGAATTACAGAATGGATACACTCAACCTCGGGGTATTCACAGGATCATAGGGTGTTGGAGTTGGTAGGGATGTGTGGAGACCTCTGGTCTGAGCCCCTGCCCAGCCCAGAGACCAGGACTGTGTCCAGGTGTCTTTGGAGTATGTCCAAGAACAGACACTCTTCAACACCTCTGGATGAGCTATGCCAGTGCCTGGTCAATGTGAGAGTGAGAAAGTGTCCAGAGGGGACGTTCTGTGTCCCAGTTTGTGCTCCTGCTCCCCCAAAAGAGCCTGGCTCTGTCCTCTTCACACCTTCCCTTCAGGTGTTTATATACAAGTTCAAAAAGCCAACTGATGAGCTGGAAATGTTGGAATTTCTCTTCACATAGACAAGACTTTAGTTTGACTTCTTCAGTGTAAAGAAGATCTAATCATGATCTGTAAACATCAATATAAGGAATGTATCTGTGGCACTTCAACTGAATCTGAGAATGCTCCATGATACAAGAGCAGTCATCAAGCAAATTAAGGCAGCAGATGAGATTTATGTATTTTAACAGATTTGGTGTTGGCACTTTCAAATGATCCTAGAAATTTTTATATCCAAATAGTTTTAAAAAAACCCTTTATAAACAGATCTGTTCTATCCCTTTTTTAACTGTAAGTCAAACTAAATTATAAGAATATTTCCTCATAGACTTCTCTTTTCATTTAATAAATGAAACATGCAATTTCACACCAGAGTCAGGAAGAACCGTTGGCATGGAGTGACTTTTGAAAAACACAGAGTTCAAAAACTCCCCATCATTATCCCTGAGGTCACCTCTGAGCAAACATTATCTGCCAGGTTCAACCTTGGTTTAAGAAATCCCATTCTTCCCAAAACTTGGCATAGCTGACCTTATGTTTCGAAAGGTACCACCACTATCTGAAATAAACTCCAGGGAGGCCCCAAGACTGATGTTTCCCTTGCTTTGGGAAGAACCACAAGTTTTACTATGGCACAGGGCTAGAAAAACACAAGGCAAATCACAGCTCCTTTATCTAGAAAAGGTTCAAAGAGGGGCATGTAACTGCTTGAACTGGCTCATTTCATGGAGAAAGGGAGTTACTATCAAAGGGTGGACAAAGGAAAGTTAACAAAGCCTTGGCTGACACTCAGCTTGAACCCTCTTAAATCACAGGCATAGATAGCATGGTTTGGAGCAAAGAAAAGGTATTGCAGCCACCAATCCATCAGAGCCAAAGCTGCTCATTGATGTCACTCAAATGGGTCACAGCAACTACAAATGGCCAACACCATTTGTTTCTATCCCCACACTGGGGTCACTATCCCCTTCTCAGGGGTTGCACAATAGCAAGCACATGTTTCACAATTGTGGATAACCTTAAGAATAGTGTTCGTGGTTAAATCCACCCCTTGGCCTCGTCCACCTACAGGTGGCCCGAGGCATCATGGGCCCATCGAGCCAGAAACAACTCTCCATTATGCCAGTCCAGGTGTGATGTTCCTCATTAGCTCAGCCTTTGGGCACATAAGCATCCACATGACGAATCTCCAGAGATTCTACTCAAGTGGTAGTGTCCTGCCACACACCAACAGCCCACATGGGCCTCTTCACACTTTCAATTAGTCTTCTTCCATCGGTCCAGCTACCCTCAGAGGGGCACTGGCTGTTAGAGGTACTGTCTTAGCTACTCTTCTGGTTCAGCAATGTCCAGCGGACTCGGTTGTTCTCCTCCTCCTCCTGGCCGGAGGCAGGGCAGCCTTGTTGCTGTTCTTGGCTCTGTTCTGGGACCTCTGCTTCAACATGTGGACGTTTTTTTACCAGCTTTCTAATGTTTTGATTTCCATACTTGGACTTCAAGCACAGAAGTAGATGCACTGTCGCACTTCCTCATGTCTTTCCCCTGGTCACACAGGAAGGACCACAGTGGTTCACCACGTGACTCACACTTGGGGTTTGCTCTCTGTTGAGGTGAGGCAGGAGAGAAAGACAGCTTACTTTGGCTGTAAGGCTTCTTTTGCAGTGGCTGCATTCACAGCAGGTACAATTGGAACTGTTTGAACTTACAAAAACAGTCAGTAAAAGGAATAAAACGAACATCCAGTAGCAAGAGAACATCGTTTATATTGTTTGTTCTGGATGTACCAAAACAATGCAGATATCAAGGAATGTTTCTATAACAATGCTCCGGGCAACCCTGCCAAGCTTCTGGGACACCTGCCAATGTCCTTGGTCATGCCTGCGTTCTCCACCATTATCTATCTTGGGTTGAGCTGGCAAAATGCCAACTGTCCAAGACAGAGTGAAAAGGGAAGAGGAAGAGGGAAAAAAAACCCTTCAAACTAGGTTTATGCTTAAACTAACTATATGTATTTATACAGAAAAGAGAAAATTAAGAGAAAACTACAATATAACACACACTTACACAAGTTATGTGTAACAAGAAATAACCTCCCACTCCCCAGTTAATACAAAGTCTATTACTCTAGATTCATAAGCACTCTAAAAGACACCCAATAAGAAAGAGAAAGAGTAACAACAAAATGTTTCTACTTCCCTAAACTCAAACAAAAGGCAAGTAGGAGCAGCAGGAGCAGCAGGGCCTAGCACAGCAAAACAACTCTAGTAAGTCCTGTCTGTACTTCAGCCAGATGGAATTGAACTAAGCCCCTCCCACACACTGGCTCTTACCCCTTCTGAGATGATGTCGTAATATGGTATGGAATACAATATCATTGGCTAGAAGAAGTCAGCTGTTAGCTAGCCCAGCCCAGCTCAAGTCAGCTGACAATCCCAGGCCTGGTCTGAACTTTAAAGCCTAAATTTAGGTCTACTCGGCTAACCCATAACAGTGCCAAACTTCACAACACATTCCTTTAATCCCTGTGCTAATAACACAGAGAAGGTAAAGCTCAGGAGAAATTCCTGCAGGACAGAACTCAGACTCAGGGAAGGGTTAAAATGGACAGCCTTATGTTTCCTGAGGTGTTGCCACGTACTGGATGCATTTAATGTGTTTGGGGAAAGGGCGAGAGAGGTCTCTGCGAGTAGAAGATCTCGAAGGAAATTGTCACTTTCTGTTCCTAAGTGATAATTTTGTGAATTCTAGATGTGACAGTAACGTTCGAAAAAGTAAATGATGGGAGGGTTGGTGGGGGTGGGGAAGGGGTTGGCACACCCAGAGCTCCACATGCAGAGATATTTCAGAGCCCTGCTGTGCTTCTCTCCTGCAGAGCAAGAGGAGCATCTAGTGGATGTCAGAGAAACTTCCCCAGAGGGATGTGCTGGGAATGGGAAGGGATTAGAGGAGAAAATCAGGGCGTGCCCTCATCCCTCTCCCACTTTTTTAAAGGCACATGCACACAACTGCTGAAACATCCCCAGGCAAACCTCATTGTGCCTGACTTAAATGGACTATTTTGCCATTTTTGCTGGCAAGAGAAGTAAATGAGCTGAGCATACCCAAACCACCAAAGCATAAATACCACAGGCAGTGGGGAAGGGAGGACAGGCTGCAGGAAGGGACAGCTCCGAGGAGATGTTACAATCAGTTTGCACTTGGAAAATGAGCAGCTCCTTCCATCTGGAATTTTCTAGGAGACCCTGTGCGTTATTGCCCAACCTGCCAAAGTGTGGAGGAAGCTCAGAAGTGGCTGAGCCCTCCCCTAACACGCAGCTCTGACTATCCCAGACTAGGTTGGACCAGGCTTGGAGCAACCTGGGCTAGTGGAAGACATCCCCGCCCATAGCAGGGGGTGGCACTGGGTGGGCTTTGAGGTCCCTCCCAACCCAAACCATCCTGGGATTCTAAAGGGAATTTTATTTCTCCATTTTCTTGGAGGTAACAGTGGACTCTTCACCTGTCTCAGCTACCTGTTGATGTCTCATCTCTGATGAGAAGAAATGGGAAAACATCGGCTCTTGTAACAAAATATCTGAAAATTATAATCCTATGTAGGAAACTAAATTAAGAAATGGGAAATTGAGGAATTTTTAACATTCTAGAAAACTGAGAGTTCAGGTTGGGTATTTTCATTAGTCTTTTTTTTTCTTTTTTAAACTGCTTTGGTTTGTCACTTAAAAAACTGTAATTTAAAACTCAACAATGAGCTTGGCTGGGCAATGCAAGCTGTGCTTTTCTGAACAGGAAAATTTCCTAATGCCTGAAATCAAACAGATTTGGTTGTATCTGCAACCTTGTTTGGGTGTCCCTGAGGTAAAAAACATCCAACACAAGCTTTGGAAGGTCACCCTCTCCTCCTTTCTTATTTTGTTACACATTTACTACAATTAGGAGTTCATTTTTTCCCTCATGGCTGCAAAAAACAGCAGCAAAAATCCAGAAAGATTTGAACCAATCTTTACCTCTTCCTTTCCTGGGAGTCCACCTAAATGCGCAGCTTTTATGTCAACTTCTGCCCTGGGAGAACCACAACTCCCCTGGGAAAAAACCAACAAAAAACAACAGTTGCCTCCAGCTCCTTAGCACAAATATCAACATTGTCAAGAATAACTTGAGTTTTCCCTGAAATATCAAGTTTTAACAAACTGCTTGTACCCTTTTTTCTGTTTCTTCTGGAACACCCTAAAAGGCTCTTTATCCATCACTCAGATTGTGTCACCCAGACTTTTTAACAGGCTCCAAGGGCAGGTGACCTCACCAACACCCTCCCAACCCTCCTGAGTCAGAGGAACACACTGGATTTATTGATCAGCTAATTAAAGCCTTGGCAATCTGAGCCAAGAATATTGGGAGCGCAGTCAGACGGGTACAATATTTGTAGGGAAAAGTATCCCATTTGCAATGAGGCTACAGTTACAATCCCTACTGGCAGAACTTCCTCCCAGCTTCCCCTTTTCCTGGGAACTTCCCTCTTTTCCTGGGAGCTCCCCCTTTTCCTGGGAGCTCCCCCATTTTCCTGGGATCTCCCCCTTTTCCTGGGAGTTTCCCCATTTTCCTGGGATCTCTTCCTTTTCCTGGGAGCTTCCCCCTTTCCTGGGAGCTCTCCCTTTTCCTGGGAGCTTCCCCTTTTCCTGGGAGCTCTCTCTTTTCCTGGGAGCTCCCCCCTTTTCCTGGGAGTTCGCCCTTTTCCTGAGAGTTCGCCGTTTTCCTGGGAGCTCCCCCTTTTCCTGGGAACTCCCCCCTTTTCCTGGGAGTTCCCCCTTTTCCTGGGAGTTCCCCCTTTTTCTGGGAGCTCCCCCCTTTTCCTGGGACTCTCCCTTTTCATGGGAGCTCTCCATTTTTAATGGGAGCTCCCCATTTTCCTGGCAGCTCTCTCTTTTCCTGGGAGCTCCCTGCTTTCCCTGGGAGTTTCCCCTTTCCCTGGGATCTCTCCCTTTTCCTGGGAGCTCCTCCCTTTTCCTGGGAGCTCCCTCCTTTTCCTGGGAGCTTCCCCCTTTTCCTGGGAGATCCCTACTTTTCCTGCGAGATCCCTACTTTTCCTGGGACTCTCCCTTTTCATGGGAGCTCCCCCTTTTCCTGGGAGCTGTCCCTTTTTCTTGGGAGCTCCTTTTCCTAGGAGCTCCCCCTTTTTCCTGGAAGCTCCCCTATTCCCAGGAACTCTTGGTGGGAGCTCCCTCCTTTTCCTGGGACCTCCCTCCTTTTCCTGGGAGTTCTCCCCTTCTCCTGGGAGTTCTCTCCTTCTCCTGGGAGTTCCCTCCTTTCCCTGGGACTCCCCATTTTCCTGGAAGCTTCCTCTTTTCCTGGGAGTTCCCGTTTTTCCTGGGACTCTTTCTGGGATCTCCCCCTTTTCCTCTTGATATTTTTCTTCTTCCATTTTTTTGCATTTTAAGGTGTCCTTTTTCCTCAATCCAGATGACTCTCTGAACCTTCCAACCAACTGTAATTAACTTCAGCTTGAAATTTTATTTAAAGACCTAAAGAACTATATCTAAATAATTCAACTCACCCTCTCTGAGGCAAATTCTGCAGGGCCATCAGATTTGGCTACATTTATTCTTCTTCCTAAATGCTTGTTATTGCCCACTTTAGGTTTTGCTCCAGCTCCTGCCCTGAAGTTTCCAGCTGTGATGAAGAAATATAAAGCCCTGAAGGACTGGTATCTCTTCCATCTGTGTTTTACCACAACCAACAGCTTCTAGAACTCCTTCTGAAAACTGGATCCCACTTATGATGGTCTTAAATACATCAGGAAGTGGGAGCTGATTTTGCCAGGGAGCAGACTGATGGTGGGATTTGTTGCTTCTTGGTAGTTTCTCACTTTTGGAGAAGTCAGACTACCTTGGTCTGGTTCTTCCACCAGCCCAAAACACATTTAGGTGCTTTCTTTCCTCTGCTCCTCCTGTCATCCCTGAAAATACTTTAGACCAGCTCTCAATAAGTGATTACTTTTTTTTTCCTTTTAAATTTCCCAGAGGTGAAAAAAAACATCATTAATTTTTGACCACAGGGAATAAACTGGGAGTGACCTTCAGAAATAGGAATCAGTGACACCACAGCTGCTCTCACCTCCTTGTGAGGTACCTGCCCATGAACATGATGGGCCTCCTGAGGACCCCAAAAAAGGGCTCAGTAACAGCACTGAGGGCAAAGACTTCCCAGAGTGAGACACACTGGGAAGAGTCTGCTCCCTGTTCCACCTTCCACCAAATAACTCCAAATTGCATCTCCAGGGTGCTGACTCAGCAAATGGCAAGGGAATCTATTCCTGCAGGGATTTTCTCCACCATTCCATCCCCTGGCAAAGCAATCAAGCTTCATATCACCTCGAGGAGTTCATGCAGAGCAGGAACTGACTATTAATAGAGCCCTGAAAGCCAAATCTCCCTACACCAGACTTCATTTTCAGGGTTCTTCAGCTGAAATATTTTGCAGCCCCAAAGGACAGCAGTGTCACCTCATCTCCTTTACCTTTAAAGGTAGGGAATATCTCTAGAAGAGGGCAAATGATTTTTTCCTATCAGACCAATTTAACAAGGAGAGTTTATCCCAGTATTCAGCATAGGCTTGGTGGAGCCCAAAGTGACACACCAGCACCATTCCCACTTCCATCTCTCTGAGCCCCTCCAAGAAATGGGAATATCATCACAAACAACATCCAGAAAAGATAAATTCCTGAAGACCAATTCAGTCTGTTCCTAACTGCTTACCTGGACCTTGAATTGCCTCTTTCAGTGCCAATCTATCCCCTCTCATTCTTTGTGTGCATTAAGATAATGACCCACAGTCAAAGCTGAGTTTAAGATTAGAAAGGGAAATTTGTTGCCTTTTCTGAGTGGTTTGTTCATCCACACAGGCATTGACTTCCCGAGATACATCCTTCAAAACTCAGCTGCGCAAGACCAAAGCACTAATCAGCAAAATTGCCCTTGGAGCCATTTGCAGATTTTCCCAAGTCCTTACAGGAATAAAGGAGTGGAATAAGATTTCAGTCTGTGATTGGTGGAGAATGTGTGTCCAGACTGCCAACATCCCACATGAGCAAAGTTCCTCAGACTGTGCCTTGACTCCCATTTGCTCAGACAGACATTGCACAGAACCCCAGACTGATTTGGGTTGGGAGAGACTTTAAAGCCTGCCCAGTGCCACCCCCTGCCATGGGCAGGGACACCTTCCACTAGCCCAGGTTGCTCCAAACCCTGTCCAATCTTCAATATTTCCCTAGTACATATTTTTTAAACTTAACCAAAATTCCTGTTTCCAATGAAAATTCTGCATTCATGTTGCTTTTTAAAAATCCAGATTATATTATTCTAATTAGTGATTTTACTTTAGCTTGTTTCCAGGCTTCTACTGAAAAGAACAGAAAAGAGGAAACACTTTTTTTTTATTTTTAGAACCCCCAATTTCTACCTGTTTCTCTTTTCTTTCCCTTGCCTTTTTCTCCAGGCACACAGAGACACACAGGAAAACCTAGGGATATTCTGGGCAAAGAACAAAACCAAGGAGATTTGATGGAATAATTCCAATTTTACTGCTCACCACACAGGAGCCAGAGGAGGATAAACTGAAACACTCAGGAATACCCTGCAGTGCTACAAATCTTAGGAGTACCTGGGTGGGCTGAAAGATGACTCTGAGCATCCCAAATTCTGCCTGTACCAACCAACCAAGGAGCATCCAGGTCCCTGGGACACCACAGGGAACATGGGCAATGACAGACATCCTAAGGGCAGCCTGAGGGGTCCCCAAGGTGAGGAATGAGCCCTGAGAGCTCCTTTCTGCTGCTGCAAACTGGTCTGCAAGTCATACCTGAGCCCCTGCCCACCTTCAGAGCACACAGGGATGTGCACACTGAGCCCCTGCCCACCTCCAGAGCACACAGGGATGGGCACACTGAGCCCCTGTCCACCTTTAGAGCACACAAGGATGGACACACTGAGGCTCTGAGGCTTTGTAGGGCTGAGAGCAATTCCACTTCTGGTTGTAAAATCCATGGCTGTCCTCAGATATGATAAATGAGTTTTGGAATCCTCGACTGGTCTGGGTTGGAAGGGACCTTAAAGCCCATCCAGTGCTACCCTCTGTCATGGGCAGGGACACCTCCCACCAGCCCAGATTGCTTCAAGCCCTGTCCAACCTGGCCTGGGACACTCCCAGGGATGGGGCAGCCACAGCTTCTCTGGGCACCCTGTGCCAAGGCCTGCCCACCCTCACAGTAAGAAACTTCTTCCTTCTGTCATGGAGGGAATATTTACCCCAGATTTTCATGGGTGCAGCTTAATCCCAACACCCCCTGCTTTGCCCTTTCCAGCCTACTCTTTAAATACTTTGGAGACCTCTTCCCTTCTTTTAGAACTTTTTATTGCTCTCCTTAATGAGTCTTTAATACCTGATTAAGACAGACTGATCTGAAGGAATATCCTTGTGCTTTTCCAACCCACTCCCAGTTCTATAAACCCACGTTGTTATTAGTTGCGCTGTTCCCTCTCTCCCTCCTGGCAGTTAATGCTGCCTCCCCCAGGTAGAGCCAATCTGCAAATAAAAAGGAATATAAAAATGTCAAAGCCTCATCCCTTACAAAACCCAGAGGTTGGCACCTCTTGTAGTTGGAATTTACAGACTGCTTTTTGGTTGGATCATTTTATCTCACTTTTGTGGTCAAATCAGTCAATCCTGGGTGGCACCATAAAACCTGCCAACAGAGGAAGGCCATAAGTCATTCCTGGAGCACTGAGGCACAAATCCCTGCAGTAGGAAGAAGCAGTAATTAACCCCTTCCACTCCTGCTCCTCCTCAAGGGCTTCAGGCAGGCTGTAAAATGCCATTTATCCCCTTAGCAGCACGAGGAGTGCTGCATTCCCACCCTTTAAAGGCCTGGAGGAAAAGTCTCTTATTTAGTCAGTGAAGCCCATCAAGTTTTAGAGCAGGGGAACATCTTTGATGAGAAGGCTCTTGGGTGATGAGGGTGAGGAAATTGGAGGGCTCAGGTGCTGTTGGCATGGGGCAGGGAGGTTCATTTTAAGGTAAAATCCTCATCTGCATCCCCATCCATGGTTGCACAGATCTCCTTCACCTGCAACTCCTTGGATCATGCCCTCCAGAGCCGCTCAAACCCTCCCCATGAGGGAACTAAGGAAGGAGCTTTAATCCACATGTTCAGGCAGGATCCCCAGGGAGAGCCATCACCATCTGCTCAGGGTTCTCTCCACAGACCATCACATAGAACCCTCCAACAGGTGCCACACTGGGAAATCTACTTTGCTGAGAACAACAACAACAAAGGAACAGAAATGCTTTGTCTTTATCAGTTCCTGAAGCTTTAATCAATTGTGGAAGAGTCTGGATGAGTGAAAAGAAAGGCACCAGACCTGTGCTCCTGTGAGTGAATGAGAAGGATGCAGAGTGCCATCCATTGGTGTTTTCACATCAGTCTCCTCCCTCCCTGAAGGGGACAGTGGGTTTCTCTGGAAGATCAGGCATGGGTTAATCGTGGGGAATAAAAACTCCCACAAAAGCAATAATCAAAAGTAAAACATCAACAATACTAACTAGACAAACATTTTCTGACCTGAAGCTCTGGATTCTGTTTCAGCTTAGCACTGTGAGATTCACAGAGGCAGTTCTGGAATGCAGATAGTCCTTGTTTCCTTGGCTCATGTTACTAAATTCCAGCTGATGCTGCAAGGATATTCCAAAGGAGCTGCTGCCCCTCATGTTCATGGCTTTCCTCACTAAAGAGCAGAACCCCAGGGCAAAGCCCATCCATCAGCCTCATGTTCAGGACCTGATGCCATCACCATCATCACAGAATCACCACAGGATGGTTTGAGTTGGAAGGGACCTTAAAGATCATTTCATTCCACCCCTGCCATGGGTAGGGACACCTTCCATCAGCCCAGGGTGCTCCAAGCCCTGTCCAGCCTCGCCTTGGACACTTCCAGGGATGGGGCAGCCACAGCTTGTCTGGGCACCCTGTGCCAGGGCCTGCCCACCCTCACAGCCAGCAATTCCTTTCAAATATCCCACCTATCCCTGCCCTCTGGCAGTGGGAAGCCATTCCCCCTTGTCCTGCCCCTCCATCCCTTGTCCCAAGTCCCTCTCCAGCTCTCCTGGAGCCCCTTTAGGCACTGGAAGGTGCTCTCAGGTCTCCCTGGAGCCTTTTCTTCTCCAGGTGAACCCCCTCAGATCTCCCAGCCTGTCTCCAGAGCAGAGGGGCTTCCAGTCCTTGGAGCATCTCTGTGGCCTCCTCTGGACTCTCTCCAGCAGATCCATGTCCCTCCTGTGCTGGCTCCCTTGCAGAGGGGTCTCACCTGAGGGGCAGAGGGGCAGAATCCCCTCTGTCCTGCTGCCCATACTGTGGGACCAGTCTGGGGCATGGGGGGTCAGAGCTGCCAACACACATGGATGGATCATGTCCAGCTTGTCCTTCACAAGAAGCCCCGAGTCCTTTTTCTCCCCAGGGTTGCCCTCAATGAGTTCATCTCTCAGCCTTTACTCATCTCTGGTCTTGCTCTGCCCCCTCAAGTGCATCTTCTTGCCCTTGGGCTGGTTGAAACCCCCCCCAGATCTCCTCATGGTACAGAGACTCTGCAGAACAGGATGTGGAACACACATTGAGATCCCTCAGCCACGGTCCCTCTCTCTCCAACACCTGCAATCCTCTCTGCCAACCTTCCTGGGAATGAACCCATGTTGGAAGCCCTGCTGGGACACTGCTGTGCTTCCAATCAAATCCTGAAGCTGTCCCATTCTCCTTTGCATTGCATTTACTGGTGTGGAATGAGCAGAAGGTGTGGAGAACACGAGCACGGATGACCCATCCAAGCCACCAAGAGGTGGCGCCCTGAAACCAGCAGATGCTGTGGTGGGACTGGTTTGCACTGGGGGAACTGTCCAGGACAGTGGGAAACAGGGATGAGGACCTGACAGATTCCTGGGAAAGTGTGTTAAAAGTGTGAACTGCCCTTTCCGACCCCGATTTGAAGCTTTCCCAACTCCTTGTCCTCCAAGCACCTCCAGCTCAGACACCTCAGCATTTTGGTCTTTTCTCACATCCTTGTTGATGGATTTATTCCAGACAGACCCTTGACTTCTTCTACTTGTCTCTCACAAGAACATTTGAACACAATAAATTGCAAAATGCCATAATAAAAATTCCCATCATGTTTTGAGTCCCTTTTTCAGTTTTATTAAGCTAAACATTTTCTGCCTGAAAGTGAGAAGAGAATATACAACATTCACATTTCAAGCACAAACTACCAAATGGAGAAAAACAAATCTTTTAGTGTGTAAATTATAAAGCTTAAAAAATGCAAGTCTGTCATGTCGTGATCTTTCATGCTACAAATACAAACTGATGATCAGAAATACATTGAAAGAGGGGGGAAAGGGGAGTGGAGAGAGATCTTGGTTAAAATTTGTCCCTAAAATTCACTGCCAAGAGATTTCACTGAGAGATATTATAAGTATTCCAAAACAAATTATTACAAATAAAATATTTACAGCATTTTGAGAGTTACTGATAAGTCAGTACTTCAGAAAATCCACTACTGACTGAGAGCTATGACTGATATATCTGAAAAAAAAAGACATAAAAATAGATAACTGAAAGATGCATTTTTATATATAAAGTGTAATGTAAAGATCTTATGGGCTAATTATTCTGTAGCTGATGTATTAAAGCTTTTCTGAATGTGAATGAAGGACATGCCAAGCTTAGCCCCAGTTAGCAGCCAGGAAAACATCCTGTAACTCCACCCCATGGTGCTATCAAGGGAAAGGAGCTGAAGATGAAGGGATCTTCCAACAACTCCATTAAATGGTATTTGTCCAGGTCTGTAGCCTGAGCCAGCCAGGCTAGTGGGCATTGTCCCTGCCCATGACAGGGGGTTAGAATGAGATGAGCTTTAAAGTCCCTTCCAACCCAGCCCAGTCTGATCCCATGGTTCCTCAAGAAGTGGGGGTGGACACCACCAACATTTAAAGGTGCAGTTGAGAAAACCCTGAGATTCCATCCTGCACTGAACCCAGTGGACCCTCTTCTGTGTCTTGAAGAGGGCAGGAGAGCCCTAGAGGTCTCCCACTCCCAACTTCCCACTGTCTCCACCTGCCCTGTTCCACGTGGAGATCTGCAAGTGTTTCAATTACACCATTCCCATGGCACAACACCATGATGGCAGAGGGGGGACATCAAAGCCAACCATGTGGCCTTTCTTTGACCCACAATTCCCATGAAGCCTGGAGGCTGCTTTTCATCCTGCTGCTCAAGCTTGTTCCCTGCCTGCGTGGAGGACAAATGTTTCCCTCTTTTCCCCCTTGGGTGGCTCTCCATGGAACAGCAGGGTGGCAACAGACTCAAAGCCATGGGCACCACGGGCAACCTTCACACCACGGCTGTAAAACCATCCCAGAGGGAGCAGCCTCTTTGCCAGCAAGGTGCTGATTTCACTGGCAACTCTGCAACGGGCACAATGTATTTATTCTCCCCGTGAAGCTTAACAATATGGTTGAATTATTTCCCTTTAAAACAGAGCCTTTCATGCAGATATTAATACAGCAAAAGCCCATTCTGTTCCCCATTCCTCATGGCAAACTTTTTTTTTTTGTCTGATGTCTAAAGTCACCTCCAGCTGTCTTTGTAATTTGCTCAATCTGCTTAGCAGCAAGCAATCAGTGGGAAACTCTGCTCCTTTCTGTGTCTTCCACATTTTCCCCCTAAGCATAAATTCCTGTAGAAGAGCACTCTCCATCATCTCCATGAGATTTTTCAAGCACAGGAAAATCAACCTCTTGCCAACACAGTGTTTATTTACAGCATTTATTGCGAGTGCCAAGCACTGGAGCAGATCAACAAATTTCTTCCAAGTACTCCCAAAAATGCCATTTGAATTTCAATACTTCACCTGCTTGGATGAAAAGTCTTTCCAGTGCCTGGCATGAAACATTTCCCCACATATCACTGGATCTGAGCCCACCATTTTGACCATTCTGATTTAGATGACAATGGGAGACAGTAGAACACTTTTGGAAGGGTCAGCTGGACAGGATGGCTGAAATGTGTTTCAGAGGACAAGGAGCAAAATGGCAAACATGAAATCTAATGGAACTTCTAAAGGGGAAATAGGGAAAAAATGTTGGATTTCTAGGCCACTTCCTGGATTTTGTGTCCATGGGGATGGACTGACCTAGGCAGGGTGTCCTGCATGGCATAGGCAGTGTCTCCTGTAGCACCAGCCACACCACACCATGCAGGGGAGGGAAGGGTTTGGGACTCGGCTGGGTGCTGCAGCCACAGCTCCTGAGACACCCCTGGCTCAGGACCAGCACAAAGCCATCATCCAAAGGGTTGCAGTGGCTTCTCTGCCAACCAGGATCATCCCCAGTGTCCCCTGAAACCACCCCTGTTCTGCAGCCGCAAGTCAAAACTGCCAACAACCAGTGTTGGTTTAGCAATGGAGAGACCTGTTGCTGAAAACTGAGGTTCATGTCCATTTAAGAGTTCAACCTGACTTTAATTAACACCTTCACTACCTCACCAACTGTTGTACATGTGGCTGGACCAGCCTAAAGTCCTGGACCTGTAAAAGTAACTCAGGGGAAAGCTCAGTCTGTTGTTATTCCTCCCATGGTCCTCACTGCGGTTTAGGTGTTTGCAGAACCTCAGCCATGTGGGATTCCAGCACCAAGCCTTGCCCTCAGCTGCCTAATCCATTCAAACTCTCACCAAGAACATGGAACTAAGCCTTTCTAGAAGTAGAATTTAAAATTAACCTATTTTGCACAAAAAAATCTTTCTCTGGAATCTTTTTTTTTATTTTTGCATCAAAGAAAAATGTGTATGAATTCTAAAACAAGGAAGTGTTACATTCTCACCCTTACAAATTCATGACCTTTGGAGACATTTCTAGTAATTTTCACACAATTCTGAAAATTCCAAAATGACTCTCCATATGGCCTTATTTAGTGAATTCCAAACAAATTTATAGACTAATTGGAGAGAGGTGATTTTAGATAAAAATACAGACCCTGCTGGAATTGTCCTTAAGCTGAATCCAGATGAATGTGAGTCACAGTTTGAGACAATATTTGGGTTGTCTTCCAGCCTCGGATTTTTGTGATTTGTTGTCAGGAAGACAAAATAAAGCAGAAAACCATTGCAAGTCAACCCATGAAATAATCAGTGTTATTTGTGCAGGTAAATAGTAACTAAGAAGGAACTAAGAGTTTGTTTAGTTCTGGGCTGAAGACTCCAAACAATGGTGGGTACAGCATGAAGGCTAATTAATTTGGCTGAAGGGTCAGGAAGCTGGAAAGTGCCACTAGCCAGAGGCTACAGAAGAAGGGTGGAGGACTTTCATAATTGTTTTGAGGCATGCCCAGCTCTTAGTGATGACCGTGTGGGGCAGAGAGGATGACATTTATTCTCTGTTGCTTGGTTGGACTCTGTTCTTGCTCTTCATAGAATCCTTGAATGGTTTGGGCTGGAGGGGACCTTAAAGTTCATCCCATCCCACCCCCTGCCATGGCAGGGGCACTTTCTACCAGCCCAGGTTGCTCCAAGCCCTGTCCAGCCTGGCCTGGGACACTTCCAGGGATGGGAGAGCCACAGCTTCTCTGGGCAGCCTGTGCCAGTGCCCTTTGCCCATCTCTGCACCTGTGTGACTCCCTCATTACAGAATTCTGACAAAACATGTATTTAACCTGAGATTTTCACTTGCTGCTTAAAAAAACACAAAAAGCCCTAGGGGCTATTGGGTGGTCTGTGCAGACTCATGTCCTTCACAGGAGCTGACACAGGGGAAATAACTATAGGAGAGAAGAGGAAGCAAGTTTAGGAAATAGTGGCAGGAATTTTTGCTACCGGTAAAAAAAGGTTGGAGATGAAACCTCCCATCAGTGCATGTAAACAATCTACACCAAGTTGGAATCCACCTCTAAAATAGCAAACAACAAATCTCACTTAGTGGAAGGTGTCCCTGCCCAAGGCAGGGGGTTGAAATGGAATGAGCTTTAAGGTCCCTCCCAACCCGAACCCTTCTGTGACTTTTATGGATGAATGTCTGGAATGTCAAGGGCAGCAGTGGAAGTGCTGCAGCCAACACACCCAGACAGCATTGTCCCAGACAAGCCCATGAAAAGCAGAGAGCTCCTCCACCATCTGCTCTCAAACTCAACACATTCTGATGTTTTGTTGGCTCTGTCACTTCTAAACAACAATTGCTATAAATACGTCTATGAATGTACCTGCACATAAAATTCTTCTGTGTTAAAATTAAGTGCAAGTCTCATTTGATTTCTTGCCTACTCCAAGCAGAGTGATACATAATAATTTAGCAGCTATTTATGATATTTGTTTAGTTCTTTACAGGTGAAAATACCTAAACGCAAGAAAACATCAAGGTACAGAGGAAAATATTAGAGATAGAGGATCACACGCTGCAGGTGAAGACATCGACTTATAGAATCATAGAATCATGGAATCATAGAATCGATTGGGTTGGAAAAGACCTCCGAGATCATCAAGTCCAACCCTTGGTCCAACTCCAGTCCCT
>JAWWLZ010000004.1:24467232-24477462 GCA_035041345.1 Poliocrania exsul | reverse complement strand
AGCCCATCCCTCAAGTCTCTCCAGATCCCTCTGCAGAGCCCTCCTGCCTTCCAGCAGGTCGACACTCCCTCCCAACTTGGGAGGGAAATTTGCTGATGATGGACTTATTGTAATTCCTACCAGACAAAAGGCCAACAGCTCTCCCTTGATTTGTCAGCACCACAAAAGCACTGCAAATCTGAATTTTCCTACTTTTAAAAGCAGAAGGTTGTTTTCTTTTTATTTTTACACACAGTTGTCCTTGTTGAGTACACGAGGATGCAAGCTGGCAAGGGGTTTTATAGCCACAGACCTCTGTGAGGCAGATGGATTGATATGTAAATTACTTAGCAATTAACCATGCATTAACTAACTAAACTTAGGGTCTTGAACAGGTAGAGGGACCCAAGTTAAGCTCAGAGGCTCAATGCATGAAGGCACTGACAGTGTCCTCCCCATGTTTTCCAGAACCTTACCTAGAGAATCCTAAAAACACAAAGCTGCTCAACGTTTCATTCATTAATGCCCTGTATCCATATCCAGAATTACACTGCAAAAAGAAATGAGCAGATTTACACTTATTTTTACTGCATTAGAGAAAAAGAAAAATACACTTTTGGGGGTAAGATTGATGAAAAAAATCTGACGATGAATTGGCAGCACTCTTTCTTTAAAGGAAGACTGAAAGCTGTCTTGGCTCTTACCTGTGGATTTATAAGGCAAAGTATTGCATTTTGCAAGAGTTTTCCTTGGTGTTCCATCACACAGGGAAAACATGAGCAAAGGCTGTTTTCCACTGCCAGGAGTTGCTATCAGAAAACTGATTCGGTGCCACCTTTTAAGCCACCTTAAAAGTTCTGTTGGGTGCATCTTACAACATCTCCAGCAAGCATGAAAAGCCTTTGCAATGAAGTTCAACCTTTCAGTCTGCCATTTATTACATTACACAGCAGAGCATGAGAGTTGCCTTTCATCACACAAATGCTGCGATTTTACACTGGAGTGAAACATTAATTCATCACCAAACTGAGCTGTTTGTACCTGGTCCAGGGCTCCGAGTCCTCATTTCTATTTGAAAGGAAACCAAAGTTAAAATAGCAAATTCTCTTCAAGTCCACATGCAAGGCTCAGGTTAAGAACCTTCCTGTGCCCCCTGGGCATGTTTGCCCAGCTCAGCCACCACTAGTTTTGCCAGAGGAGCTCTGGCCTCACCCCTCCAGCTCCATCTTGCCTTTCTGGGCATCTCCTCCTTCCTGCTCAGCTCGGTTTAAGAAATAAAACAGTGTCTTTGAATGTCACATGCATTCCCTATTGACCAGATCATGATGGTTAAGCAAGGAAAGGTCCCTTAACCTCCCTCACCCCCATCCACAGGTTACAACTGAGGCTCCTAAAGGAAGCACCAAGCTCCTGGGATTGACTTCAATCAGCTCCACCAATGTTACATTAGACACTGAGAAAAAATCCTTCCCTGTGAGGGTGGGCAGGCCCTGGCAGAGGTGCCCAAAGAAGCTGTGGCTGCCCCATACCTGGAAGTGTCCAAGGCCAGGTTGGACGGGGCTTGGAGCAACCTGGACTGGTGGGAGGTGTCCCTGCCCATGGCAGGGGGTGGATTGGGATGAACTTTAAGGTCCCTTCCAGCCCAAACCGTTCTGGGATTCTGTGACATTGACTGCCCTGTTCTCTCCTCTCTCTATGAGCCTTGGGGCGGTCCCATGGTGTAATGGAGAGCACTCTGGACTCTGACTCCCAAGGACCTGAGTTCGAGTCTCAGTGGGGACTGCCCCCTGGCATTGAAAGCCTCCCTGCCATCCCATCCCATCAGATCTTGGATAATCAGCAGGGTCAGCCCTGTCAGTACAGGGTGCTGTGACAGTCCCAAGGACTTCACTGTCACTGTCCAAGCTCACTTGGCTGTGGCAGATGGACCTTTGGACTTAAACGGTGGGGCCAGTTCTGCGCATGCTGTGCCTCACCTGAACAATCCACTGCACAGGCTGGAAGGGCACATGGAGAGAGCCCTTCCCAAATCTTCCTTCATGAAATCTGGCCATACACATACATACAGACACATATGAGCCTTGCCTTTGGTCTGGTCCAAATACCTCCAGGGAAATCCTTTGAAGTTAATGCACCAAACAAAAGGTGTTGAAAAAACCCACTAATCAAACACAAAACATGAAATTAAAAAGGGAAGAAGACAGGCCACTGATTAATGACCACTCACTTAGGTCAGAACTGCCTTGGCTGGACAGAAAGGGAACTCACAGTAGAAGAAAGAACAGCATAAAACACAACTGTAGACTAAAGTCTGCCTTTGAATTTTCACTCAAATTTTGGGGAATTTGGCTGATGTTGTGGGCAGTTAATTACCATTGCCTATGAGAAAAGCATCTGTATTTAAGTGTACACTGTACAAAACCCCTGAGGTCTGTAAGATTGTATTTCCTGTGTTTCAACCAGTTTACACATACTCCCCTCAAACACCTTGGTTTTGATGAAAGGCAAGAAAATGCAGTGAGTAATAAACATGCAAGACAAGATTTCAGATGTTAAATTATTATTTATTTTCTGGCAGCCCTTGTCCCCCACTGCCTGAAAATAGAGACATAAAAGGCACACACAGGTGACAACAGAAGTTCTGTGATCTGATGGGGTATTGAAACCTGCTCTAAATCACCTTGAAATAACTTTCTTCACCTGAACATGGCGGGGAAATGTGGCTTTAAACAAGTTGTTAAGAGGCTTGAAGCAAATGAGAGTTTAGTCAGCATTACTGAGTTCTGGCCTTCTGCAAGGTCAAAAAAGCCTCAGTACAAAACAGGGAGAGGTTATTGGAGGCAAAACTACTTTATTGGTGTTTTCCACTAGCTTTATTGGGCCAGGGGGGATGGGCTCACACTGCTGGGGGTGGCTCCTCCCAGCCTTGACCCTCAGCTGCCAGTGCCAGGATGGGACATCAGAAACCAGCTTTGAGGACTGCCCATTGACCACATTCTGCTCTGGGTTCAACTCTGCTCCCACCTCATCCCCTCATCCCACCCCACACCCTGCTGGCAAGCAAGTCCTGGCTCCTCCATAGCCATCAGTGGGAGTGCCAGCACCAAGGGTGGGCACAGGGACTTTCACAGAGCCCGCCTCAGCTCTGCCTATCTCTGGTGGGTCCTGGCTTAGTTGGTGCCGCCATAAACATCACACCAAAACATCCTGGAGCAAATCCCCAGGGTTTAATAAAACCAGACCAGAAGGAATGTCATTCGATCCACAGCTGCAAAGCATCAGTGCTCCTGCTTCCCAAACAGGGTGGCAAAACTCTCGCTTGGCTTTCTTTGGAAGTGCATTACAGTTTTTGTTTTCCAGCACACGCCCTGAACAAAACATCTGGAAGGTGTTAAGCACCAGGGGTGTAGAGTTGCCTCTTACTTTCTCCTCCTCTTCCTGGGCACTCAATGCCCTGCCTTGCACAAGCCCCACCTGCCACAGTCAGTGCTGGCCCCAAAAATCCATCCTTGCTCCATCCAAAACAGTGGTGAGCAACACAAAGGAAGCTGAATTATGAAATGGCAACAAGCAAATAGTACCACTTTAGAATTACAGAGACATGGAATGATTTGGGTTGGAAGGGACCTTAAAGCCCAACCAGATACTTCCAGGGATGGGGGTGTAGCCTCAGCGATGTAGTCTGTTCTGCAGTGGCAGAAGTTACAGTTTCACACCCAAATCACATCCTGTTTTTCTCTGGTTGCTTCTGACTTGCCTAAAAACATCTGGCCGAGAATTTGAGTGAAACCCAAAAGCCAAAATCGCCTCATAGTTCTCAGGTTTCTGTGACCACTTTGGCCCTGACCACTTCAGGGAGGACACACCGGGAGAGTGTTTTTCTGATTAAAGGTAAAATACTTTTAAGTTGGATTGTGTTAAATTCCCTGAGGCTTTTTGGCAGGGCTTGGGAAGGCCACATGAATGGGGCTGCAGGCTCCAGGTGAAGATGGCATCATGGAGAAGTCCCAGGCATTGCAGAATGGTCCTCTCTCTGTAGATATCAGACACCTCTGCCACCCCAGCACCAAGTGGGGCTCCCCTTAGGGCCCCTCATTTCCCCCACTCATTCTGGCTGTATTTGTGTCCCCCCTGAGATCCAGGTTTATCCTCCCACACGAAGGTCTCTCCAAGCTCAAGGCTTCCTGCTGTGGGACTTCTATTCCCAAACATTTCCTGACAAAACCCAGAAATGAGAGTCTCTTGGCTTGGCCTTTGCTGCCAATTTCTGCTTAAGCCAAGTTTGTGGGGCTTGGCACTCACAGGCAGAACAGCCACATAAGGAATTCCTGTTCCTGTTGTAGCCAGTCTCATGTGTTTGGGTTTGTTCAAAGGTTAAGGATTCGCCCTTCATTTCATGCCCCAGTGCCTGCTCTTTGCATGCACAACAGTGTCATGTTTGTGTTGCCATGGGAATTCCTCCTGGACGGCCTGTCCTTTCCACCTGGAGCAGGGCCAGTGGATGGAACAGAATAGGCTGAGTCACATCCCTACCCAGACCTGGCCCAGGGCAGTACCACGGCAAGAAGCCATGGGGGAATGTACAGCTTCAGAGCAAACAAGTGCTGAGCCAACACCAGTGGTCACACAACCAGCTTCTCATCCCTGTGTGCACCCAGGGCTCTACTCAAAAACCAGCTGCTTGGTGCTCTGATTGCAGAGAGCTGTAGGTGTACTGGGGGCTGGCACAGGGCAGACCAGTGCCCAGCTATGCCAACTGCTCAGGTTCCATTCCCCAGACAAAACATGCCCATGGGAACTGGCTGTGCCCCCATTCCCTGCCACAGGAATTGTCTTCTCCCTGCTGCAAACCTGAGACCACACTGCCAGGTCCAAGGGGGTTTCATTCCGAGCATTTCTTTCTGCTGGTGCAGAAAAAGGCAAGCAGAGATTCCTGATGCCCATCCTGGACGTCCAGAGGAAAGAACAGCAGCTCAGTGCCAGGCTCAGTGCCACGCAGAGCTGTGTCCCAGGAGCTGAGCTTGCCTGCCATGCTGAGCCCTTCTCAGTCACTCCAGGCCTGTGTGACTTCCACATCCTGCACCTAAAGGAATGTCTCACAGCCAAAATAATTCATCCTCTAACCCACCTTTTACTGCCTCCCAGGGAATGTACACTGGGTTAGAAAAACACACCACAGGCAAAGAGCAAATGAACCAGGGACTGAAAGGAGTGAAGAATGAGGATTGAAGGACTAACTTTCTCAGCTATGTGTGTTTGGTCTCACATCATGTGTCAGAAGAAGTTTTCCCCTGCACTATTTCCCTCCTTTCTGATTATTTTTAATATCAAATGTGACTAAGGCTGTAAGCCTCAACATTCTGCTCTGCTGCAGAACCAAAATAAGGTTTCAGTTTTTAAGTTTCTGATCATACAGAGATTTTTTTCCCATTTGAACTTTATGGATGCAGAACTAGGAGAGGCTTTTTGCTCCAGACTGCAGTGAAATCACAGCAATGAATATACAAATGAGCTTCTGGAGAGGCCAAACCATTTCTAATGTTTGAAAAATCAGAGAATCCCACACTGTTTTGGGTGGGAAGGGATCTTAAAGCCCATCCAGTGCCACCCCCTGCCATGGGCAGGGACACCTTCCACCAGCCCAGGTTGCTCCAAGTCTCGTCCAAGCTGGCCTTGGACACTTCCAGGGATGGAGCAGCCACAGCTTCTCTGGGAAAAACTCCAAACTAGGGGTTTTTAGTGGTTTTAGCAGAGGAAGGAAGGCTCTGGCAGACACAAAGGGGGAGCACCCCTCCCATCAGCAGCCCTGTGAGGTCCCAGCAGTGTTGGCTCAAGAGTTGGGTGCATGTGGGGCCACTGCCATGCCCTCCACAGGCATTTCAGGCCACCAGCTGTGGATGGAGCTGCAAACCACAGCAGGACTTGCTCCTGGTTTGCAGCAGAGGCAGCTGTTTGATCCGAGTAGGCTCAGATGAACTTCTAATCCAAACAGGATCAGAGGAACTTTCCTTCTTCCCCTGCTTTTTAAGGAATCCAAGATTAAAGGCAGCAAAGAGCCACCCCTCTCACCTGCACTGTCAGTGCTGTGAGCTGCCCCACATCATTGCACATCTTTTAAAAAAATCAGCAAAATATCACAATAGTGATCCAAATAAACTGTCTGAAAACAGCAGGTGGCAAATATAGTTTTATTTGTTATCATCTGATAACACCATGATAATAGAAACTGTATAAAGCATGATAAGACTCTTCCATAAAACAGAGTAGGTACATATTATAAAATAAAAAATACAAATATCACATTACCAAATATAACATTAAAAAGAAAATATTACAATAATATGATGGTACCAGTTCCTTCCTGTATTCCAGAATTTATGGAAAATGTTTAAATTACACAGCACTAAGATAAGTTACTTTTATTTCCTCTCCTGATTTTAAACATGCACTAATTCAGACAGAAATAAAACCTATTGATCAATGCAGAAAATGTTACTTAATCACAGAACATTGCATTTATACTTGGAGCAACCTGGGCTAGTGGAAGGTGTCCCTGCCCATGGCAGGGCTCTGGACGGGCTCTGACGTCCCTTCCAACCCAAACCATTCCAGCATTCTGTGATGCAGTGGCTGTTAATATAAATGCATTTTAATTACTTCCCTTCCCATGGAGTTACAAGTTGTAGCAATTAAATTTTTGGAGGTGCCACTGCATTTTCTATGCATTTGCAAAAGTTATCTCAACACTTGGTAAAGTGGTACAAAAATAATCTATGGCTGTGCACCATCTTTCATTATTTGAAATACTGAAAAATATTATTTAAAATAGCCCTTAAGACATGAACTACTTCACATTCTTACCTGGGCACGTTTTATCCATTCCAAATTAACATTCCCACTGTCCCTTTGCAGAAATAGGATGGTTTAATCATGGTCAAATGCAAAATCACTGCCAATTTCTGTATAAACATTTTGGTCAGAAGTACACAACAATCATTTGACACACTGGTGCCAGTAGCAACGTAATTTTCAAGCAATATCATTTTGAGGATCAAAAGAGAAAAAGAAAACATAGAAGGTTTGGGTTTTGATGAGTGTCATAGACATTCTTAAACAGTAATAAAGTGGATTTCAATTTTTTTCTGCTAATTCCACCTTACTTTTCAAGCTATGCCCAGTTTACATCAATTAAAAATCAATTACCCCCCCAAACAAACCAGTGTTTACAATTTTATAAGCAAAAAAGAAGACACTGAACTCCATGATCTCCAAACCCCCAAACTCCACAGTTTTTAAATAAGGCTCTCAGCATACTGAAATGTTTCTAGTTTAAAAAATAAAAAAAGCAGTACAAAACCATACTGAAGCTGGCAAAGTCCCAGGAGTTGTGCCCAACCCTGGCAAGGGGCAGGGATGCTCTGCTGAGGTGTCCATGGCACGAGCAGCACCTCTACGCATGGTTGGTGCTCAGGCTGCTCCTACAGAAGACCCTCTTGGCCTCCACAGTGCTGAGGGCCACGGCCTTATGTATGGTTGGTGCTCAGGCTGCTCCTGTTGAAGACCCTCCTGGCCTCCACACTGCTGAGGGACACGGAGCAGCGCGACGGGTTCTCCTTCCTGTAGGCGATGCTGTCCACCATGGCCTCCTTGATCACCTGCAGCACACACACAGCTCAGCACAGCAGGGCAACACCTAGCAGGACAAGGCCCTTCCCCTCCATGACTAAGGGTTTTAGGGTGTGGTTTGGAGATTTTCATAGGGTTACAGAAGTTGAGGAAGTTTTCCTAAGTTTCTCACGTTTTAGGTGGTGTTTGGAAGTTACTGAGCACTCCCTCACACGTTACCAAGGACATGTTGGTTTGAAGAACATCTGAAAGGACTTAAACTCACTACAAGATACTCCTCACTACAAGATACTTGTAGTGAGAACAAGAGAGTCAGCTCAGAGCCCTGGGAGGGTTCCAAGGGGCAGTTCTGAGGAGTTCTGAGAATGGGCACCAGGGGCAATTGGTACCACGGGTTGAGCATGGTCATCAAACACGTAAATTACTACAGTTATAACAACTGTAACATTTGGCTGATGCATATGCTTTTAGTGTGCACCTTAGAAGCTTCTAATAAAAGGAATCCATCTATCTATCTATCCACCCATCCATCTACTCATCTACCCATCCACCCATCCATCTACTCATCTACCCATCCACCCATCCATCTACTCATCTACCCATCCATCCACTCATCTACCCATCCACTCATCTACTCCTCCATCTATCCATCCACTCATCTACCCCTCCATCTATCCATCCACTCACCTACCCCTCCATCTATCCATCCACTCACCTACCCCTCCATCTATCCATCCACTCATCTACCCCTCCATCTATCCATCCACCCATTCATCTCCACTAGTGTTGTCTTCAAAGTCTTCCGCAGGATTTTCAGGCATGACCATGGTAACAGCTGTTGCTTCCACTTTTAACTCTGCTCCATCAATGAGCAATGAGTATTTTTGAAAATACTATTTCTTGACTGTAGAACACACTGACTTTAATGTGGTTAATAAAGATATGAGGGAGGTCACAATGCCAAAGAAGTCACACAAAAATAATGCAGCATTTACACTGAGTCCCAATGAAATTCAGAAGGGTAATCAAAACATTGAGAAAATCCATATTTAAAGGATATAAGAAATAATTATGATATTGAGAATGATTATATCTTCACTTTTACTTCCTTTGTTCTTAACAATTTTCTTTACTATATTGATAAACCCCCCTATATGTTTATCTGGGATGATCATTTACACTTGGCACCCTACAGATGTTGGGATCACTCTTTTGTTTTGCACCTACTATCAACTCCAAATAATTATTACTGAGTTAGCTGATAAAGAAATTTCCAGAGCTCTTTAAAGAAAACTTCCAATTTCCCCTTTTTTTCCAGTTAGAAATACCTAAAAACCTGAGTATCAAATCCTGAACATAATGTCTGTACCCCCCACAGCTCCCTTTGCTCCGTTCCCCTGAATGGCTTGGGATGCTAAAATGGCAAAAACAAGGCAAGAACCAAAGGAGAAATTCAGGCAAACACTGAAGGAAAGCCCTGCATGGAATATTTAGGGCTTTACTAACATCACCCACTCCCCCAGGGACAGCCCAGCCCCTTTGACCCCTCCCTCCCTACCTCTATGTTATTGAGGGTGTTGAACTCCATCAGATCATGGAGCCTCTTGAAAGCCTCGTTGGGATATTGGAAGTTGAAGGTAGAGAAAGGTGTATTTGGATCATCAAAAATGTCAAAGTCTGCAAAATCCTTCTCTTCCTGTGTTTCTCTGGGAACTCCTGCACAGAACATCAAAACACCACCTGAATGTTTGGGCTGCTCATTCAGCAGCTTCTTTTGGAATGGCTCTTTGGAATTCCCGAAGGACTGCAGGGAGACTTTGAGAGCTGAGTGAGAACCAGGACATTTCTCAGCTGTAACCACCACATAATTCTGAAGGAACAGGGGAACTCGTGAGCAGAAATGGCTCACCTGGAGCTTTGTACTTGCGGAAGTTGATGTTGGCCAGTACAAAGTGGATGATGGTGGGACAGTCCTTCTCCGAAGAGGTGTCCTTGGGTTTGAACACATAGCACTCCTTCAGGCCCTCCCGGTCGAACACATTGGGGTCTATCTTGGGGAAGGGCAGCTTGTTCATTTTAGCCCATTTCTCAGCCAGCAGGATTTCCTGAAAGGATAGGAGAAGTTCAGGTGCATCAAAGGCTCCATTGAGAAGTGAGGAGGTTTGGAGAGACATGGGGCAAAGTGGCTGGTGGAATAAATTAATCAACTCTTCCATCCCCAGCACAGGAAGGACACGGAGCTGCTGGGGTGAGTCCAGAGGAGGAACCAAGATTATTAGAGGGATGAAACTCCTCTACAGAGAGGAAAGGCTGAGAATTGGGATTGTTCACCTAGAGAAGAGAAGGCTTAAGGTGATCTAATTGTGTCCTTCCAGTACCTAAAGGAGCTACAAGAAAGATGGAGAGAGACTATTGACAAGGGCCTGGAGTGGCAGAAGGGGGAATGGCTTCCCACTGCCAGTGGGCAGGGTTGGATGGGATATTGGGAAGGAATCCTTCCCTGGGAGAGTCAGGAGGCCCCGGCACAGGGTGTCCAGAGAAGCTGTGACTGCCCCATCCCTGGAAGTGTCCAAGGCCGGGTTGGACAGGGCTTGGAGCAACCTGGGCTGGTGGGAGGTGTCCCTG
>JAWWLZ010000004.1:24444659-24462082 GCA_035041345.1 Poliocrania exsul | reverse complement strand
AGGGGAGATGAAAAGGGCATTTGCTACGTGCATCTGCCCTAACAGTTTCCATAAATACTGAAATAAAGAAGCACAGATTAGGGGTTATTTTTCCCTACTGTTACTCACTTGGCATTTTCTCAGGTCATTTCAGTGTGTTGTAATATCAAGGCAAGAAACAGAACAACTCTGAGCTCACAATGAAATCATTCAAGGGGTGTGAAGCTTTGAAGCCCACTGGAGATTAAATGAGAAAAAAGGTTCAGCAGGAATAGAATCCAGAGAAAAGCAAATTCAGGTGTTTTACTTCCAGACCAGGCACTTGGGATCTCTGCTGCAGCCACTGCAGCCCCTCAATTCAGGCTCAGCAATGCCTGGAACATCAGCTTAGGTCAGCCACAGTTCATCCTCTGCAAAGCTTTGGGACAACTGGAGGCGTAAAGTATTATTTATATCCTTTTAGAGTCACTTATTTCCCCTTTGGAGTGCCTGGTAATAAAGGAAAGTAAGTCCTAAAGTATTACAGACTTCTCTCTGCACTCAAACTGACAGGTGAACTGCCAGTGGTGGGAATAAATATGCAAAGCTTCAATGCATCCAGTGCCTTGGTAATAAAAGGATTTTAAATTTACACCAAAGTTTCCATTCTATCCACTCCTCTGGGCTCCTCAGTGCTTCCATGTATTAGGAGAATTCACAGCATTAAAGTGTGGATCCACTTCTCACACCACTGAATGATGACATTTTATATTACCTACTGAAACTTCAAAGGGTTTTTAACTGTTCTTGACTGTAATATTGCAGCTACTCGTAGCAGTCAGATTTGAGTTGTTACTTCAGGTTTATGAGGATGAGCTTCAGCTGACACGAAAAAACTGCTCTTATGTCAAACTATTCCCAGACATTTTAACCCAAACAACTTTCAGGCACTCAAAAGTAATTGTCTCAGAGGTGCAGGCTCGTTTTGTCAAACCAGAATTTTATTTCCATTGAAATTAAACCCCAGGAAGTCGATAGTTGATTCTGAAGATTATCCACATGTCTTAATTATGCAAAATTCTCATCAACTGTCATTTTTTCCAACCATAAATTTCCTACACGCTTTCCTGCCTCTTTTACAACTACTATAAATATTAAGACTACTCAGTTGTAAACATCTCAGAGATGATAAAAATATTTAGAAAGTGGAGTCCAGATGGAAATTGCTATTCAGCCCCTCCGAGGGGTTTGTTACTAACAAAAAAGCTTTGAAATGACATCTGGTATTTACTGTTGCATAATGAGCAGTGGGGACAGTCTCCTTCCTCTGAGCAGAAAGTAAGGGCTGAAGAGATGACCATTGTCACCTCCTGGGTGGTAGATCTGTGCTGCTGCAGCAGTTCCTCAGTTTGATGGAACAGAACCATGGAATAGTTTGGGCTGGAAGGGACCTTAAAAGCCCATCCAGTGCCACCCCTTGCCAGGGGCAGGGACACCTTCCACCAGCTCAGGGTGCTCCAAGCCCTGTCCAACCTGGCCTTGGACACTTCTAGTGAACACAACAGTGTCAGAAGAATACTAAGAAATGAACTGATTTTCACTGAGGAGGTTGCAGTGAACACTGTCTAAAGCAAAGCTTCAAAATCCTAACCACACATGATTCCTAATTCTTCAGAGCTCCTGTCCCAGACACTACAAAATTCATGGAGTGGGGGAAGACTCTGAACTTCTTTTGCAAATTAATGTTTTGAAATACATATCTTCCATCCACGTTCTTGCTTAAGCCAACATGAAATGTGGATGCAACTGCACACCAGTGATACTGAGATGGGAGTGGTTGGCCAGTGCATTCCCACAGCGCCAGCAAAGGAAGGATCTACAAGCTGTGCTAGGGCAGGGTCAGGTTGGATCTCAGCAAAAGGCTCTTCCCCCAAAGGGTGGTGGGCACTGACCAGGCTCCCCAGGGCAGTGGGCACAGCCCCAAGGCTGCCAGAGCTCCAGGAATGTTTGGATGATCCTCTCAGGGACAGGGTGGGATTGCTGGGGTATCTGTGCAGGGCCAGGGGTTGGACTGAATGGCCCTTGTGGGCTCCTACCAACTCAGGATATTCTGTGATTCTGTAACCTCTGTATTGCCTCCAGACGTTTTTCAGAAGACAAACACAGCAGAGATGAGCTACAAAATTTATGCAACAGGGAAGAGGTGAACAAGGAGAATAAGGAAAGGTTTTATTTCCAGCAGGCTTAGCAGCAGTAAGAGACAGGGAACAACACAAGACACCCTTTGGAGAAGGCCAAGAGAGTGAGAAAATGGATATAATGAAGGGCACTCTACACAAAAGCACTTCAGTTCCCTCTGCCAGCAATTCCTTCCAAACCAAGAGCCACTGTCCCTCCAGAAGGTGTTGGCTGGGGACAGGGCAAGGCAGCAGCAGACAGAAGTCGCTGCATGGAGACACCTCAGAACCTTTGCTGCTGGTCAACCCCCAGAAGAACATCTCCAGGGACTGACCTGCGACGGCCGTGTCGAGCTCGTCGTCCTCCACAGACTCCTGGGTCAGCAGCTCTGCCAGGGGGGACAGGGGGTAGCAGCTGTTGAGGTTGAGCCCCAGCATGAAGTTGTGCACTTTGCCAGCACGGCCCTCCCTGGTGTTGAAGAGGGCACTGTCGCCCACCAGGGCCATGAGCATGCGCTGCACCCAACTCTCCTGGCCGCCATCCTGGCCGCTGTCCCGCCGCTCCTCTGTGCCTGCACAACACCAACCAGGAGACATTCAGTGTGGGGAGGGGGAGCCCAGCACTGCTGGGACCACTAAAGCAAAGGATCCAGGAAAATAAGAGACTCGGTCCCTGTGGGACCAGTGATGGGGCTCTGCTGTGGCGATTTCAGAGGAATGGGGACAATCCGCTCTCCTCGCTTCCCTTTCCATCTGCAGGACAGTAGGGTGGATGTGTCCCTCAGGAAAAAGGAGTGGAAATGTGTTAGGTGGTCTGGATGAGGGCAGTGAGTCGTCTTCTGTGCCAGCACCCAGAATGCAAACTCTCCCGGGCTCAGGGACAAACCTGAGTTGCCAAGATCTCTACTCCATGTAGACCCAAATTCACCTGGATGTGCATTGACAGCTTTCTCCATCCTCTGCTGATTGACAGAAACCCATTTCTCTTTCAGAGGGCATAAAAGAGAATGTCACAGCATGGGAGTTCTAAAATATCTGAAAATATGCTTCATATAAACTGCAGACTGTAATTAATAGCTGGTTTTAATTAATTGAACAATGAAACAACCAGACTTTCAGTGCCTGCAGGTAGAGCTTGCAGTACAAATGACCTGGACTGGCACCACCTTGCACCCATAAGCTGCCAAAACTTAACTTTTTGGGATGTTTTGTATAAGAAGATAATTCAGGCTCAAGCTTGACACTTTAAATCCAACTTTTAAATATGCCTTTTAAAAGCCTGTATTAAAGGAGCTGATTTTTATCTAAGTAGGGGGAAAACAAGCATCAAGTATCCCAAAGTGCAGAGGTCCAGTATCTGTGCAACATCCTATGGAAGAGAGAGGGATTGCCACGTGTTTGCAATGACAGATGTGGAGGTTGTTCACTATGGCTACAAACCCTGAGAGAAATGGAGTGTTTGGTGCTGGCTGCAGTGATTAAACAGGAAACCCACAAATCAACACAAAACTTGGTATCACCTACTATTTTACACATGAGGGGAATGGAAGGAGTAATCACTGAGCTGAGCTCGTGACATAATCCACTGTCACCACATAGGATTTTCTTTTCTTCCTGCAGATCCTGAAATCACAAACAGCTGCACTCCCACCTTTGTTTTTGTGGTTAAAATTACAACCAGCTTTTTTTTCCCAAGTGAAAATCATTGTTGTCCCCAAAACCATCATCAAATACAGAAAGCATTTTGAGGCTGAGACTGAGAACCTGACTAAAACCACAGAAATCCCCAGGATGGTTTAGATACTTCAGGATAATTTCCAGTAGGATCTTTTCTTCCCACTGCCCAACATTCCCTTTGTGGTTGTGCCTCTCCTGGGAACCTGGATTTGGGCATTGCTGCAAGCCCTGAGCCAAGCTCTAGGACTTTCCTGCATCACATGTCATTTGTGAAGGTAGAAGACACCTGTGAGTGTTGGAAGCACAAATTAAACCAATCTCAGGTGAATGTTTGATGAAGAACCCCTTGAAAACAAAGGACAGTATTAAGTTTGCTGGGCTGGTGACAATTCCAATGTGGCTCTGAGCTCAGCAGCTTGCTGGGAACAGAACTCTGGAGCTCACTGGCTCAGCAAACCACAGTTTGGGGTGTTTGTGAAATTCCAGGACTGAAGATGTGTGTGAGAATCACCTGATGCTCAGTTTGGGCAGAAGGCACAAAGTCAAGCCAAGGGCCCCTTGGGGTCTCCTCTTCCACATTTCTCTATTTTGCTGAGCTACAAAACTCTGCTGAAAACCAGGAAATTATGGAATGAAAACTGAGCATTTCCTTACCTTTTGGATGCTGTGATTCATCTTCACTGTCTGAGCTGTCATTGCTTACAAGGTGCTTTAGTCTAATATTTTCTGTTGAAAGAAATATAAAATACTGCTTTAAACTGCTGGGGTTTGACTCTTAGAACAGCTCAGAACTTCACAACCATCTGAGTCATAAAACTCTCACAGCCTTTGCAATAGAAAATACAGCTGAAGAGATTGGATCTGCTGTGAACATTAGAGGCTGAGCAGCAGATATTGGCTTAGCCTGCAATTTTTGGGCTGAGGAAACAACACGTGATCCTTAAGCTGTATCTTCCATCCCTCTGTGCGCCACATGTCTGGCACACTTCAATCCCCTTGATTAAAATTTAGATATTTAGCTTCTGTCCTCTCAATAACTCCTTGTGAACTAGGAAAAAACCATTAATTTCTGCTAATTACCTGCTTTCTAAAAAAGAAAAAAAAAAGAAAAAAAAAAGAAAAAAGAAAAAAAGAAAAAAGAAAAAAGAAAAAAAAGAAGAAAAAAGAAGAAAAAAGAAAAAATAAAAAAAGAAAAAAAAGAAAAGAAAGAAAAAAGAAAAAAGGAAAAAAAAAGAAAAAAAAAAAGAAGAGGAATGTTGCAGCCTCATCCTGGAAGCTTTTATCTTGGACAGATGAGACAGCAGGCACTGAATTCCAGTGAGGAAAATGGATCCAGGGGAAGACTTAACTCCTTTATTCCCTAGTAAAATGTATGTTAGGAATCATCTCTAATGGAAATGTCACATGATCATTAAAGCTGGAGAAGAACTCCAAGATCGTCAAGCCCAACCACTTGAAGCCAGTTAAAATAAACTGAAAGAGGGTGGTTTCCTAATGAAAGCATTATCAACTGACTGGGTTTCTTTGTATTAAAAATGGAAACAAAATAACACCTTTTTTCTCTCCCAGAAGCAAAAGGAGATGCTGGTGGCACTGCTGTGCTTTGGGCAGCAAATTCTAACAAAGGCTGTGATTTCCACCCAAAGACATGGCAATGACACTTGGGGCCTTTTGCTACGGCTGAATTTAATTCCTCCAAGCTTGAAGAGAAAACAAAAACAAAGTCCCTGCAATATCAAGTGTATAAACCCACAGCTTTATTCTGCTTGGGAATGAACAGTGGGTAAGATGAGAGCACTGGGGCTTATTTTCTGAAGAGGATTACATCCTCTTAGACTTACATCCCACACTCCAAAAATCCCCATAGAAACACAAAGAGCTGAGTCATCACAGGTTTTTTCCTTCAGTGACTTTACTTTTCAATACCCAGCAGGTCCTCAATGACTATTCAAATACCCTCAATGGACAATCATCTCCAAACTCTTGAGCCATGACAGAGGAGACAGGTCCAAACAAAAGTCACTGACCAGAAATGGAAGTTCACAAAGCCAACAAATGCACTTTGGGGATATCAAATCATCTTTTTAAAGATGGAAAATTTGGTGTTTACCCTCCCAGGAGTAAACATCCTGTGGGCAATGCCAGGTCTTCTGATGTCCCCTGGAATTGTGCCCTTCACTTTGGTGGCACCAAGGTGTCACTGGGACATCTTCAGTCCCAGACTGGGGTTAAGCCACATCAATATTTTCACAGCTGATTCCCCTCCTTCCCAGGGTATTTTTAAAACTGGATGTGGAATGAGTCACAGAGGACAGATCCCATTTTGTCTCTCAGTATCTTTAAAGGGCAGGGACACACTTTTCCCTGAGGACATTTATTGACAGGGACCCTCCATGGGCAGGTGGTGACACTCAGGAGGTTTATCACAAAACCTGGAGCTCTCATTTACATCCATAAATAAGCAGGTTATCAAAGAGCTGAATCCCATCATTTAGGAGACAGCTCAGGGACATGAGTGGGGGCATTTTGTTGTGGGGTTTTTTTAATCATCTCAATATGTATTTTCTTTTCTTGCTCTTCAGAAAAATCTGTCTGAAAAGCACAATCTATTTATTGGTCAGGTATTCCCCTGTAATGCTGCCTTCTGAACAGGAAACTAAAGTGTGAAAAGCTTTCCATCATTATCTACATTCTAGACTAAAACACAATAAAGCCCAATAGGAATGAAACCAAAACCCCTAAATCAGACACCAGCAGGTTGTGGACAGAATGGAACAATCTGCCAATCCAGGCAGGATAGAATTTAAGTGCATTTTACTAAGCCCTTGAATAAGAAAGTGCAGTGTCAAGTCACATAAATGCCTAAAAAGTACTTGTCAGCTTTTGAACTCCAAAAATCAGCAGAAAAACATGAAGAGTTGGATTCTGTAAACTTCCTAAAAGCTGGATAAATGTGATTTCAGAACTTCTGGCCCTGAAACAAAAGCGTAAAGAAGAAAAGAACACTCCTCACCCTCTGCAGCACCTTGCAAGGTCAGCAATTAGAGCTAATCAATCCCACTTCAAATGACTGCCAGCAGTGCCATCCTGCCACAGAGGGAGAGTGCACTGAACCCTGGCAGTAATTGCTTTGCACAGGAGGATTAATTACTAATATTACCTAATTCTTCTTCCATGGTGGGACCTTTATTCTGAGAGTTGGAGACACCAAGCACTCTGTTAAATAATATGGAAAAGGCACTTCCCCAGACACCTGGAAGAGGGAGAAAAAAATAAAAATCAAGGAATGGAGGTTGGTAGAAGGAGAATATTTTAGTAAACTATTTAAGCAGTTGGCTGCTCCCTGAACACATCTCATGTTTTGGAACATGCCAAGTCAGAAGCTGAGATGGCCACACCAGAAACAAAACAAGAAACAAAGAAAGAAGAAATGCCAATCCATGTCTGTGAGATCTTCCTAATTAATATCTTCCAACAAATTGAGAACTCTACTTCTTATCTCACCCTCTGTGTGACTGCCCTGGTCCATGTACCACTGAAATGGCTTTTATTTTTAAGCCTCTTTCTGTCCCATACTCACCCATGAGGAAATGCAAGGGATTTTCCTTGTGCTTCTTCACCACTGTCCCCATAAAAAACTTGCTTCCAAACAAATCAGGAGACATAAAAGTACCATACTTGGCCATACCAATCTCATAGGGACTGAATTCCACCCAGTCTGCAAAATCAGAAACAGAACTGTGCTTAGTCAGCAATCTCAACCTGAACAGAAATGGGAAAGAAAATCCAGAACTGAATGAAACCTCTGTCCAAGCAAGAAATTTTAGTGAAATGAGAAGCTACAGAACCAACAGGAAGGCTGTGAAGAAGCAAAAAACTTGATTTCAAATGAAGGACAATAATGTCTCAATTGGGAAGGAATTCTCAGTTTCATTCTCTGTTATCCCAATAAACTCGGGGGGGGGGGGGGAAGAGGCTCTAAAACCGGAAGTATAAAAGGAGTGATCATGAATGAGAAAAAACACAATAACATCTGGTTTCCATCTCATGCTTCAACATGATTCCCTGACATGCACGAAATGGGTCTGAGATCTGAGTTTCTTTTTCTTCACTGCAATTCTATCAAAAAACATGGCAGAAAAATAATGGAGCACCACAAAAGCTGTGAAATATTCTAGGGGAGGCATTTGAGTTCCACCCAAACCTAAAGCTTTTGGGGAAATGCAACATGAAATGACAAAGCTGAGAGGTAGCTGATAAACTTAGGAATTCAAACATTGCCAAAAATATTTTTAGAAGTCTATTTTATCAAACAGAGAGCTCAAGAAAAATACAGAGTGAAATGTTCCAATGCATTTTCTGATCTTGGCAGAAAATTTCAGAAGTGATTTCCATTCCATTGACGTAAAAGCCTTCTTTGGAAATGGATTTTAGTTGGCTTGGAAATACTTCCTTTGATAACAAGGGAGTTGCTTACACCAGAGAATTCATGGCAAAAAGGGAGCAAATAACAAACAAAACATATCCTACATTTTCAGTGATTCACCCATTCACCTGTTACACCTTTTCTATTTTCAGCAGTGATTGATTTGATTGCTTGTGTAAACAAATCAGAAATAATTCTGGAACACAAAGGCAAAAGAGGCAGCTTTGAAAATTCCCCAGAATCATGGAATGCCACCCACCCCCCAGGATATTCCCTGTTCCTGTTGGGATGTCCAGCACAAGGTCGACACTTCTCCTGAAAAGGAAACATGTCATCATGACTGCTGGGAGTTTCATTTGACAGGGCAATGCCAAGGCAAATACAACATCCTATTTGCCAAATAAAACGCCCACAAATCTCCAGACTTGCTGAAGCAGAAGGAAATTCCTTTGAAGATCCAGCCCTGGAGTTTACCCAGAGGGATTTCAACAGGAATTCACAGATATTCGGAATCAGGGGGACAGCAAAGCTGAACTGAGATTTAGAAATCATTTCATCTTTGAGAGTCTACCTGCAGCTTGAAGATAATTTCTCCAGCCACACCTCAATCCTGCTTAGGGAAATAAGATTTCTGCCTTAAAACTAAGCAGCTTCAGCCTCACTTTCTGCCATTCTCCTCCAGACAGTAACATAGACTGGGATGTCCCTCTGAAACCTGGAATTCATCCCTCAAGGAAGGGCTTCCCATATTCTGTAGCACTTCTTGGGACAAAACAACCCCCCCACACACTCACTCTCACAGATTATAAAGACTGTCAAGAACAAAGCCCCAAAATCCAAGTCAACCATGAAATTCCACTCCCTCTTCAACCCTCCATACCAGCATCTTCAGGTGATTTCCTACCATTAAAGAAGATGTTATAATTTAATTAAAAGAAAGCTGTCTTCAATTAAATGACTAATTATGTTGAGTGCAAATGATTAGTGCAGTTGTGGGGATGCCACCCCATGTGGGGTGAGAATCTGATGTAATTAATGCATTTCAACTTGAAACCTATAACCACAATCAGGTAAATAAGGAAGGGTAAATATTTCTCCTCAAAACTTACATATTTTGTACATCAGGAATAACTGTTCAGTCCTAAAAGGAGGGAAAAAGCCTAAAATAAAATCAGCCAACTCTATAGAATGATATAGATGACAGCCTCAAAAAAGGAACACCTTTTCTAGACCAAAGTAAGGCCTTTGGGTGCTTCTGGTCTGCTTAGACAAAGCCATTATTAATTAAAGATCATTCTATTTTTAAACCAGTAAATAAATAACACAGAGGCTCATCTAAAAAACAATATACCTCTATTTTCAAACAAAAAGCTCTCAGTTTCCTAAGTAGGAGAGTTAAAGACACATTTTCCCCTGATAAATTTAGCCCAATATATAACCTCATTTTACAATCTCATTTTCCATTACAACCAAAGTTTTGAGAGCAACTGTTCCAAATCACTATTTTAGGAAATAAAATGACCTAAAAACCTTGGTAAAACCACTTGGTACTTCCCTTCTCAATCCTGTCTATAACTAATCATAGACAGACACATCTTTATCTTCATGTAGCATCTTCCAAACTGGACCCACTCTCAAATTAAGTTTCTAGATGGGATTAAAACCTCTAGATTAAATAAGAGAAAAGGCCCCTTTTGCATAAGCAACAGCAAAATGTATATTTAAATTGTTTGTTCCATTTTAATCACAAAATCTCTAAGATCATCAAGTCTAACTATTAATGTCACCCTTCTCAGAAAAAGGAATAATCTTGTATAAGTGAAGACACTTCCCCTGAGCTGTTTGATACATTAATGTTAAGCAGTTTTTCTCTGTTGGAGACACCAAATCCCTTTTGTCCTTTTGACTGCTGAGCTGAGCTCCTTCATGGGAAAGCAATATTCTTTGCAAATGATCAGCTTTTTAACATAAAGGGAACAAAATCTGGTCACCACTTCACATTTCTCAGAAATCTAAAGGGGCTGTTACAGTGTCAGATTTATTTTCAGGTTTAAAAAAAGTGGTCACAAAATGGTCTGTGAATAAGTCTCCAAACCCAGGAATAGAGAAATGAAAGGCTGTGGACCCAAAATACAGACTGTTTGTCTCTCCAGGCACAGGAAAAGATGCAACTTAAAAGCCAAGAAAAGGCCCACAAGGAAGATCCATTTGATATTTGCGACTTGGAGCAAATACTGCATCAATCAGGAAATACCCACCTAACCAAGTGAATCCAAATCATAGTCCCAGAATGGTCTGGGTTGGAAGGGAATTAAAGCCCATCCCATTGCACTCCCTGTCATGGGCAGGGACACCTCCCACCAGCCCAGGGTGCTCCAAGCCCTGTCCAACCTGGCCTGGGGCACTTCCAGGCATGGGGCAGCCACAGCTTCTCTGGGCACCCTGTGCTTGCCCTCCCTCACAGGGAAGGATTTCTTCCTAATATCCAATCTAAACCTATTCCCTGGCAGTGGGAAGCCATTCCTTTTGTCCTGTCCCTCCAGCCCCTTGTCAACAGTCTGTCTTCATCTTTCCTGTATCCCCTTCAGGCACTGCAAGGCCACAGTTGGGTCACCCCAAAGCTTCTCTTTTCCAGGCTGAACAATCCCAGCTCTCCCAGCCTTTCCTCCCAGTAGAGCTGCTCCACCCTCTGACCATCCTGGGGCCTCCTCTGAACTCTCTCCAGCAGCTCCAAGTCCCACTTGTGCTGGCCCCAGGGCTGGAGTAGCTCTGCAGGTGGGGTCTCCTTTCACCTGAGGGGCAGAATCACCTCAGTGGACCTGCTGCCTACACTGCTTTGGATGCACCTACCATATATACCATCCATTCATCCATGAATCCATCCCCACCTACCTCAGGACCTGATCACTTATCCCTGAGTAGCTCCTTGTTCCCAGACTTGGCTGTCCCATTCCCAGAATCCAGATACAACTGGTCTCAGAAGTAATTTTTAAAAAGGTTTAATTTTTTTGTCATCCACACACTTCTCTCTTCTTCCCACAAGTGGCTCAACACCCAGACTGCAAACATACCTGCAAACATCAGCTCTGACACATCTGGTTTCACATGGAGGCATGTGAAGAGTGGCAGAGCACACTGGGCATTATTGGTTTTCTCTTTCATGTTGCTCAAGGTGGTGTCCATTCTCTACAGGAAAGAAAAGAGAGCAGTTCCAAACAGATCCTGTAGAAGCCTGCTGATATTTATAGGGAGAGATAGCAGCATGTCTATATAAAAAATAAATATAACATATATAAATAATATTTTAATAATTTTAGTATTATTAATATTATTATAACATGTATTTATACAAAGGCCTAGGAGACTTCTCTTCTCTCTGAAATTTGAGAAGGAAAATGGACAAAGCAGAAGAATTGGGAAAAGGAAGCAATCTACCTGAATGCCTTTTGGCTGCAGAATTCAGGAAGGAAGGAGTGGGAGAGGACACAAGAGGAAGATGAAATAAGGACATGTTCCAGAAGCCAAAAAGCAAACAGAATTGCTGGACAAAGCAAGTTCCTTCCCTCTGCTACTGTGGGAGATGAAAGCAAGGAAATTAGGTAGAGTTAGGTAATGCTTTTCAATCTGTGCTGCTTCTGAAAAGTCAGCCAAGACAACTAAGAAAAGCAAATAGACTATTAAGAGGTTTAAATTTAGTAACCAAGATCTGCTTCTCACCCAGCAAATATTCTGGAGGGTGCAATCAGGGAGGGCTGAACGTCACTGTGATGTAACAGCACTGAGAGTGTTATCTCTGAGTAACCAAGAGCCTTTACTGCCATTTTTCACACATGGCAGGTGCAGATTTCCACTAAACATCTGGGGGTTATTCAATCCCTCAGTAAACAGGGACTTCCAGTCACCCTCACACTATCAAGAAGATCTCTTCAGTGTCACAGCTCTTTACCTGTGCTACTCAAAGCGGTGTTGCCTGTTTTTTAGTGTTTGAAATGTTCAAAACCTGATGGCAATTTATACACAAGTGTTTATAAAACACACTTGTGGCTATTAACACATTTCAATCTTGCCACAAGACCAAATCCAACGTGGCTCAAAGGCTGTGTGCCTGATTCAGCCAACTAGGACTGTTAAACCATAAAATACAAGAGCAGGAAGCTCTCCTGTTGCCTCTTTTCTCAAAATTATACATAGGATGTGCATCTTTCACCTTGTAATTAGTACTTTGTTAAGCAAATGCTGCTTTTCTTACAGCAAACTGGGCATGAAGAGCTCACACCACACTGAATTTTGGTGAAATGGCCTGAGCAGGAATTTCAATGGTTCATACACAATGTCAATAGCTCCCTGCAAGCACCCAGAGGTTGAGCTCATTTCTGTAGCACACGAGTGCATGATGTTTCCCTGGCTCTCAAAGAAGCAACCCCAGAGCATTTGATAAGTGTCTTATCCAGTATTTGTCCAGCTGTAAATATTTCTGTTGTTACACATGCTTTGTTTAAAAAAAAAAAAGTAATAACAGTGGTTATGATGCAATACTTTCCCAACTCTGATAAGGATAAGAAAAGCCCAGAACTCACATCATGGATGAGTGTCTCTCCTATGAGCATTCCAAAGATATCTGTGAAGGTGACAGGTTGCCCTGAGCTCTTCTTATTCCACAGGGCTTCGATGTAGCGTTTGACCTTCTGAGGAGTGAGCAGCAGCAGGGGGTTGTGGCTCACTGAGTGCATCAGTTCCTCATTGATCTCCTTGGGGCCCTTGGCTGGAAAATCTGGGTGGGAATACAAAGTTGACATGTACCTGCAATGGAAAAAGTCAAGTGTCAAACCTGGTTCAGTGGCAGTTGCCTGAAAGCTACAACAATCTTATAAATAATTTGATACAATTATTGATTATGTCAGGTTAATTCACGTGTCATTTGTACAATTAATTGTCATTTCCTTTTTCTCCAGGCACACAAAGTTAAATTATTTGTTCTACATGTAAGCATACAACCCTTCAACATACATTTCCATAGTGTGTATGATGGGAACGATTGAAGTGTCCTCATTTGCCTGTTTAAGGGATAACAGAATCATCCTAAACTGAAGAAGGAGCTCCTCAAGTCAGCATACATAAATGTGGCAGGCTGGAGGTTCTTTCACCATATGATGTATCTCTGTCATTCTCCAGCTCATTATCACTATTCAGAAAATCCTAAAATATCTCACTATATCACAGACAGGTTTGGGCTGGAAGGGACCTTAAAGTTCATCCCATCCCACCCCCTGCCATGGGCAGGGACACCTCCCATCAGCCCAGGTTGCTCCAAGCCCCATCCAACCTGGCCTTGGACACTTCCAGGCATGGGGTAGCCAAAGCTTCTCTGGGCACCCTGTGCCAGGGCCTGCCCACCCTCAGAGGGAAGGATTCCTTTCCAATATCCCACCTAACCCTGCCCTCTGGCAGTGGGAACCCACTCCCCCTTATCCTGTCCCCTCCATCCCTTGTCAACAGTCTCTCTCCATTTTTCTTGTAGCCCCTTCAGGCACTGCAAGGCCACAACTGGGTCACCCCAAAGCTTCTCTTTTCCAGGCTGAACAATCCCAGCTCTCCCAGCCTTTCCTCTCAGCAGAGCTGCTCCATCCTCTGACCATCCTAGGGCCTCCTCTGGACTCTCTCCAGCAGCTCCAAGTCCCACTTGTGCTGGCCCCAGGGCTTGAGCAGCTCTGCAGGTGGGGTCTCACCTGAGGGGCAGAATCCCCCCTGTCCTGCTGCCCACACTGTGGGACCAGCCCAGGGCACAGGGGGGTCAGGGCTGCAACATGGCACTGCTTTGCAGGATCCAGATGCTTCCAGAAAAAGGAGGGAAAGGAGGCAGAGGGGGCAAAGGGGGCAAGATGAAAAAAAGAAAAGAAAGAGCATTATTCCCAAGTAACAGACTGCATGAAAAAGAAAAGAACAGAAAGGGAGTGTGAAAGTGTCAGTTGAGCAAGGAAAGGTTGAAGAGGTGACATCAGACAGCAAAAGCAAATTTGTTCAAATGCAACTGTTTCCAGTATGTGTTTCTGGCTGCCACAGGTCAGCTAATGTCACTATAAGAGATTTGATGGGTTTACACTAGATCAGCCAGGTACTCACAGTGGCTTTTCCCAAAGAGAGAGCTCAGACTGATATCTGTTCAGAGGGTGCACTCCCAGCCCTATCCCTACACACACAGGCAGTGCTCCTCACACTGTTCACTGTTTCATTGCTCTTCAGCCAGGCAGGTATCTGCTGCTTTTCCCAAGTCTGGACAAAGTACATCCAGGTCCCTCAATGGACAGTGATAAATCTGTCCCCAGCACCAGTGAGAGAAAACCCAGGCTGAGGGGTGCCAACCTTTTATAGTCCAGCCTGAATGACAGACTCTAGTTCATAGACACTTCCAGCATTTCAAAGCCTCTTGGCATTCTGAAAGCTTCCATTTAGTCTGAAATTGGGGAAGCAACCTCCACACAAGGAAAGATAACTGACAAAAACTCACACAAGGAATAGGACTGATCATTATCTGATTCAAAAGAGTTTCTAACCCTGGGGGTTAGAATATTGCTTAGAACACGTGGAATCAAAATTCACATGCTTCCTTGGAGCTAAACCAGGGAATAAAACTCATCCAAGGCAGATTCCCTGCTCATTTATATTTAGCTATTCCAACAAAAGCCTTTTACTCTTCCTCACAAGGAAAAGAGATATTCCTATAATCTTACAAGACAGGACCCTCAAGGTCTCTACTCCAACCTCCTGCTTAATCCAGGGCCAACTTCAGTCAGGTCAGGTTGCTCAGGGCTTTGTTCAGTCAAGTTCTGCCTTTGCATGAGCATCCCCTGAGTCAGAGAGAGAAGATGACACCAAACCCAGCCCAGTCAAGCAAGGATGGGTCAACACATTCCACAGCTTGGCCACTCTCACTGCAAAAAGGTTTTCCTAATAGTTAATCAGATTCCTCCTTGCCCTTTCTCTGTGTCTCCAAAAAGAGTTTGTCTTCTTTCCAGCTCACTGGGAAGCTGAAGAGAATAGTGAGGTCTCCCCTCACTACTACCTTTGCCTGCTCCTGTTTGCCTCACTGGTATTCTCATGGAATTAATCCAATTAAACCTTTCTTGTCCTAAGTGGCCCTAAACTGGATTCAGATACAGCTCCAGGTTTTCAAACTGGTACAGTTATGACAAAATCCTGTTTTGTGGCATTTGGGATACTGCCTTAAAAAGTTCAAAATTTTCTTAAGATGCAAAATCCTCTACTGCAAACTGGTCCAGTGACATTAAAACCAGGTTTTAAAGTTAGCCAAAAAGAAGTCTGCCATTTTGCACTGAATGAAAAAAAATGTTACTTTAAGGAGTTGAAAGAGTTAAGAAATTTGGACTGAATCTGTCAGGTGTCTCTGGCTGATGCAAAGGACACACCTTTTAAACATGTTCCATCATTTCAGTTCAGAAACGTCCAAACAAATAGTTTCAATGTTTGTAATAAGTGTAATTTGGGACCTTTTTTTACAAGAGCCAAGAAGACACAAGGCAACAGGCTCCTAGCACTGGGCAGGGAGAAACCCTCTCCCCCAGGAGTGGTTGAAGCAGACACAACCCTGGGGTTCAGAGCACCCTGCAGGCCCCTTTCACACCCTGATATCACTCTGGTTTGCTCCTGTGGATGTTGTTCCTGTGACTGGGTTGAAGCACCCACTGAGTCACAGAGAGGGACATCATACCTACCTCATTAGTGCAGCCTGACTGAGGCATCCTGGAAGACCTTCACTCCCATCTGACTAACAAACTAATTAAAAACCCACTGTAATTACTAAATTCAACAGTGACAACAGGAGTGAGACAAGGCAATCCACAGTGGGATGCCATGAAGCATGGCAGTCATGTCCTAGACATTACCAGTAAATACACTAAGAAGGGGGACTACTGGGCCTGAAATGGAGCAAGAGATCTTACCAAGAAGCTCTGAAAGGCCCTTACAAAGTATATAATCCATGTTGGGTTAATTGAGTCATCATCTTCAAATCCCAAGGGATTAATTTTTTTTTTTCACATTTCATCAGGAAAACAAAACAACACACAAAATACCTTGGATTTGTACCAACAGCTTGAATTCTTATTTTGTTGATTATCAAGACAAAAGAATCAGTTACACAGTCCCAGTACATGGAGTATTGGGGGTTGATCCAGAAATGTGGGCACCTCTTTCCATCCATTCCTGCTCTCAAAGCTCTTAGAAGATCAGCTGGAGTCTGAGCTGTCCTCACCCTTCAAGACCTTCTCAAACACCTCTACACATCAGAGACTCACAGAACACCCTGAGTGGGAAGGGACCTTAAAGCTCATTACATCCCACCCTGTGCCATGGGCAGGGACATCTTCCACCAGCCCAGGTTGCTCCAAGCCCTGTCCAACCTGGCCTGGGACACTCCCAGGGATGGGGCAGCCACAGGTTCTCTGGGCACCTGTGCCAGGGCCTGCCCAGCCTCACAGGGAAGGATTTGTTCCCAATATCCCATCTAAACCTGCTCTCTGTCAGGGCTGCTCCACTGACCCACTGTGCTGTAACAGAATTGTGTCCATATGTCTTTTCCACGCTGGCAGTGCATATTTAAAATTTGCTGTTAATCATAACCTTAGGAATAAGTCAGGCTTCATGGAAATTCATTTTTGAACTTCTTGAAAAAACTTGAAGCAAACCAAAAGACCAAGCCCTTACCAGGTGGATCCAGAGAGCCCAGCAATGTAAGTTGCACAGTCCAAAACTCCTGACTCATAAAGTGCTTTCATGACTCCAGCAAAGCCCACCATGGCCCGAAATCCACCTCCCGAGCCCAGGATTGCTATCACAGGGACCTGCAGAGAGGAGAAGAACAGTGTGTTACCACAGAGTTCTGAAGAACACTTCCAAGTGGTAAATAAACATTGTATGTCACAGAATCACAGAATGTTCTGAGCTGAGAGGGACCCACAAGGGCCATTCAGTCCAACCCCTGGCCCTGCACACACACCCCAACAATCCCACCCTGTCCCTCAGAGGATCATCCAATCACTTCTGGAGCTCTGGCAGCCTTGGGGCTGTGCCCACTGCCCTGGGGAGCCTGGTCAGTGCCCACCAACCCTCTGGAGGAAGAGCCTTGTCCTGAGATCCAACCTGACCCTGCCCTGGCACAGCTCCAGCCA
>JAWWLZ010000004.1:24434297-24444559 GCA_035041345.1 Poliocrania exsul | reverse complement strand
GACATCTCCCACCAGCCCAGGTTGCTCCAAGTCCTGTCCAACCTCGCCTTGGACACTCCCAGGGATGGGGCAGCCACAGCTTCTCTGCCCAACCTGTGCCAGGGCCTGCCCACTGTCCCTGCCAGGAATTCCTTCCCAATATCCATCTCACCCCGCCCTCTGGCAGTGGGAAGCCATTCCCTTTGTCCTGTCTCTCCAGGCACTTGTCCCAATCCCTCTCCAGCTCTCTTACAGTCCCCAGACACTAGAATGCTGTTATCTATATTTTTATTTTCAAAGGAAGCATCTTTATAGGTCAAAAGCTGATATATTCCCTATATCTGACAATTATCTGTATCTGGACTCAATGATCTTAAAGGTTTTTTCCAACTTAACAACTCTCTGTAGAGACAACGCTGCCAGGGAACTGCTCTTGTGTTCCAGCTCCAGTGCTGGAGACAGAACCACAGACCCAAGAGCAGCAACATGTAAGGATTTGTACTTGTTCCTGAGGCAAACGAAGTTCCTGAACACTCAGCTCTGCTCCAGCCTCATCCTTGCACAAGTGCTCTCCTGGGACTTCTCTGTCACAGCATCCCAAGCTCAGGGCACATTTGGAAAGTTCTCCAATTGTCCACAGCACCTTCACCAGACAGTGACTCCATGGGTTGATTCCATATCCCTCTTTTCCTGGCACTCTTGGGCTATTTACAGGAAGTGCCTCCCACATGGGATTGCTCAGGAATAAATCAACCTGAATTACCAATTCAGTATCTCAAATCCCATCTGCACACTGAAAGATCAAAGAGCTCCAGCACTGATGGCAACGAGGGTCCTGCAATCAGAGTTAATTACTCTTTAAGGGTAATTAACAAAACATTCATAATAATGCCAATTTACAGCACCCAGGGGCAGGACACAGATATCCAGCAACCAAAGCAGAGGCAGCATCAAAACTGCTATTTTTAAACACTATTTTAAAACACACTGAGAGGTAGAAAGTAAGGATTCAGTGACTTCTCATTTGTCTTATCTCCTGGATAAGTAATTGCTGTAGGATTCTCTCTTTATATTACATTATGAATCATGAAGTGAAACACACAATGGACAGTAATTATGGTCAAACGTTCTTGCATTAAAAAATGAGTAATGGTTTAACAATCTATTAAAGAAACCCATAAAAGGTCCTGTAATGATTGGAAACCATTTGATCTTATGATTAATTTGATGAGATGACTGTCAGCAGGACCTTGTATTAATATAAATAATATTTCAGATGTATAATTTAAGTTTCAGTCATTTCAATTATTTCAACAGCATAACAGACAAAGAAACCATAGAAAGCCTGTTCAAATATACAATACCAAGGATGAAGCCACTACCATCATACATTAAAATGTACCACATTTCTCCATCAAAAATCCAAAGAAACACAAAGTTCTTGAAGCAGCCCACAATCTGTTTTGCTGCAAAAATTCCACAACATCAGGATTTGACTCTTTTTACACTTGAGCACATCATAAACACTTGTGATTGGAATGATATACTAGCTCTAATTTCAGTTAATATATGCCCCACCATTATAGAAAGTTCATCTGGATCCAGATTTTGGGGCCCACAATCTCCAAGTACCATCTTTATGCAATTATGGGAATATTCCAGCAAGTCCATGGCAGAATTTCCTTAAAGAGCTGTGGTAGTTTGCTTGACTGGAGTATTTTGCCTTCTGGTTAATCATTATTATGGTTAATACATGGCAATATATTGTATATTGGTATGTATTATTGCACATATACCAGTTACCATATACACACACCAATACAATATACCAATTATGTATAATATTATATATAATGTAATAACCATTAATTTATCCACCATTAAGTGCAATCCCATTCATAAAATATTACTAGGTCCCAAATGACCATCTTGGTCTATTTTCCACCTTTTTTTGGCTTGCTGCCCTACAGTACAACTGAGCAGCCTGGCTGAGGCCAAGCTAATAATGGGAATTGCTGCATGACCTCCCTCTCCTCCAAAGAGGAGGAACCTAATTAACAACTGAATTTCTCTTCTAACAGTGAATTTTGTGGGGCTTACTGGGCAATAGAGATATTGCAAGTAGTGGCTTGGAAATATGAGTGGGTCATGAATTTTAAAATCATGGGTTTTGCCAGTTTAATGTGACTTTCCAATTTTGCAAAAGGGAATTCTTATCAATAATTGCCAACTACCAATAATTAACATTTCTCAAAAACATATTAACAAATACATGAATTATTAGATTTGGCTTACCCTTGCCCTGTTCCACCCCAGTGAAAGGAGAGACTAACAAGGGCCTAAAAAAGATGCCTCTGGTGTTCAGGAGAACACAGGCACCAGTAATTGATGAATTAATTCAGTAGCAGATGGAAAAGAAGGAATGGAAAAGGCAGAGCCCACCCACAGCAGGGACCAGGAGCATCCCCTCATTCATAGGGAGCAAATCCAGAGTCTGGCAGGGTTACAGATGGCAGGAGATGGGCCAGAAGGCCACAGCAACCTGAAATACCCAGGAGTGCACCCAGAGATGGCCAGGCAGCAGGGCATGGGTTACTTGCTGCCTGTGCCTCAGGTGTGCCAGGGAATGCCAAGCTGTGGCCTTTTGGGATGTTGCCAAGGGGATGATGCAGGGGGAGATTTCACGAGCGGAAGGTGACTCCAAGTGAAGTAAGGCAGCTCCAAAGCAGCAGCAATGCTATGAGAAATCCTGGGATTAGGTAATACATTCATTAAAAATTACTAGTGCATTTTATTAGAGTGCTTTTCATCTCCAGCACTATTCCAATGAAGGGAAGAACTGAACACTCAGCACAGGCACTGCACCAGCATCTAATTTACTGGTGTGGGACATCACTGGTTCCACAAAACAAGTCATCTGGATGCTGCACAGGGTCCAACCAGAGTTGCACAAGTGCCAAGATCAATATAATCTTCCCTTCTCTAGGTTAGTTGTAGACAGACAGTAAAAAGTGACTGAGATGTTAAGCTTGCAATAGCCATGGGGTTTGTGGTCTTTTAATTAATTGAAATGTCGAGTTCTCAGTGTTAACCCTGTGAAACATCTCCCTCCACCACCAAATTCATGAGCAGGAGAGAAGGTAGCCTGGCCCAGCTCCAGCTGTGGGTCCACAGCAATGCCAGACCTGGACAGGGATAATTTGATCTACACTAAGTTCAGGCATATCAGCACATTCCTGGTAAATTACTCCAAACCCACGATAAGACTTTCAGTCCAGATCTGTGTTAGCTGATGGAGTACAGATTATTCCCAGCCTGGCATAAAGTCTGCTAATACAAATTTACACTGGCAACATTCTCTGAAGCCACAGAACAAGCCTACACTGGACCTGTGTTTGATATCACAACGTTTTAGAGGTTTTGGGCCTCTACCAGGAGCCCTAGAGCTTGACTTAACATATTGCTGAAGTGCAGCCTCAGGGCTTGGAAGGAGAAGAGGCTCTTCCCTCAACTTTTAATTCCAACAATTGTCAGGAACGTTTTAAAAGCCTGGAGGTGTCCTAAGTGGAGCAGAACCAGAGGTAAGTATAGGCTCAGGCTGCTGCATAAATGTCACATCTCTGTAAAACCATCATCATGGCCACTGCAAAAAGCTCCCAACCCAAGTGACACCTGGGAGTTGTTCCTGCCCAACCCCAAGGCTCAGGGAGGATAACATAGGACTGAGGAAGGATTGGGAAGCACTTGGTCAGAACTGCATTGTACATATCAGTGCCAACAGAGCCATGAAGTGAAAGGGGTGGTTGTGCAGCTCAGTTCTCTGTGCAGCCAAGCCTGGCACGACCCAGCATTTAGCACACATTCCCTGCATTTCAACCATCCTGTAACACTGCTGGCTGGGTACTCTGGTAAAGCCTGTCCCTAAAAACTGTGCTCTACAAAAGGGTTCCTTTCTGCGGCACAAACAGGAGGAAGGTTGTTGATTTTTACTCTCCTTTCAGAACACATTCAGTCAGAAATACAGAAGTGAACACTGCTTATTTGTAAGAACTTTTCCTTGGTACAGGTTAACAAGGGTTGTGGTTGGAATCCTGGAAAATGCAAGGCAGTAACCAGAGGACAGAATGGTTAAAGTTGGAAAAGACCTTTAAGATCGAGTCCAACCCTTAACACAGAACCACCACCACGTTCACCACTAAACCATGTCCTCAAGTGGCACATCCACATGTTCTTTGAACACTTCCAGGGATGGGGACTCCACCACCTCCCTGGGTAGCTGTACCAGTCCCCAACAACCCCTTCCATGAAGAGACTTTTCACAATGTCCCACTTGCCCCTGCCCTGGCCCAGCCTGAGGCCGTTCCATCTCCTTCTTTCACTGTGCCCTGGAGCAGAGCCCAGACCCACCCCGGCTCCCCACTCCTGGCAGGGGTTGCAGAGAGCCAGAAGGTGCCCCCTGAGCCTCCTTTTCTCCAGGCTGAGCCCCTTCAGCTGCTCCAGCCCTCTTCCCAGTTTCATTCCCTTTCCTGGGCATGCTCCAGCCCCTCAATATCTCTTATTATGTGGGGCCCAACGCTGAACCCAACTCAGATGCTTCAGAACAGATTTTTAAAAGCCAGTTTTCAAAGTGAAGTAAAAGTCTTTTTTACACAGCAGATAACAACCTGCAGAACTCCTCAGCAAAGTTGCTGTGGGAGAGAAGACTTGTGTGGATTCCAGGAAAATCAGGGAAGCTTCTGCAAGAGAACCTCAATGAAGCTAATTATACCAAGGGCTCATCCAGCTCAGAGTCTCTCACTGAAGGCAGCCCAGGGGCTGGAGAGGGTCAGAGGAAAGTGCCATATGCTTACCCTGTTTGTATTTTTCCTTTGTATCTCACTGTGATTGATGTTCTTCCCAATTCTCCCCTAGGATCAGGCATTAGCCCAACCCTAACAAAACTTCAAAGCATTCCTGGGAAGGAGGATGAGAGGTGAAAGAAGAGAAATCAGGAAAAAGTCAAATTATTACAGAGGATAAATGGCACAAAATAAGGAAGACTCCTCCTAAATGGAGGGAGCAAAGGCTCAAACTGGAGAAAAAAAACGGTGTCCACAGCTTCTGTAGGAGAGCCCCAGCAGGGAGCTCTGCCTGGAGACAGGACAGCACATGGAACAGGAGCATCTCCAAGCCACCATCAAGCTCCCTTCTCCTGAGGTCCCAGCTGGTCCCAGCCTGGCAAGGGCCTGGAGTGGAGGGGCAAGGAGGTTCCCCAACCAGAGTACCAGGAAGATGGCCTGTGGGTGTTCTCAGCACAGTGTAACATGGAGAGCCTTCCTCGAGGATGAGAGGTTTCACTACCCTTTCACAGAAAGTGTCTGCCACAGGAACTACATGGCAAGTACTCACAGATAGAATTTGGTTCTCATCACAAAGATATTTCTTCAACTGGAAGGAGCAGCAATTTCTGGATCAGCTTCACTGTGGAACCAGTTGTTTCCAACACTGTCCCCTCACAGTAGGGGCTGAACCTACAGCAGGGAAGGAACCCTGGACATGGGAAGGACACACATCTGGCATTTAGTTGCCTCTGTGATCCGAGATCTGCAGTAGACACTTCTTGAGCAGTTGTTAGTAGCATTGCTCATTCCTTAGGACCCACATCTTCTATGGATGTCTTGGAGCACCAGCCCTGGCTCAAGATGTGGAGCAGCTGCTGTGGTCAAGATGGAGCACAGAGCACTACAGGACATGGCCAACAGCAGGACCAGCACATGGAGGGTCACAGGAGTCAAACCTCATGGCTCCTGGCCAACTAAGACCTGCACATGCAGCTTGTAGGATGTGAAGGATTGGCCAACTCTGACCTACATTTTCCAGGCTGTTAGGCTGGAAAAGAGGAGGAGGTTGCCTTGTTTTTCTCTTGAAGCTCCCTTGCAAAAATCAGGACCTGCTCCAAAGCCTTGCAGGAAGAGCCTTATCTGATGACACTTCAACAGGTAAGTGCTGTGTAGCTAAGCCAGGAGGCAGGACCAGCCAGCTGTGATCCTGAGAACAGCTGGATTAGTCTGGAACAAGCTGCTGTAAACATTGACTCTAATACAAGCAGACAAACCTCCAACTCCTCCCTTTCACTTAGGCCAGATTTCAAACTGTGCAGAGACTGCTGTGACTTGGGCTTTAGCTAGGCCAGGTCCAACCCCAGGAGCTCTGGCTGCTGATGCACAGTCCCAGGGCACAGGGCTGTAAGGGAGGACAAGGACCAACACCACCCTGGATGTCCCCTCCTTGTTGCAGAAGCAGATCCCAGAGCCAGGGCCAGGCAGGTGAAGGTGGCTCCCATCCCACAGCTCCTTATTTCCTTTGGAGCAGCAGGAGCAGTGAGGAAGGACAGCTCCTGGACTTGCAGGGGATGTCCACAGCTGACTGTGCCAAGAGCCACTCACAGGAGCTGCTTCCCAGCTCCATCTTGGCACATTTTGCAACCAGGGTTGAGCTCTGGGGACTGGAATGCTCCCAACACTTCAACTTGTTTATCTGAGCAGCCTAACTGCAAAGGAAATGCATCTTTAATTCCAACAGAGGGGGCAGCAACTGGGAGAGAAGCAGTGGCACAAGCTCTCAAACTTTAAACTTCTTGAAGAAAATATTTCCTTTTTTATCATTAAAATAGTCCAAAATTACAACTGCTCATTATCAAAGCATCAAAAGTAGATGAAGCAAGTAAAAGCTACAAATTCAAAACAGGATTAAGCAAGATTAGTGATCATTACAAGCAGAGTCATAAAACTGGTTCCCTCTGTAGATGTTTCCACTTGTTTTGAAAGCCATGATACTTAAACAGATTTTTTAAAGCTGCAAGACAAATTTTACAATGCTTCCTTTGACCCAGTTTTCCACCAAGCTCCTTTCTGAAAATCCAGAAGAGGGGAGATGGTGTAGAAAGAACTAGTTTGCAACCATTTCTCTTCCACAATACTGCAGTTTGGGATTCTGATCATTTTTCTACAAGTTCTTGTACTGTCATGGAAGTAAGGAAGGGCTCTGCAGTTTGGGTGGCATCTGAGGAGACTCAAAACTAAACATCTACTATATGGAGACTCACTGGACCAGAAGCAAGGTCTTTTCCAAGAGCTCCAGGCAGAGAAATGATTTTACAAGGTCTGAAATCAGTAGAAAGCAAAGCCATTTCAGTCCTCACCAATGCCATGCAGATTTTGTGGTATTTCACCTTGTAATAGGTTTATGTGACAGGTTTTGGCGAGCAGGGGCAGAAAATCCCAGAATGGTTTGGGTTGGAAAGGACCTTAAAGTCCGTCCAGTGTCACCCCCTGCCATGGGCAGGGACACCTCCCACTAGCCCAGGTTGCTCCAAGCCCTGTCCAACCCGGCCTTGGACACTCCCAGGGATGGGGCAGCCACAGCTTCTCTGGGCACCTGTGCCAGGGCCTGCCCACCCTCACAAGGAAGGATTCCTTCCTGAGCAGTGTTTTTGTCTCTCTTTGTACTGAACTGTTTTCCTGCCAATCCAGCAGGGCCAGGTGGCTCAACTCCAACCACGTGTCCCACAGATGGTACAAGGGATGCAGCAGGAACACCAGAAGGAGGAAAACTGTAGGGGAGAAGGTGGTTTTAGTTGTGTTTCTAACTACCCTACGCTGTAACAGTTAATTGGCAATAAATTGCAGTAATTTCCTCAAACTGAGTCTGTTTTGCCCATGTCAGATCTCCTCTGTCCTCATCTTGACCTAAGAGCATCTCATGTGTTTTCTCCCCTGACATGTTGATGGACAGGAGTGACAGAGGCCAGTCAAGGTCCACCCACCACACACCTCACCAATCTTCTACCCTGCAAAAGGTGCAGCCAGAAGAGCTGAGCACAGTGGACAGAGCAACCACTAAAGCAGAGTCTGAACCTTGGTAAAGCTACAGCTGCATCACCTGGATGTTGATGGGACAGTAACTTGGGAGTGTGAGAGTCACACTGACAGGGACCCCAAAAAACAAGTGAAACCAGTAAAGAAAGTACTTCTACATTAAGGCAACAGTAAATGGGCAGATACCTGAAATAAGAAGGGACTCAAATGAACTGCTGGAAAAGAGGGGTGTCTGCTCTCCAGCTTCTTTTGCCCCCTTTCCAACCCTGCTGGGTCACAAGTTCTTACAGTAAATCTCATTTATCACCCCCACCCATGCATTCAGAGAATGACAAACTGGTCTAAGCACACTAACTTCCTTCACATATGTAAAGCATCTGCATGGAAAATTTCTGTGATGCAATTATTGCCATTTTTGTTTATTTTGATGTGCTCTATCAGTGAGTAACAACAGCAGCTGCTCTAGCTCAGCTACTCAGATCCTGGGATGACCAAGACTCACATTTGGTTGGTTGGTTGTCTCTGTCAGAGCACTCCTCAAAAATGTTAAACTCACAGACACAATGGGAAATCACAGCCAAACAGAGAAGGCTGGAGGCTATCCCAGCTCCAGTTTTCTGCTCTTCCAGCCACCCAGCTCAGCCAAGGCACTAAAAATAAGTCTTGAATCAGCAGAGTTGCCTTAATGAACTGTTCACACAGGGACTTGTCTGTGGAATTTACGGTGTAGTGGGCACCTTTGACATAGGTTTAAGGATGACATAACCATTTATACTCCCCATTAATGAAGAGCTCAATAAATCTTGAAAAACTGGCTTAAAATACTTCAAATACTGCCTTGGCCTCCATGCCCATCCACAGAGTGGGACATCACACCTGCCAGCTGAAACTCCTTGAGCAGAGGTAGAGCTCAGAGCCTTAAGATGAAAAACATCACACAAAGCACTTCAGCATATTTAATAAACTTAGATTTGCCAAGATCTTGCAGAGTAAGTCTTGGAAAAACTGATGGAAAAAAAAAAACAGTAAAAACATTATACATGTTCTCCCAGGCTCTCATCACCACCACAGTGTAAAATGAACTCTCCTTCCCCCAGAGCAGTTCCTGTCTACACAACCTGGAGCAACAACAACAGAAAAAATGAGGAGCAATGCACCAGAAGAGACAACAGCTTGGTAATGCCCATAGTGGGAGAGAGTCCATAAAGGGTATTCAGGTACCCAGCCCAACCAAGTGGGTCATGTGGTCTCTCACAGCTACCCTTCCTAGCACTGATTCCTGTCCTTGAGATAAGAAACTCAATAACTCAATAGAAAAGTTCATAAATTCCTTCAACAAGTTCCAGTTTGGGCAAATCAAATTAAAAAGGGAAATAAAAATACATATGTGTTGGCACAATCAACTGTAAAGACCTTTCAAGCACCTTTCCTCAATGATGAACACGATTACTGATTTGATCAGACAGCTCCCAGGCTCCAACACACCAAGCTTTGTACATAAGCAGGAAATAAAAACATGTTTCTCTTTCCCAAAATAAAAACAGACACAAGGATCTGTTTCTCTCCCTTACGGGGGTTTGCCAGGACTCCAAGGATCAGCCCCAGGAACTTGGAAGCTCCCTTGGAGATGTCCCAGCCCGTGGGTGCCTCAGGCTATGGAGCTCTGGTAGCTGCCTCTGACAGGAAACCAAAGCAGGTTTCAGTGGTCCTTAGTTCTGACAGCTTTTATCAAAGTAAAACAGTCTTCCTGAGCAGCTTTTTGGTTTTGATGATTTCCTAAGATAAGAGGGGGTTTTTTTAGGAAAAAAAATACAATTACATTGATGGAAAGCATTTGGAATTCATTCTATAGGACCATACTTGCTCTGGTGGACAAAAGTGCCATGGTCTCCTTGGCTCTTCACCCTACTCCCTTTAGTATCATGTCATGGGGTCCTCACTTCCACCTCCTTTTTTCTCTTCCTATGTCCCCCACACTGTCTCACAAAAGAAAACTGAGTCTGAGAACCTGTCTTTCCATTTAACCCATCTTCTTACACACACAATCCTGTGGGCTCCTTGTTCCACTCTCCCAGCACTTTTCTTGAGGTCTTTTTATATAAAGACTATATAAACATTTAAATACACACCTCACTGCATCTTCTCTATCCTTTAGCACACAGGAGATGTTAAATACATTTCCAATTCCCTCTTTTTCCCCTTTGCCAGGGTTGCCCCTCTCTCCTCTCACACTTGTGGCTCTGAACATTCCCCTTCCAAGTGTCCCTCCAATTTTAGCATCAACAGTAGACTTGAATTAGGAAACCCACTGTCAACCCACTGAGGAGAAGCCAAGTGGCAGAGCAGCTGCTGTGGTTTGACCCCAAAAGCAGCTTCCAAGAACTGGGAAACACCTGCATGTCCTACTGGGAGAGCAGGAGCTGGGCA
>JAWWLZ010000004.1:24412825-24429039 GCA_035041345.1 Poliocrania exsul | reverse complement strand
CACTGAATGGGCTCCAGCAGGGCACTGCTCATGGTCCCAAGGCTGGCAGAGCTCAGGGAGTGTTGGGATGATCCTCTCAGGCACAGCGTGTGACTCTGGGGATGGTCCTGTGCAAAGCCAGGAGCTGTACTCAATGATCCTTATGAGTCCCTTCCAACTCAACTTCTGTGATTCCAAGTACCGTGCACAGTCACAGCCCAGTATCTCCTGTTCTCACACCAGAGCTCTCCATCCCTCCAAACTCACTCCTCCCTCACCTTTGCTTGCCTTCCTCCAAGTAAAATTTCCCTAATTATCTGCTTTCCTCTCTTTTACATATCCCTGCACTTGTGAGCACACAACCAGCACCACCTTGTCCCTGTAGGGCTGGGAAGACCTCCTGTAACACAGCTGGGGTTTGCCCCCAGACATGCCAGCCCTGCCAAGGCCAAGGGATTTGCATGGGTTCAGTGTCCCACCTGTGCTATTCCAGACTGCTGAGTCACGGAATGTAACTCCACCAGGGCATTGCCTGGCACACCAAGGCCAATCAGGAAGCCTTGGCACAGACAGACTGCATAAGTATTTCATATTTTTACTTCCTTAACGTTAAGGACACTTGAGCTCACAAGTGGGCTGGACAAATGAAAATATTTACCTGTTCACTTAAGTAATAGATTTGCAGAGTCCGTGCTCTTCTTTCACAGGGTATTTCACCCGAGACAAGCATTTGTGTACACACACAAATTTACCTTGAAGTGATTTTTCCCATTGTTATAACATTTATCTCCCATATCAATGTAACCAAAGATGTATTACACATCTTAAGTCTCTAAATCTAAAGCATTTTTGGCACAGTCAGTTCTGTCTGCACCTGAATGCTTTATTTTATTCCTCAGAACCTTTCATAAAGTGAAAAAAAAAAAAATAAAGAGAACAGAAAATACACAACAGTAATCAAATGAGAGAATCCTTTTGAGGCTTTTAATGCCAAATAAAAGATTTTTGCATTGATATGAGTCTGTTGCTTTTTAAATTTCAGTACAAATTTCTATGCAATTTAAATTTTTAAACTAAGAAACTTCAATGATTTCCAGTCACTTTTCAAGCAATTAACAGACCAGCTCTTGCAATAAATGTTGCTTCCTGAATTAGCAACACTCACAGCAACAGTTGAGCATTCCCAGAGGGCTGTAACTACATACACGTTTTATTCACTACATTCTATATATAGCACAGCTCCATTTTATTTATTTCAATATATATTGGTACGAAAGAGATCTTTTATGTGAATGATTCAATGAAATACAACCGAGTGCCTCAGACACCTCTCCCATAAAGGTACAGCTCATTCCAGGCATTCCTTCCAGGAGAGGGCACTGATGCCCAAAGGAGCAAGCGAGTGCAATGTTTTAGCCCAGCCAAACACAGCCATCAGCTCCACGTTTGCCTTCCCACCAGTGCTTCCAGGACTGGGCAGGAGCAAACCCCAGGCTGGCATCTGCTGGCTGCCCACTGGTGCAGGGGATGTGAGTGCGTGGGGTGGAAACCACAGCAGCGATAAGAGAGCACTTCAAGGAAGCATAGGGTGTTATTTTTAGCCATGGTGTAGCACTACAAGGTTCTGACAAGGGTGGCTATCTCTGGCAACACCTCACTGTTCCTGCTGGCTGCTACGAGGAGCCTGTGATAGGAACACACCTGGTGCGGCTCCAGATTTCACCTGCAGCAGGAATTGCCATGGCAGTGTTTGCTTTGGAAAGTCACTTCCAGCAGAGCTATGTGTGATATCCCAACCTTTGGTGCCTGCTGTGCCACTGCCTCACCCCACAAAGGGCAGTTCTGCTCCCATTTCCCTTCTCTTCCCTTGTCCCTCCTTGCCCAGGTACACAAATTGTGCACACAAGGCTCCACTGCCCCCCTGGGCCAGCTCTGACAGCACTGAATGGCTTTTCTAATCATTCCATACAATCATGGAATGGTTTGGGTTGGAAGGGACCTTAACACCATCCAGTGTAACCCCCTGCCACAGGCAAGGACACCTCCCACCAGCCCAGGTTGCTCCAAGCCCCATCCAACCTGGCCTGGGACACTCCCAGGGATGGGGCAGCCACAGCTTCTCTGGGCACCCTGTGCCAGGGCCTGCCCGCCCTCACAGGGAAGGATTTCTTCCCAAGAAAATATTTTTGTACTGAACTGTTTTTCTGCCAATCCATTGAGGTCCATGAGCTCACTGATCCCATGGGTTTGAGAGCTGCTGTGAGGGATGCAGCAGGAACACCAGGATAAAGGAGGGAGCAGGAGCTTTTGTGTGCTGTTGGGTGGCACAGATCACTTCACTCAGACCTAGGATGTATTCTGAAGGTTATCTTTGAACCAACTGATATACACTAGTTTAAGATCTAAATATCTAAAATTGTCAACTTATCCCTCTAGCCATACTAATGACAAGGGAAAAAGCTACTCAATAAAGAGAATTATATAAAAATAAATTGTACTGTAAGGGAGAAAGTTAGACACACTTACCATTTCCTCAAGGAATTAGTAACAGCTCCAATGTTATGTGCTTGTTTAGAGTAACCTCTAGGAGGACACATTATTACAAGAAGTGTATATTATAGAAGACAGTGCACACAGAAGCTTCAGAGCTACTTACCACAATGTGCTGATAAGGATCTATGACAGACATGTTTGCCTTATTTTTATTCAAGACAGCTGTCAAATATCGTTTTCAATTCCACAGAGGAGAGGCTTTCCTGTTTTTTCAGAGCAGAGTTCACTAGGAAAGATCCTTTAACTATTAAATAAAGAAAAAATATCATTAAAATTCTTATGTTCCCTTTAAACTGTATTTTGTAACAGAGCAAATCAGTTCCTCCACTTTAGGAAGGTTCCCACTACTCATCTGTTTACCAAGAAATTAATTTCAAATAAGCTATGGAGGTATACAGGTATTTACTTGCCTGAGCCGGAGAAATATCTTGTGACTATTTCCTCTACCTCAGGGTAAAAGCAGGAATCAAATATCTTGAATTCCAATCATCCCAGTATTTCTAGGAGTTCTACAGATAAAAAGGAGAGAGAATTACATTTACCCCTTAAATACATTCTAATATCAATGATTCCATGCATTACAATCCTAGTTAAAACCAGAACTGGGAACTCTAAAGGAGCAGCAATAATGCCCTCTGTAAAGCTGGGAAGGGAATTCCAGCTGGAGCTGTGTGTGACCTCCTGGCCATCCCAGCTGTCTGGAGATGCTCAAGAGGCTGTGACAGACCAACTTCAAACCAGCTGGCAGGGTTTAAACAGACTCTTCACAGGCCACTGCTTTCTGAACACCTTGTGAAGATCAGGGGCCAGCCAAGACCTTCAGCTTCACAACTGTGTCCAATCAAAGTAAAACACACTAAGCTTATTCTTTTCTGCATCTCTAAAACAACATGGGAAGTGTTGGACAGGATCCATTCTCAGATCCAGCAGGACCACAGTCAGACCTGAACCACCACAGAAACTTCAGAGTGAAAAGAAGCAAAAAGCACCACGTGGGGTTTAGTCTCAAGGCAAAGATTCCTAATCCTCAGCTCTAACTCCTGACTCTTCAGCAACTACGTGCAGGCATTACAACAACAATCTAGTTTTGTTATGACCACTAGAACATTACAATATCCCTTCTTTAATCACAGAATCATTAAGGTTGGAAAAGCCCTCCAAGATCACTGAGTTCAACCATTAACCCAGCACTGCCAGGTCCACCACTAACCCACCAAGCACCACTCCTACACATTTCTGAACACTTCCAAGGACAGTGATTCCACCACTTCCCTGGGCAGCCTGTGCCAGTGCCTGACCACCTTTCCTGTCAGCCCTGGCAATAGCTTGAGGCTAGAAATCACCCTGGATTTATTTGTTTTTATCTAAGGAAGTCTGAATAAGAAAGACTTCAGCATTGAAGAATTACAGCAAGTATGCCCCAGCTATACGAGTTTTGGAACTGCTGCAAACTCCAAAGGCAATCCAGACAAGGCAATAGTGAGGGCTATCCCATCACTGCCACAAACAGGAAATTTTTAATCTATAAACCAGAAAATACACATTTCCCCTAAGGACACAGCTAACTACCAATAAGTCATCACACTCTTCTTGGGAGGACCCACAAAACCAAGCTGAGGATACTGCTCTGTCCATGGAATTAGGAAAACAGGTTAGGCCTAGGATGAGAAGGCTGGTTGGAGTGATTTGCCTCAAGTCCTAAAGGCAGAGTTCCAGTTCCCCAGATGATCACTGAACTGGCTTAGACATGACATCATCCTCTCTCTTCCTGTAACCCCCCGCCTCACTTATTTCAACATCTGTAGGAAACACATCTGCGATGCTGCAGACAAGTCTTTTGGGCTGCAGGGCTGTGCTGAATCCCCAAGCACCATCTCCCCTCCACGCTGGCCAGGGGGAGGATGGTGCAGACAGACAAGAATGCAATCACGTCATCACCACGTGTGTCCCAAACACACCCACCAGAGGGGTAGAGGCCTGAGCAGAGCGCACAGGGCCAGGGAGCCTTGGGGCCATACCCAGAGCCCTACCCTGCTCTTCCATACAGCCCCAACCAATAGCACAACACACCCCAGCCCGACTCACGCTGCTGTTCCTCCAAATGAGAGCTCTTGCTTTGCTAAACAGGGACAGGTACCCAAAACCAGGCATCCAGTGCCATTTCAGTTTGAGTGCACCCAAGGGGCCCTGGGCTGGCACATGGACATGCTCTTCCAGGAGCCAGTAGGGCATCTGAAGAAGCAGACATCTGTGTTTAGGTGATTTGAATATTTACCTATGCCCTTTACACTGGAGTTCATTCCAACCAGAGTTACTAGACCCTGACATAATTACACCACACCCTCTGCAAGCTCTCACTACATTATCCATGGAGTTTGGGTTAATAAGACTCTCTCTCCAAAAATCTTACAGTATCATAGGAGCCAAATACAGCACTCCCAGAAGGTCCCTAATACATCCACCAAGAGCCATGAGCAAAGTCTAGAAGAATGTTTACTTCAAATATGTGCAGCAAATAGAGTGGTGATGCCGAAATTATCTCTCAAAACTGTCCATATACACTGTTCATCCCACAAAGTCAAATGGAAAAGCCTTTATAGAATCATAGAATGCCCTGAGTTGGAAGGATCCACAAGGATCATCCAGACCAACCTCTGGCCCTGCACAGACACCTCAACAAACCCACCCTGTCCCTGAGAGGATCATCCAAACACTCCTGGAGCTCTGGCAGCCTTGGGGCAGTGCCCACTGCCCCAGGGAGCCTGTTCAGTGCCCACCACCCTCTGGGGGAAGAGCCTTGGCCTGAGACCCAACCTGACTCTGCCCCAGCACAGCTCCAGCCATTCCCTGGGTGCTGTCCCTGCTCACATAGAGTGAAGATCGGAGCTATCCTTTGTGAGGAGCTGCAGCCCCCAGTGAGCTCTGCCCTCAGTCTCCTCTGCTCCAGCTCATCTTCAGCCAATTAAGGGCTGCACCATCAGCACAAAGACAGACCTGCACCCAAGCTAGAGCTGGGAATCCAGCCCTTGACAGATGCAGAGGAAGCCTCTAAGCACATCTGCAAGGACACTCCAATATCACTAACACACAGTGTTTTCTTTCCCTGATATCTGGTGGTATCACACCATCTGGGACTGCTGTTCCAGGGCAGACAGCATTCCTTCCAACCCTGCAGGCTGTGCCACTGTAGCAGCATAAGCATAAATCCTATGTGAACAGGGCTTGGAGCATCCTGGGCTAGTGGTTGGTGTCCCTGCCCATGGCAGGGTGTGGGATTGGATGATCTTTGAGGTCCCTTCCAACCCAAACCATTCTGTGATTCTTGTTTTATTGACAATGTCCAAGTTCACAAATCACCACAGCTAACAGCCTCTTGAACAGGGCCCAGCTTAGCCCTGCAATATAGAGCCAGCTCTCCTCTGAGTGCCCAAACCTCACTGTCACCCAAAAGTGACCTCTCCTTTTGTCAGTCCAAGAGTGTTTCACTGCTGGGCAGTTTCAGACATCCTAAGGACCAAGCTACTAGTGCACAGGCAGATTGCTGCTAAAATCAGGATCCTTCTGGGATCTCAGCTCTTTTTCCCTTGAGGGGACAGACTGAAACGGAGAAGGGATTATTTTCTCAGGAGACTGACAACAGCAGAGCAACTCCCCAGAAAGAAGTTTCACACACACGTGCAAAGATTATTACAGGGACATTTTCATTCTCAGCGTTGACCCCATAAATTCCTACAGATGGTTTAGTTTTACAGGATATGTCAAGGCAAATGACAAGAAGGAGATTTTCTCCTCACTTCATGAGCTTACTCCAGCCTTAGTCTCACTGAGTGGAAAAGCTCTGAAAGTGAGTAAAGCACAACGCAGAGCAAACCTCATCACCAGAATGCATCCTCACAGTTGTAAAAAAATCATTAAAAGGAGGTTGTTTATATCAAGCTGGCCAGTTCCTCTTAAAAAAAAAAATGAAATACACAGACAATTTGAAAAATAGTTAGTGAATGAGTGTGACTCACACCAGTACAGTCATTAACGTTCAATCTCTTCTGATAAGAGTAAGGGGCTCAGAATAAGCTAAGTAATGACTCAGGCTTTTTGTATGAATGTCACCAGCCATTTATATCAAACCAGATTGCAGCTTTTTATTTCATTAGATTGATGCTGTGATTGTATAGCAGAAATAACAAATAATCTGTTTCCACATGACTTTCCCTAGCATCCTGGAAAATCACTGTAATGTTATTTCTTAATTTAGGGCTTCCCACACCAGGAGGAAGGATTACCTCTGACTCCATGTAGAGCACCCAACACCCCATTTGCATCACACATGGAAAAGTATTTGCTTTGTTTCTGTGGATCCATGGGCTGAGGGACAAGGCCAAGTGCCAGGTCCTGCCCTCTGAGCACCAGGACGGGGCTGGGGGGGCTCAGCCTGGAGAAAAGGAGTCTCAGGGGGGACCTTCTTGCTCTCTGCAATCCCTGCCAGGAGGAGGGAGGCGGGGGGGGTCAGGCTCTGCTCCAGGGAACAAGGGATGGGACAAGAGGAAACAGCCTCAAGCTGTGCCAAGGGAAGGTCAGGGTAGATATTGGGAGGAATTTCTTCCAGGAAAGGGCTGTCAGGCACTGGAAGGGGCTTCCCAGGGAGGTTTGGAGTGCCCAGCCCTGGAGGTGCCCAAGGAAGGGCTGGCTGTGGCACTCACTGCCCTGAGCTGGGGGACAAGGTGGGCATTGGGAACAGGGTGAGCTCCATGGGCTGGGAGAGCCTTTCCAAACTTAATGATTCTATCACTGTTCTGCCCATGCCTTGCTAAGGAAGCCTGAGTGAAAGGAAGGATTCTGAGGAGAGCAAAAAGCTCAACCTTTGCGCCACATTTTTGGAGGACACTGTGGGGTGAAGCTCAGCAAGGAAGTTGACATGGCATAAATAGCCAGACAGGAGATTTGAAGATTGGGAAACCACATTTGACTTCCTGCTATAAAGGATGTAATAGATGAAAAGATAGTGAACCTTATTTTAAAGATGACCTGTCAGCCTGCAAGCAATTACTGAAAGTACGGGTGAGCCAGCACCAATGGAAGGAGAGCCCTATAAATAACCTAACTGGGCTGAAGCTCTGGAAAAGTTGCAACAATCACTATCAAGGTCAAGTCACACCTTCTCTAGTGCTCTTGGATTTAGTCCAAGCCAAAAAGAAACCAACCCTATTCTTCATTCTGCAAGGAACAGCCTCACCAGCTGGGATATTCAAGAGGCTGGAAGCATTTCTGCCTGAATTCCCACACCTGTGTCTCGTTGGCTATGGAAGTTCCCACTTCCCACCCAGCCAAAGGCTGTAGTTTCCCCATGAACACCAACCACAGGTCTGAGGAAGAGGCAACTGATTCAGGGCACGATGGTTTATGTTCCAATTATGCTGCTTACGCAGAGGAGAGTTAACAAGAAACAGCCTGTGAGAAAAATCCATGTCATCATATGTGAATTCACCATATGGTGAAGTCATAAACGTATTAGAAAGTGGAACTGAGCAAATTCAAAGTAAGGAGTTCATTTATTCCAAGAACGAAACAGTTCCTTGAGCCAATACCTTGAAATAACTGTTCTTCAATGTCATATTTTACTCCAATTGAAACTGCATTACAAATAGAAAACTGCCTTGAATGGAAAACAGAAAAGCTCTCCTTTAGAGATGCCAAGAATATTCTTTAAAAATAATTTTCTCCGGAAATTGAAGCCACAAGGCAGAGAGTTTAGATGGCAGAGTCTCAAAATGGGTCAAAACACCTCAAGCAGATGATCAGTAATCCCCACTGAGTGGGTCAGGCTCTCCACAGCTTCCGTGGCAATCAGTCAGCCTGCTTTTCCAGCAAGAAGGCCAAAAACTGAAGAAAAATTTGAAAAATCTGATGGAAGTTCCATGAAAAAGAAGAATTATTGGGATATAGACTCTGTAAAAACACAGTGTGCCACTCAAGTCCACCTATATTCATATAATTTTAAGATCATCTCTGCAGGTAATTTGTTATATGTAGAGTGCCACTGGGAAAAGCAGATGGAAAAATGCCCAACACTTCTGTACATTCGGATTTTGGAATTTAGTTACCCTACCAATGAACTTTTAATCACAGAATTCCAGAATGATTTGGGTTGGAAAGACCTTAAAGCTCATCCAGTCCCACCCCTGCCATGGGCAGGGACACCTCCCACCAGCCCAGGCTGCTCCAAAGCCCATCCAAGCTGGCCTTGGACACTTCCAGGGATGCCTGACAGTCATTTAAGTGTAGTCTTTCTTTTGGAAGCCCAACTCAAGGCAGCAGAGAACAAAAACTCACACTTCACACTACAGGGTGCCCCAAATACCCAGAGCCAGGCTCTCTGACATGGAAAAACTCCCAACCAGTGGCAGCTTCCAAAGTACTGCCAAGAATGCCAACAATTCTGCAGGAACTTCTAAAAGGCAATGATACACATCTCAGCTGCAACACCTGACTGGACAGAGCAGTTTGTGGAATATATTCCTTTAAAACACAGGTGAAGGGAAGGAAAAAACCCTCCCCTGCTTTATGTTTTTACCCGGATCTTTGGTAAAACTTTCCACTCCTACTGCTCTATGGTGAGCTGCTGCCTGCCAAAACCTCAGGAACCCTCCTCAAGGAGCCTCCCTGGCACTGTGGAAATAACTGCTGTTGAATGTTTTAGAGCACCAGATTCAGCTTCCAAGAATCTCCCTGCAGATGCCTCACTTTGCCTTGGTGACATCAGGGAGCTCAGCCAACTCCTAAATATTTCTGGGCCAACGCCTTTTAAAGACTTGATTAAAATCAGGAGAGTTTGGTTCTTACAAATCTTTAACTTTTCCACACCTTCATTCCTTCTTTCACTTTCCTGCTGTACAATAGGGATGGTTTAAAGGAAAAACTTGAGGGGAAATACTAGAATAAGCTTTTCTTTTTCTTTAAGTATTGATGTGTTGGAGTGGGGAAGAAAAGCATGCAAGTGCTCAGGCTTCAACTGCAGATGACAATCCTGCATTACAGTTATGCAGTGGTTTCACACAAAAGCCAACCACAAATTTAGCTGAAAATGCCAAAGAGTTGCTAAAATTAACAGCTGGCTTCTGGTCAGGTAAGGCACATCCCAAATAAAACAAAATTTGGCTGAAAGTGAGGCAAATATTTCCCTTAAATATCTTGTTGATTCTTTTTTCGCTCAGTACCATGTTTTTGTGGATTTCCTGGCATCTCAGCTGGCACAGCAGCCAGTGCAGGCAGGCAGCTGGCACTGCAGGGCTGGAGGAAGGGCACACAGGAGGGTGTTTCCTCATCCTCCACTCATGGTGCCAGCACAACGTGACTCAACAACACAACTTTCACGTCCTGACTTCAAACATGAGCCCTGCTCACTGTCTGCAGCGAGGGGACAACGGTGCTGCACTTCCTTTGGTCTCTATAACCCTTAAAGCATGACAAAATTGGAGTGACTCAAGGAAATTAGTCTGGACTTTCTAGTAAAAGGAGCCATGAGCAAACTTCTCTGAGTGACATTTTTTCAGCCCCTTTCAATGCTGGAAATATTTCATGGCTCTTGCCAAGCTGGAGTCTGAGTAAGCAACATAAATATATGTTTTACACACAAAGACACAGACACAAAGGCAAATATAGACATGTCTGCCACATATTTTTTGACCAGAGAGATTAAGTGACAAACTTACACTGTGAAAGATTTTGCATTTTTCATATAGGAAAAATTTTATAGTCAACTAAATTAATAAATAAATACTAAGCCTAGCAGGATGACCCAACTGCCCAACCCACTTCCTTGAGAAGCCTGTGGTTGGACACCTTTTCAAGAGAGAACATCCATGCCAGTGGTCTCTGTCCTGTATCCAACACCTGCAGCCAGGCAAAGCCTATCTGACTCAGGACACCTCCAGCCCAGCACCTGAGCCACTACAAAGAATCCCAGACTGGTTTGGGTTGGAAGGGACCTTAACACCATCCAGTGCCACCAACTGCCAGGCACAGGGACAATTTCATAGCTCAGGTTGCTCCAAGCCCTGTCCAACCTGGCCTTGGACACTTCCGTGGATGGGGCAGCCACAACCTTTCAAGAAGAAGCTCCTGACTTACCAGCTTGATTTTGAAGCCAAGCTCATGCTGGCAAAGCATTTACTCGGGGTTTTGGATTTTCTCTACAAAGCCAGTAAGACTTTGCTGGGCTTCTCCAGCCCTTCTCTCCCAGTTGGAGAGGGCAAACAGCCTTCCTGCTTGGAGAGCACACAGGGGAGCACAGTCACTACTCCTTCCTGAGCTTCCTCTTTCTGTGCCAGGGCTCTCACAGCTCCTCTACAGCTCCCTGCTCAGCTCTGCCAACCCTGCCCAGCCAACAAGCTCCTGCTCTTTTCCCAGGGCTTGACTTCTCTGCTCCACCACATCAGCTGAGATCAGAGTAACAACAGCAGGAACTCCAAGCTGTGGCTGCTCATCAGCTCTACTGATTTGGGGAGAAAGCTTTGAACTGGGTGACACTTCATTTTTAAACAACTCCCTCAAGGGCTACTGCTATGAACACAGCCAAGTCCTGAGAGGATGAGGGGAAGGATCTAAGCCTCTATGAACTCATCCACAACATTCCCAACTAAGGCTCTGGAGATGCGTTAAAACTGAAAATGAGTTTCATACAATTATTGGAAATTTTTCTTTTCCATAAGCAAGAAAAAAAGTCATTTTCTCTGTAGTGTAATCTGATCCTGCCAGAGGTTAATTGTATCAATGGTTACACAAAGCAACCCAAACCCACAGAACAAAATAGCAGTAACTGCTGAGTATCCAAACCTTCAACGTGGCCTTCATGAATGTGATACAATCTCAGTCACTAGGGAGCCACAAACAATGACTTCAGAAGTAAAATCAAAGTCATGAAGAAACCCCAAATTTACATATTTCCCTGTTAAAAGAGCTTTGCAAAATCAGGGACATAAGGGGGACTTTCATGAGATTTGATTCAGAAAACTTAGGTGAACTATGATCATCATGACTATAAACTCTTACCAAACTATCCAAGCTTCTAATTTAACTATTTCGTAAGACACCAAGGGCTTACCACTTCCCCTGCCAACTCCAGCTCTCTCTCAGCATATTGGAGCACCCACTGACACCAGTTTTAACAAAACTCTTTTGGGGAGAGTTTAATACTATTTATACTCAAAGGTGAAATTAAACCAAACTAACCAGTTAGTGATGAGCACAGGGCCCTCTGAGCTATGGGAGAACAACTTTCACTGGCCCACACTGTTCATTTCAGATGGTGATTTTGATTGAGATTTGACTTAATGCCTAGAAAGAAGCCATTTAATATCATAAAATCCCAGGATGGTTTGGGTTGGAAGGACCTTAAAGTTCATCCCATCTCACCCCCTGCCACGGGCAGGGACACCTTCCACCAGCCCAGGGTGCTCCAAGCCCTGTCCAGCCTGGCCTGGGACACTCCCAGGGATGGGGCAGCCTCAGCTTCTCTGGGCACCTGTGCCAGGGCCTGCCCACCCTCACAGGGAAGAACTCCTTCCCAATATCCCATCTAATTTCCTCTGTATCAAAAAAAAAACAACACAAGTGAGTTGAAGAGCTCATTAAATTAATAAATTCAGGATTATTGGAAAAGGAATTTAAGTATAAAAAGCAAAGTAACACTTGCCAGCATGCCCTCACTGAATGTAATGGCTCACCTACCAGGAAAGTCTGTGTAACCATGTGCTATTCCAGGTGGGAAACACCAGGGAAATGACAGATGTTGGCAGATTTTGCCATTAGTAAAGAGCTGGTTCTCATTACTGTCAGCACAGGCTTCACACCAGCTCCCTACAGGAGCCTTACACTGCTTGGAAAAATAGGGAGTCTGAGTATCACCACTGAACACACAACCCATCAAAACACACTGGATATAAGAAAAGCCAGGATTTGCCTCCTGGCATACTCCTCTTAGGTGTTGGACAAGCTACTGGTCTCATCTGTCTCCAGGTTTTTCACTGGCACTGCCTTTGATTCACACTTGCAGGATTTAATTACTTGGGAAAAACTACATTTTCTTCACAATAGTCCAAAGACAGGAGGGTTGTGAAAATTTAGCAAAGTCCTGCCTTTATCAGAAGATAAAGGCTATTACACTTAGTGCTATGGTTAGGAAATCATTATCCATTCTCCTTGGATTAAGAAGGGAAAAGGATTCAAACAGAACAGCAGCATGAGAACAGTTGGGTTTGTATTTTATAGAAAATGTCTGTGTCAAGACATGGCCATTATTGCAGATATTTATTTTAGCACACACTTAGATTTATGAAATTAAAGAAGTGCCCCAAAAGTGCATTGTCTTTTACAACTCTCCATTATAGGCCACTTTTAAAAGGCAGAACACAAGAGGAGCAACCATAAAGTTTGTAACTCACTACATTCCACAGGTGTACAACCACCTTCTGCCCAAAATAGAGCTTTTCCTCCCAGGCCTGCAGGGTCAGGCAGAGGCTGCTGATTTTGCATAGAGCTCAAGTTTTGCATGTGGAGTCCAAAGGCACAGCTTTTGGGGTGGAACATGCAAAGTGACAGTCCAGGCCACAGCCAGAGCTGCTCTGTGTTCAGGACAATTATCCACAAGTCCTCTTGGGTTTCCTGCTGACATGAACAGGTTTGGGGATGGATGAATGAAACCTCTACTGAGGGCATTTATTTTTAGCACCCATTTGACAATGCAGCAAGTTAAATGCAGGAGAAAGGCAGTTTTAGGAATGGAATCAAACTGTATTTGTAATCCCTACCCTTGAGACACTGGCGTGGTGACAGGGAGGAGAAGAAAAAACCACCACCAAATCAAAAAAACAACTCCACACTCAAAGAGAAAGATCTGGCCTGGCAGTTTAATGATCTGGCCAATGGCATGGACAGACAGGATGCAACAGCCTGTACATGTGCATTCAATTATTCCAGCATTTCCAGCTACCACAACATTCCACTTATCAGTCTTGTCTGTCCTGCATGTTTTATAAAATGCAGTTTCTTTGGGGCTGGGACTGTCCAGTTATCACAAGAAATACACAATTGCACAGATCATATAATATGATCCCTGTGTGTACACAAATTTATAACCTTATAATCCTGGTAAATATAAAAGGATAATTCATTAGAGAAGTGCACAGTCCTACAGGTCTTGGCTAAGGATATGAGCACTGATAACACCAGTAGGAAAGAGCAATGAGGGGTTTACTGAATGATGCTGAGATCATTCTAAGGAAAATATCAGATGAATATCAAATATGAGTCAGTTCAATGGAGTTACTATCAGGTAACCACAAAAAATTACACAGATGTGACTGATACAAATCACATATAGTTCTGAACTTGTGTATGTGGAAGCTTTTGACCCTGTACTCTCTGTCTCCTCACTAAATATGCATATTTAGGGAAGCTGGAAAGATGGAAAGACAAGGAATTTTTGTTTGCAGGCTACTTTATATTTTGAAAAATATGCTTGAAAAAATAACTGTACTATCAGCAGGCACAAGCAGCACTGACTCCTTCTCTTCAAGCTCCAGGATGCACCATTATCAGTGCCACTACTCCTCTGGAAGGAGCTTAAACATCAGAATTGAAGAGAGCTTGCAACCAGAGCTGCACACCCAGGCCAGCAGCCCAGTGCGACTCCTTCTCTGGGTGTTTGCCAGCCCAGATCCCAAAATCATCCATCACTACTCAGTCTCAGAATTCCCAGCACAAAGCAAAAGTGTGAGCTGAGATGGAAAGTGTCACCTCAGCAACCCACTTTGGGAGAAGAACTGCAGTGTCTGTGCCCTGGCACAACACAGACTGTTATGAACGTTAGAGAAAGTGAATCAAATCTGTACATTTATCAATATATGTCTGATATTTTCCCCTCATCAACACTGTGGTCTCATTTTTCACAGGCACTGTGTCATTCTATACAGCATCACAGAATCCCAGAATGGTTTGGGTTGGAAGACCTTAAAGCCCATCTAGTGCCAATCCCTGCCATGGGCAGGGACACCTCCCACCAGCCCAGGTTGCTCCAAGCCCTGTCCATCCTGGCCTGGGACACTTCCACAATATGTTCACACTGGAGAACTAATTGATATTAATCAAAAAAGTCCATAAAATCTCACTTGCAGTACTGGCAAAGTGTTTTCCATTTTTAAAAAATCACTAGTTCCTTTTACTTTCCTCACAATATGGTTAAAAAATAAAAGAAAAAAATTTGGCAGTTTCTTGGTGCTTTGTTTGCTCCTGCTTTGGGCACCACTTTCCCCTGTCCTGGAGAACACCTCCTGCCCCATGGGCTGAGTAACTCTGCTCCAGACATTGACACACAAGCTACTGGAAATGGGTACAGTCAGGAAATTCGGATCATCTCTGAGGTAAACACTAAATGAAAACCCTCAGGAAAGTCTGAATACCAGGGTGGTGAGGGGCTGCTTTTTTTTTTCCTTTTTCAAAAGAAAAAGAGAATTCTTTTGAAAGTATTCTGTTACTACATCACGTTATTATAACCTAGGGCAGTGATGAGATAATTTCCATTACCAAGGCAGGTTCTGGGATTTGTTTTTCATACTACTGAGAAAGACAGTTATATCATTGAGCCATAGCAAACACAGACAAGAGAGTTCATCACCTCACAGAAACATCCTGCTGCCCCCATCCATGAAATTGAAAAGAAATTCTTCCATAAATTACGTGGAGCTTCTGTTTAGAAAGATACACATGAAACAAAACCAGACCAGCTGTAACCTCACTTTAAAAGTGTGTCTCATGACTGGCTTTAAGTGGGAGCTGAAATCCCAGCTGAAGCAGAGCTGTAGGAAAGGACTTGGGTTTATTGCTTGAATCACTTCCAGACTGGAAGGCACCAATATTTCTGACATGTACTTGCCCGTTAACATTTAACAATTAGCCAAGAATTCAGTTTTGCTCCACCAAGGTCACTCCCCTTCCTTGGATACTGCCCTGGAGGATACAGAGACTTTGATCCACAGCAGTATTATGTATCAGATGAAGAGTAAATCTGAATTTACTCTCCCATTTCTCAACACCACGCATTAACCACGGGCCATACCATACTCTGAGCTTTTACCTCTTGAGTTATAAAGTTTCCATGGAAAACCAACTACTTTCTCATATTTTGTAGCTACGTTTCATACACTTGAAACTCCACAAGCAAGAAACCCCTTCTCTGGCTGCTGTGTGTGTCTGCCCCCAGTGTTTTCCAGCCCAAGCCATTCAGTTAACCTAATTCCATTTGAATTCAGTTCCAAGTCTCCAGAACGGCACCAGTTCCACTGCCAATGCTGTCCCCTTCGAACCAACATTGGAGTCACCAAAGTTGCCACATCCCTGAATACTGCACATCAATTAAAACACTCAAACAGAGCCATTCCTATTACTCCTGAAGCAGTGTGCACCTGGAATGACATTGCTCCATTGCACTGGGTTCAGGCCCTTGGCATTGCCAGGAAAACATGTCAAGGGAGAAGAAGTTATCCAAAACTGAGACTTGCTCAACAGCTTTGCAGGAATACCTCGGAGGGAAATACTCAAGGCTCATCCCAGACTCGTTATTTTTCCCCTTTGTATGATGAAAAGTCATGAACTGAAAAGGCAAAACCAGGCTGGCTGAAATATTTCCCATT
>JAWWLZ010000004.1:24364023-24377308 GCA_035041345.1 Poliocrania exsul | reverse complement strand
GTGCCACCCTCACCAAGGACTGTGCCACATGTCACCTGCTCGTTGCCCACTGTGTCAGAGTTCCTTAGGGGTGCTGAGTTGGAGCCTTGTGGGCACCTGCCCAGGCTGGGCTCTGCACACTCCCTGAGCTGTGCTGCCCTCGTTGCTGGAGCACAGAGCTCCTCAGGCAGCTGCTTTGTCTGGATTTTGGGAGATGCTCCTACCACAAGTGGCTTGTGCATTGCAAGAAAATACTTCGTTCAGCTTTAGGCACCAATCTGGAAAAGTTTGACCAAGGTGCAGGAAGGGTAGGAAGGACAGACGGATGGATACACCACTTGTTCCCAGCTACTGAAGTAGAGGAACAGCTCTGGAGAAGCTTATTGGGAATATGTGCTGTTTCCTTTGGAAGAACAGGATGGAAAATACCTTAATGTTATAGAAATACATATACACAGGACAAAAGGAACAGGCTGTAGCTCTATATGCTAAATACGGAAAAGAAGGTGAAGGGAAACATCCTAATACCTCCTAAATATGGAAAAGGAGGTGAAGGGAGAAATCCTAATATATCCTAAATACAGAAAAGGATGTGAAGGGAGAGACCTCAACCGCTTTGCCAGAAGGCCACACAAGGCAGAAATGCAGCAGTAAACTAAGAAATATCATATGGAAAAAGCTTTCCTTGGGAAGAGCTTACTTTAATCTGGAATTTCAGTTTGGAAATGACATACTGAGATATGCATGTATGTATATACATGACTGCTTTCTAATTGTGATTTTTTTTTCTCTGATGCTTTTCTTTTTTTAAAATTAATATAAATTCTTAGGTGACTCCTGTGCTTACTTTGTAAGTCCAGACATTTTCATTAGTATTGGCAAGAGATTGATCACACCCAAAACCCCCCTCCAACTACTACCTTCCTCCTCTGCCACTCAGAAGCAAGACAAACAAGAAAGCAGATGTCAAGAAAGTGAGAAGGAAGAAGGTAGCACAGTTTTCTTGTCTGAAAATCCTGAGGCCACACCGAAAATCTCAGTGTTCCCTCCCAGACACGCTAAAACTCCAGAAAGCAGAGTCAGAGGTTGGGCAAGTTGGGAGCTGAGCACCTGTGGGAGAGGGAGCCTATTAAAGCTGCTGAGCTCTCCCCAGTTTGCCACTGGAGAGGGCAGGGTACAAAGTACTCTGGGTTTGACTCATGCTGGTTGTTTGGCCTCAGCTCTGGGTAAGCCGAGTGGGTATTCCCCACTGGACAGAGAGCAAAGCTTGGAAGCCCCACAGCTGGGAGAAGGCAAATAATTTCAGAGCATCTATTTTCAAACCAACCCTCTGCATATCCACTGAGGATCTGTGGATCCATGCCCCATCCCTGGGAGTGTCCAAGGCCAGGTTGGACAGGGCTTGGAGCAACCTGGGCTGGTGGAAGGTGTCCCTGCCCATGGCAGGGGTGGCACTGGATGGGCTTTAAGGTCCCTCCCAACCCAAATCAATCTGGGATTCCATGATTCTATCTAGACCATGGCAAGGCACGTCTAGAGAAAACTGAAAATAGATTTCATCTTATAACCAGCTGTAATCTTAATATCATTTACTTTTCCTGTTAAATTACTGATACTCACCAGAAGAGCACTGGGAAAACACAGAGTGTCACACAACTGGAAGCATCTTGCATGCAAATGTCCCAGATCTTTAATTAACAGAATCACAGAAACATTACAGTTGGAAAACACCTCCAAAATCAAAGTAGTTCCTTCTCAGGACGAACCCCCAAACACTCACACCACAACAGGGGCACTGCATTCCTGGGCTGTGTTTTATTTGTCCCAGTAACCAGGTGTAGCTCCTCACTGCAGGCTGACACCATGGTGGAGGCAGGTGTGTTCCACATCCCTGTCCCAACCTGCCCTGCTGACAGGGAGCTTTAATACCAAATCATTGGCCCCAAAAGCTGAGTGTTTGCGGTCGGCTCTTTCCGTGCGAGCACCTGAAATGTTTTAAACACACACACACAGACACAGCCCAAGGTGGGCCAAAGAGGGAGAGCAATGCCCACCACCCCGAGCCCCAGGGAGGCTGGAGAAGGCATGTTTCCCTCAGCTTCCTTTCCCTAAACCATGAAGATCTACCCAAAGAAAACGCTTTCACAGGCACTCATTGAGGAAACACTGCAAGTCATACAGGTTCTGGTGAATAAGGATATTCCTGGTAGGTCTTCAGAGGTGGGAAGTGAAAGCAAGACCTCATGAGGCATCACAAAGCCCAGATCTGTGAGGCTGTAAAAAAAAATGTTTTCATGTGATTTTAAGCACGAAAAACCTTCAGTGAACCACTACAGAGCAACAAAACACAGCTCAAAACTGCAATGCCAACTCCAGACCTATTGCCCAGCATCTTCCAAACCTTATCCTGAGAACTGACCCAACTTGATGTCCTTTCAGTTGTTGTGGCTTTGCAGCCTGTTACCTAGGCAATATTAATTATTCCTGCCTAACAAATAATGGCAGAGTTGCTAAGGAGCAGCTGTAGGTACTAATTAAAACAAATCTGCCTTGAGCTGGCTGGGATGTGAAATACTCGCTCTTACATAAGGTGGGGATGTGTGACGAGGTGATCTGACCTCAGAGCAGCAGCTCTTCAGAAGGTATCATGTCAAGTGAGGCACAGAAGGAGAGACCATTCCAAGTGAAGCAGGGAAAAAACAACCAACCAACCAACCAACCAACCAATCAAAAAAAGCAGCTGTAAATTAGAAATGCAATGATTTTTCCGAGTGTCCAATGAATTGGTAGAATTTCAGCCAAATTCAGGATGTATTTCTGGCATTGGAACAATGACCAGCCTTCTCTGGACTGTTTGCTGGGTGAGATGGTTCAGTGTTTGTTGTCATCACTGTCCCAATCTGGATTGTAAGCACAGGATTTCCCAACCTGACCATGGAATGGATCAAGTAAAAGATAGGAAACCATCCCCAAAACAAGCTGTCATTACTGTGCCATCACCTTGGATGGTCTCAATAATCTCTCTGTGCCAGAGATGGTTTTCGTTCAAATATAAGAGCCCTCCAGCTCAGTATGTGGAGATGGATAAAATGCTGAAGTGAAGTTTCCAAGTGTTCTTCCTCAGGTTGAGGAAAGGAAAAGGATATTTGCCTCATTTTGAGGGAAATTTGAGGAGCATCTGAATACCCTCCATGAAGACCAAGTTAATATTTCCCATAACTACAGAACAGTGAAGCATTCAAGGAGATACGAGAGTCTGAAAAGCAGCTCTGCTTCAGCAGAGCCCAGGGCTTTGGTTTCTGCAGCTCTTGGGGCACTCCCCAAAGCATCTCTGGAGATCTTCTGGCTAAGAGTTAAGTCCAGAGTGACAGCAAGGGCTCTGCACCCCTGAGGAAGTGGTGCCAAATGTGTGAGGCTTTTCGGTTAAAATATCACTTTAAACAGAAAAAAAAAATAAGGGAAGATTGTGGTTTGCAGCAAGCCAAGACCAACAGTGTCTCACAGCCTGGTTTTTAAATGAAACAGCAACAAAAAAAACCCTTTCCCACATGAGGCTTTGTGAACAGAGAATTAAAATCCCCAGGGGGCCTGATTCTTTAGGAAGTTGGCTTCCTCTTTGAAGTCACTTCCTCAGTCACCCTTTGTTGCAAATATTTCTCATAACTCCCTTTAAACCTCCTTTGCAAACAAGTGACCATGTCCCACCCTTTTCTGAAAGGTTTGTTTATTCAGTAGTCAGCTGATTTCAGCTGCCACATCCATTGGTGAGGTTGCACATGGTTGGCATAACTCTGGGCTGCTGCAAACGTGATTTGCCAGGTATGTGCCCCTTCCTGGGCACAAGGAGCAGCTGTTTGAGCAGTGCTGCCCACTCTCCACTGGGATGCAATGGCAGGACAGGCACAAAGCCCTTTCCTATGGAATTTGGGAGGGGACTGAAGGACCTGCAGGTGTCACTCGACATAAAACAGCCCCATGGGATGCTTGGTGCAACAAAACTCATCTTCAACTGTGTATCAAATTTAGAACTGGTTCTGAAAAAAAAAACAAATGAAGAGCTTATTTAGATCTCCTGATGTTGTAAAAAAAGACAGGGAAGCTCCTTGGAAAAGGTTCCCATGAAATCTCTGTCCCTTCTGATTTCAGCCAGTTACTAGAGGACCAGACTAAATATTTTATTTTTATTTTCTTCTTCACTCACAGGATTTCTACTTCACTGAGGAACTACTGGCTTCAGCAATTTCATAACAGTTTGCCTGAGAGAAAATTAGCTTGAGAGAAGGATATGCAACTCCTCCTCACATTAATTCTGTTTGCTTGTTCTCAGTCACTACTAAATTTACTGCAGGAACTGGAAGTCATGTAAATCATCTGGAATGATTAATAAATTTTTATTTATTCGCCTCTAGCTCCATTTTCACAGGCAAGTCCTTCCTTCCCAAAATAAGTTCCATTGCTCATGATTCAGCACCTGAATGGGGAGGCACCATGGGAGTTTCTGAATGAGATTCTTTATTATTAAATGGCCATAAATGCACTTGAATAAAAGCTTTGACAGAGCAATCCATCATCAGATTTTAGACTAGTCCAGATTTGCTTGACTTGCACAAAGCCAGCCCCACCTTCCAGTTCACAGCCACTCTCAGTTCTCCTCAAACCAAGGTCTCCTCACTTCATTGTTGATGTTTAATTACAAATAATTTAATGATTGTACCCTTTCAGCGCCCCAACAAAGCCCATCCTCGTGGCCCTCCTTCCCTCCCTGCTTCTCTTGCCCTTGGAGCACAGACTCTACAATGACAGGATATGAATTTACTTGAAAAAGGAGTTTCAGAAAAGTCCATTTTTTTCTGCAAATTTTGCTCTTTAATTTAACTGAGCTGTTTTGTTTTTGTTTTTTTTTTTTACCAAGCTAAAATCTATCTAAAATCATGAAAATGTGACAATTTGGATTTGGAGCCTCCTTTCTTTTTCCAGACAACACTGGTGTGATTTAGATTGCTCTAAAAATGACTAAGTCACACTTGTTGTCAGGAGTTGAAGGTGAACAACTGGACACTCCTGCTGGGGCTCAGACTTCGGGTTTGGTGCCTCTGCCAACCTCAGCACAGGGCACAAGACCTTGGCATCAGCTGGGTGGAGGGAGCAGATGGGTTTCCTGCAATAGCAGTGAAGGAGAGAAATGAATATTTGTGTTTACTGAAAGAATGAACACAAGTAGCAGTGGTAGAATCATGGGGGAACTTGGGCTGGAGGAGCCCTCTGGAGCTCTCTGGTCCATCCTCTGAAGCTCTCTGGTCCATCCTCTGGAGTTCTCTGGTCCATCCTCTGGAGCTCTCTGGTCCATCCTCTGGAGCTCTCTGGTCCATCCTCTGGAGTTCTCTGGTCCATCCTCTGGATCTCTCTGGTCCATCCTCTGGAGCTCTCTGGTCCATCCTCTGGAGCAAATCAGGGGCAGCTCTGGGGTCAGACACCAGGTCTTCAGTCCATGATGGGTTTGCAAAGTTGTGTCTCTGCTTTTTCAGCATTGTGGGTACCTTCACTTCTACTACAAACCACTACCCTGCCCTGCAGGGACTTCCTGTCTTCAGACCTCCTTTTTAAGCAGGAATATGATGACCATTCCTTGGGAAAAACCAGTTGCAAAACCCCTTTAACTGTTTTGTATTTATTGCTTTTTAGGCAAGGCCTGGTGTACATTTCCAAATTTAATTGTAAATTGTAATAAACCCCTTCCAAATTTTAATCTTTGTTATTTCAAGTCCTCCTCAGCAGCCTGTGAGAAGGTTTCTTTTAGGCTTCTTGTTTAGTATTTAAACAAGACTATATCTTTTAGTATTTAAACAAGAATATATTATAATAAGAAGAATATTTTTAATTTAGAATGGAGTATAACACAGGAATGGTGCAATGAATAAAAGCAAAAATAATGTTTAAAAGAAATGCAGACCTAGGAAGATAAAGAAGTGCATATATTGGGCAATAAATCGCTTCAGCCCTTCTTCATGATGATATCAGAAGTCAAAACAGGTGAAACAAAAAGCAATTTTAAAACAAATTTATTAATGATAATAAGGGAACATAATAGGAGAAATCCCTGGAAGGGCAGGGCTGAGGGTCCCTTGGCTGAGTATAACATTTGTATAAGCAATGTGGGATTTTACTCTAAAATTCATTTTTTTTCCTTTTTTAAAAAATATTTTACAACCTACTGATAATGTCCTCCATGGCCAGCCAAATTCCAAACCTCCCCATGAGCATGGTCCTTAATGAGAGAGTCACAGAATCATGGAAGGCTTTGTGTTGGGAAGGCCCTTGGAGACCATCGTCCTCCAACCCCCTGAGCTGTTGGCAGACTCAGGGATGAAGCTGCACCTGGACCACAGTCAGCACTGCAGGAACTCCTTTGAAACATTTCCAAGCTGGGCCCTGGACTTCTCCTGAGCTCCAGCAAAAGCATCTTTAAGAGCAAGATTATTTTGCTTAATAACATTACACATCTTGAGGGGACTCCCAGTGAGTAAGGAGGGGATGTGTGGAGCCCCTTTCAGTCAGAACTGGAAGATGCTTCTCCTCCCACCACAGAGAATAGGAGTTTGTTTTCACCTCTTGTATTCTGGGAAGCAAGGAAATGTCTCAGCTTGAGCCCATGGAAAATTTTGGACAAATCTGTCTTTTGTTGCAATATAATACTTTCATGGAGACAAGCCAAGTTCAACTAAACCGTCCTTGGGAAGAATTTCTCAGGTCTAGCAAGGAATTTCTTGGTCAAAACACAGCTGGGACCTTCCCCTTCCTCTCCATCTGACAGACAGGGTGGAGGTTTAACCTCTTGGACAAGTGCTTGGGATAAGCTTTTGCAATGCCTCAATCCTCCAGGTAAGTCCATTAACTTCCAATAAATTTGCCATTGCAGGATCACTTTTCCCCATCAATTCCTTTCTTTCATTTCCAAACCCCACAACTCTAAGTTTCCATTTCTCTTCCACCATAAAATGGGAGAATTTTTGTAGGATGACAGATCTTTTTCTGCCTACCACCAGTCCATGCAAATGTTTTGGCATTTCATGGTCAGGCTCATACTTCACAGAAAGGAATTTGTCTGCAAAAGCAGCTTCTTTGGGAAAGCAAAGGAGGGAGTTCAGCACCAACACCAGTTTTGGATCAGAAAGGAAATGAGGCAACATAGTCATAGAAGAGATACAAGGAGGAGCTGGTTGACCCTTGCTGAAATGCTCTAGAGGGCCTGTGGTTGTTGATGCATCTCTTGCAACCTCTCCATCCCCAAAATGGTTAGTTGCTAACCAGGTCCAAGAAGCCAAACATTGCTGTTATTCTTCTGGTGACCAGACTGACTTTTTATGCCAGTATTTACATGGAGACCCTTTCCTTCTTAAAAGGAGTCAGCCCATCCTGTAAATCTTCCAATATCCTGGTTTTCCCCTCCCTTTCCTGCTGGAGACTGGAAGGGAGCAGGGAATTTTGCAGGTTGCAGCTCTCCCACCTCCCATGGGTAAACCATGGGAAAAGTGGAGCTCAGAATCAAGCAGAGCTTCACTCCAGTCCTGCAAAAGGTCAGGGAAACTTTGTGGCAACCAAAGGAATGGGAATGTTGTCCAAGGAGGGCCTGTAGCAGAAAAATTGGAGCTAGTTTGGTTGAGGTGGTGTTGTCTGGGCAGTGTGCTCCCAGGGCCCCTTGGCCAAAATATGATAGCACCACTTGGATGATGGTTCTTCCATTCTCAAAGGAAAAAATTATGTTTAAAATGGTGTGTATAAGTTATTTGGGGGATGAAAGCCTAAGGAAAGGCTTAAGATGTTTCATGTTGCCCTCAGATGAACTGGCACCCTGAGAAAGCTTTTAAAATTCCCCTTCCATGCAAAGCAGAGCCATTATCAAGCAGAAAAAGTCATGCTGCAGCACAGCAAAAGTACCTCTTGGAAGAAAACCAATTGATTTAAATGGGCTGAGGGGGAAAACCCACCTCTTTTCTTGTTCCGGACTCTTGAGTGGCCTTTCTTACATAGGTGGGCAAGGGCAGAGCCACCGCCCTGTTGCCTGCTCGTACCTCACCTGTCTCACCCACTCATGGAGCGTCTGACACACCTCACCGTGCTCAGGTGCAGGTGGAGAGGAGGCAAAGGTAGGTATGGAACCACTTCTCCCTCCTCCAAGTTGTTCCCAGAGGTTGGTGCAAGACAGAGCACCGAAGGGTCAATGGCCGACTCAAACCGTGGAGTTGTGGAGCAAAGTTCAGTTGCAGAGCTTTGCCCTGCATGGTCTTTGTGGGACAGAAAAGGCAGCCCTGGGCTGGTGGGAAATGAGCTCAGGGTTAGGAGACACTGGGGAATACAAACTGAGCACAGCCCTTCATGTGGTGCCCTGGCCCTTGGGATTTCCACCACGGAGCTGTGGGTGGTGTTACAGCACGTGCAGGAGGCTCCCTTTGGAGTCCATGTGCCCTCCTACCACCTCCCAAAGGACATCCACGTTAAGCATGTCACCCATGGGCACATGGGCACCAGGGAAGATGGGGGGCACCAGAAAGGACAGACCTGCTGCTGCCTCATCTCGGGGGGCTGACCTCAGGTGTCACTGCAGCAAGGCAGACAGCCCAGCTGCTGTGGAGGTTTCAGTGACATGCACTGGGATTTGGTGGCTGCTCCAGGAGCCTGGAGGAGGGAGGCATCACCTGGATGTGGCTGGAAGAGCTCGCTGCTCCTTCCTGCCATTTCCCTGTATGTCCTTATTCCCCTCTCCTCTAGCAGAGCTCTCCAAACACCTGGAGAAGTTTCCTGTACAGGCTGTGCAGAGCAGACACAAGCCTTCATTTTCAGCATTGACCCCTTGGCTCAGCACCTTTTGAGGAGCACCACAAGCTCACCTGGTAGTGCATCAAGACATCACCCCAGTGTGCTGGAGGAATCCCAGAACTGCATCTTCTCAGGTAGGGATGTTTTGGGGCAAAGACATGGGAAAGGGTGTTGCATTGTGGGCATGGTCATCACAGTCTGCCAACAAATACCTTTTCATAGAATCATAGAATCAGTTGGGTTGGAAGAGACCTCTGAGAGCATCGAGTCCAACCCTTGATCCAGCCCCACTTTGATTACCAGATCACGGCACTGAGTGCCACGTTCAGTCTCATCTTAAACACCTCTAGGATTGGAGAATCCACCCCCTCTCTGGGCAGGCCATTTTGATAGACATTGCTGCATGGAAGAGCAGTCTGGAGTCCTTAAGGCCTTGTCTGATGTTTACTTTGGCCATGGGCAATTGGACAGACCTTGCAAGGACCTGGACTAATGTCTGTACTTCCACCTGTGCTTATTGTCCATTAAACTCACTCATGCACAGAGACCTTCCACCTTTCAGTGCTCTGTGCCTCGTTGTGTGTTAATGAGTAACTCCTGGGAGTTCACAGCACCTGAAGTGGTAACACCTTCCTCAACTGCAGGAGGAGCATCTCACAGCCTTTCTTTAACCATTCCAAACATCAGAGCCATCAGTTCTCCCACCTCTCCCATTCATGCAGTGCTCTGTTAATTATTGCTATTTATGATCTCATGGTGCCCAGAGGCCTCCCTGGGGAGTGGCTTTTGTGGTCCAGGAACAAAAAGGGGTAAGACAGACCCTCATGTGAAGGGCTCCCTTCTCAGAAAGACACAACTTGACAGAGAAACAGAGTCAGCTCATTGAATTCCTTGTGTAGAAAAGAAATTATCACCAGGAGGTTTGGCTGGGGGGAAGTGATGGGGTAATGGGAGGAAGAGCAGGAAGAGAGTGATGAAGAGACAGCATAGAAAGAGGGGGGGAAATGACATGGTGAGAGCAAAGGAAGGATGGAAATAGAGGAAGGGGAAGTGGAGAAACAGCAGAGAAATGAGAGGCTGAGCAAACGAGAGCAGGACAGTGGACCTCCATGTGCAGAGCCCAGCAGTGCGAGGACATGAGGGCCACGCAGGGGCAGGGAGGGGCAGCAGATGTGCCTTGACCCTCCAGCTGTGCCCAAGGGGACCCGGGGTCAGTGGGACCACCTGGCATCTCCAACCCCTCTGCCTTCCAGCTCTGCACTGCCTCTGGTTTGCTCCTCCTTTCCCTTTCAGGCAAGAGCCCTTGTCCTGACTGCTCTGCCAAGGACTTTTTTGCCCAGAAGATGTTGGCTGAGCTCTGATCAGGACAGCTGGACCCACAGGGCTGTGAGGAAATGATTTAGGACTGTCTCTCTCAACAACAGGGAAAAAAACACCCCAGGTTATGTGCCTTAAATGTTTTCTGGAATCCTGGAGGTGCCTGCACTGCCCCACAGAGCAGTTTCATCCTGGACTGCTGAGACTCACTCTGCTCCACTGATGTTTGCCAAAGGATTTCAAAACCAACTTTTCTATTTTCCAGATGTGTTTGTGTTGCAGATTAACCAAATCTTGTTCAGATAAAAACCCCATGAGCGGCCCTGAGCATTGAGCTCTATGAGCACAACAGATTTTCCATCTGCACAGAACATCTGGAAGAGACCTCCATCTTGCTGGGACTGGGAGCTGCTCATCTCCATCAGCAGGAGCTCTTCTCTTTCAGGTCACTGTGAGGGAGATGTCCTAGAAGAGAGCTATAAGAAACCCCAAGGTTTGGAGTCACTGTGCTCCAAGAAAGGGTGCAGTGGGGCACTGAAGGTTACAAAAGGGTTGGTAGAAAGGTTGGTAGGAGACTTTTGTTACCTTCTGGCTCAAAAGAAGCTGAAAACATTACATGGGGGTTTGCATAAGAGCAAGGAAAAATGAATTATGGGTTGCTGGTGGGAAACCCTGTCAGGCTGGGGAAAATGGGGAAAAAAAGGGGGAAAAAATGGGGAAATGGTGCTGCTCTTCCTCAGGCACCACTGTGGGAGGTGGGAATAGGGCTGGGAGGTCTGAAACAGAGTCCATCCTTAAGTTGCACAGCTCAGCTGCGAGTCTCCACTGATTGCTAAGCGACCACGTCCCGTGAGATGAAGGGTTTGTGTTGTGAGCCCAGTTTGGGGATGCTTTGCGTGCTGGCTGCTGCCTTCTCACAGCCTGCCAGGGCCAGCAGGACTCCTATGGACAGATCCCAGGAATTGTTTTCCCCCTGAGGAAGGAGGCAAAGCCAGGGTCCACCCCCTGTCTGATCTTCCTCCGGCTGCTTTGCCAATACAACTGACTCAGAAGACCAAGAAAGAACCTTTTCTCCCCAGTGCAGTCAGTGGACAGGGCTGTACACCTACAGAGAGTGACTCAGAGCATCTTGGATGGGTAAAGTCCTTTGATTCTTGGAAAATCTTCCTAAATTGTCTGAGATTGCAAAAATTCCTCAAGGTGCCTAAATCATCTATGACTTACACTAAAGCAGAGGAGGGAGAAATATGGACTGGGGTACTTGGTAGTGACAGAATAAGATGGAAATGTCATGATTCCTGCTTACATTACATTGAATTACATCAAAGTTGGCCTTCACTGAGCCTTCTGGGTCCCTTCCAACTCAGGATATTCAGCCATTCTATGATTCTACAGAATGTGGAATTGCAACTTGTTAAATTTTTTCCTTTAAGAGGGATTTGAACGTATGGAATTACCAAAAAAAGATAAAAATTATGAAGACAGAACTGTTTCTGTCCTCTCAGGTATTAGTGCTGTCACTCGAGCAGGAAGAAACTGCCCAGAATTAGACATTTTATGGGGAGAATCAAGAAGAGCATCATAACATCATTGGAGCAAAAAGAACAGAGAGAATCCTAAAAACACTACAATCCTTCTGGTTTGAAGCCAGAATATTGCCAAGTGGGGGCTGGGAAGGCTTTGTGAAGGGCTTGGACAGCCATGAGTCGTATCACAAAGCTTGAAAAGCTTTCCTCAACTGTGTCCCTCTGTCCAGCCCCAGAGCTGGTGCTGCACCACCCTCATTCCAGCAACACCACCCTCATTCCAGCAACACCACACTCATTCCAGCATGGTTTTTTTGGTTAGTTCCTGGACTCTGACATCATCTGGCAGTGGTGGGTACAAAAGTGTGACTTCCTGGAGAAAGCAGCGACGCCGCCTGATGGGTTTTCCGTTCGCTGCTGAGCTTGGGGAGATGCAATGGTGGAGCAGCACACCCAGGCTGGCTGGGGGTGCAGACAAGGGATTTCCCTTCCAACCAAGACAAAGAAAGCCTTTAGTGACCTGAACTAATCGTAGCTGGCTGGATTCATGCAATTTCTCTGTCTTACTTCTACCCGTTACCACTCCGATTTGGAATGCTTGTCCTTAATGAGAAGTGCAGCAATGCTACACATCATAAAGGGTTTGTACACATTATAAACTATAGTAAAACTCAGACAATCACTAAAAGATTTCTAACAATGACACCTGAAAGGTTTCTAGAGGCTGTAGCATAGTGGATTAAGTATGGAATGTAATCCCATTGCATTTGTGGATGTAACCCACTGCTCCAGACCAGTTTGGTTTCTATGCATTGTGTCTATTAATGGTCTGAATTAAGACAATTTTAACTTCCCACCTGGTTTATCTGTCTGCTGTGAGTAAGCAGTCCCAAATCTCCTTCTCTTACCACAACTGGCCCCCAGGTCTGGCCAGCACACAGCTTAGGTGTGTGTAAGCAAGTTTAGCAGGATGAGGCAAGTCTGGGTCTAAGGTCTGAAACCCTTTCAAATATTCCTGCTCCCACTCCTGATGGGAAACCTGATTTCACTGGTGTTAGGGAGGTGTCTGTGTGGTCATCCCACGTGCCAGAATGGAATAGTCCGTAACTGCTTCTCCATAAGCTTCAATCCCTAAATGAAATACCAAGCACTGGCTAACTTTTATGATAGAGGGGAAAAATCCTGTTGGTGGATCATCAGGAGAAGCCGTTAGAGACCTGGAGGGATTTATTTCCAGACATCAGGACAAGATCTGTCTCTGTGCAGTTCTCCAGAGTAGTGGTTTCCATGAGCACTGTCTAAGTGAAGACGTGCTCTGAGGACAGGACAGTCTGGTAGAGCAAAGTTTTGGCAACAAGTTTTCCATTCATGAGCAGTTTTGCCTTGTGTGCCTTGTGTGCCTTGTGTCAGAAATATGACAGCAAAACTCAGGCTGTCACCAAGAGACACCAAGGTTGGCTGCTGGCCAGTCTGCAGAGGTTGACAAAAGGTCCATGTGAGTTGCAGCAAAACATCAGCCCTGGGCTGGGGACATGAGAAAAATCCTGCAAATAAGAATTGCTGCAGGGACACCTCCCACCAGCCCAGGTTATTCCAAGCCCTGTCCAACCTGGCCTTGGACACTTCCAGGGATGGGGCAGCCACAGCTT
>JAWWLZ010000004.1:24343743-24363923 GCA_035041345.1 Poliocrania exsul | reverse complement strand
GCTCTGAAGGTCTCTACCTCTTCTGTTCTCACAAGGGCTCCTTATTCTGACCTAAAAGGAAGGGAATAATGGAATCCCAGGATCATTGAGGCTGGAAAAGCCCTGCCAGCCCTTGGAGCCCACCCGGTGCCCGATGCCCACCTTGTCCCCAGCCCAGAGCACTGAATGCCACAGCCAGTCCTTCCTTGGGCACCTCCTGGACTGGGCACTCCAAACCGCCCCTGCCAGTGCCTGACCACCCTTTCCAGGAGGAAATTCCTCTTGGTGTCCAACCTGCCCCTGCCCTGGCCCAGCCTGAGGCTGTTCCCTCTCCTCCTGTCCCTGTTCCCTGGAGCAGAGCATGACCCTCCCTGGCTCCTCCCTCCTGGCAGGGATTGCAGAGAGCCAGAAGATCCCCCCTGAGCCTCCTTTTCTCCAGGCTAAAGGGAGGAGAGAGTTTTTATTTCAGGGGTTTTGGTTGGGATTTTATTTTATTTTATTGATTACCTTGGCATGAATTTACTAATACCCCTTGTTTTGTGGCAAGGATGAGCTTCTTGGAAAAGAGGTGAACTGAGCAGATTCTCATACTCATGGGGGACCACCATGCACAGTAAGAGCACTCCTCTGTTCTCATGCAGTGAATGTGAAAACAAACAGCATTTTCCAGCTTCTATCATAGAAATCCATCCAGCAGAAGCAGCAGGTTTTTTCACTGCAAATTAAAACCACTGTGCATCAACCCATGCCTGGTTCTGAGGCCCCAAGAGGAGGCTGGCACACACCTCTTTACAGAATTCCAGAATCACAGCATGGTTTGGGGTTGGAAGGGATCTTAAATATCATCTCATTGCAACCCCCCAGCCATAGGCAGGAACACCTTCCACTGGAACACAGAAGTCTGGTGGAATTCCTGTGAGAGATTCAGGAAACAGTGGTGGATGGGAAGCTCTTGCCTGCTCTTGGATGCATCCCTCAAACTCCCCAAAGTGCCAGCAGAACAAATCACTCCATTGCTGTGACAGAATTGTTGCCTGCCGTGGGTGATGGTGTCTGAACTGGTACTGACTGAGAAAGCTCCAGGCACAACCACAGGCACGAAGAACTCCAAGGATTTCACTCAAATATTTTAAAAATCATGGTACACTTGGAATTAAAAAACTGGGCATAGCCTTTAGAAGCCAAAGGGTTTATTCCATTGCAGTCAGAAGCACAGGGAAGTTTCCTACCATGGGGTTGCTGAGGAGGGACCAACACAGATGAAACACAAAAGCCAGCACAGAACCTAAAATAGACACAATTTGCCAAATTTTTGTGCATGGAGGAGAGCAAGGATCTGGCAAGAGCTACCCTGGTTGGAAGGGAGGAACCAGACACACCAGGAAAGGGAATGGGGTTTGTTTCCTACGTGATGCTCAGCTCCAAGAAGTCTCAACATGGTCCCTCCTGCTGCCCCAAGCCATGATCAATTTGACCCAAATACTTTGACAGATGCAGGTCCAACCTATCCCTAAAAACCTCAGCAGAGGAGATACCACACCCTCAGCCCCATGCTTTGCTTTCATCAGAGAGAGGCTCTGGAGTTTCCTACTGGAAATTAAACCCACAGCTTCTCACTCCATTGCCTGTGGCCAGGAAGAAACAGCTCATCCCCTTAATCCCTCCAGGAGACCTCTCCAGACTAGAGGACGTGCTTCTTTCCTCCAGAATCCAGCAGCTTGTCCTCCATAAACCACCACTGGAAGTCTACAGAGCAAAGTCTGTAAAATACAGAGTAGAGAAGCAGGGCCATAGTTATAAGACTTGGGATCCCCCATATCTGTTGAAAAAATTCTTGGTTCAAAAAACTCCAAAAGTAGGGTATAAACTTAGCCATTTCTCCATTTTTCTTTGGTGATCAAAGTTCTCCAGACAATGCCCATTCTTGTCCTCCCCACTTAAACTGAGCCAAACCTTCTTGGGATACCTCAGCCACAACATCCCAATCAGCCCAAATGCAAAGGGCTGTACCCACCAGTCACCACCTCACCCAGTACCAGGAGTGGCCAGGAAGCCACTCTGGGAGACACCCCAGGAAATCAGGCATCAGAAAGGGGTTGGACTGTGCCCCTGTGTCCAGCCACAGCTGGGCTTCAGAATCCTTTTTTCTTCTCCAACCATTTCCCCGGAAACCCATGGATTTTGGGGTCTCAAACTAAACCCAGGACTGGAGCTCCATGGCCCAAATGGAACCCTGGGGCCATGGGCAGAGGTGCAGGATGCCCCAGCTGATGCCACCCCACACCCTGGCACACGTTACCTGTGAGCACATTTATTGGCTGCTCAATTCAGCTTCTCCAGGTATTCCCACCCCTCTCAGCACCTGGGGTTTATAAACTTGAATATCCCATCTGTGTTACTTATTATAGCACCCCATAAAATCCTTCTTTTCCTCAAAGCATTTGCTGCATCCAAGAACATACTTTTAATTTTATTTGGCCTGTGTTAAAACCCATCAATGTTAACTCCTAAATCATGAAATAGCAGACAAAGAACTGCACTTCAGCCGAAACAAAACTTCCAGGAATCAAAGTGTTTCCAGTTTAAGAAATGTCTAAAAAAAGAGCACCAGGAACAGCAAACTTAATAACATGCTTTGCTGCAGGATTATTTACTGTGCTTTAGTCTCCAGGGGAGTTTTACTGCCTGACTTGTCTTCAAAGCCTGAGCTCACCCTGTGCTTCTAATGGGCTCATAAAAGTTCAAGCCAGCAGGTTGCTCTTCCATAAAAATCAAACTGCCTTTTGAAGCACCGTAGGAATGTGTCTTCTTCTTTCTCCTTGCCCTGCTGCAGATGTGCCAGGCTGGCAGCTGCCATCCTGGGCACCCTGATTGAACAGGGGCCTGAAAATTCTTTCGATAAATGGAGAGGTGCAGCTCCAGGAACCTCAATGAATCCCATGTGTGCAGTGGGACCCTCAGAGGAGACGCTCTGGAGGGGTGACCGAGGAGCACACAGTGACACCAGGAGAAACATCAAGGCTGGTGGGACATCCTTCAGGAAAAGGAGACCTTTGGGACATTTCTAAACACACTCAGAGGTAGGCTGGGTTGCTGAGAGCCTTCCCAGGGGGTGGTCACCAGTGCTGAGCTATTTCCTCTGTGAATTCCTGTTTCCTCTGTTGCCTTTTCCCACCACAATGCACAGTCTGAGGGCAGTGAGGAGTTTCTCCACACCTCCCCTTTTCCATGGCCCTCTGCACCCCACCCCACCTGAGGTGCCCTCTGCTCCCAGATGGACAAGTCTTCAGCCACAGCAAAAACCCAGGACAAGAGGAATGTGCCAAGCTGCACTGGAAGAGACACTGGCAGTTCTTTCCATGCCCAGAGAAAGGAGGGAATTTTTCCAAATTTATCCTCTCTGTGTCATCTTTCTCTCCAAGAGAGCCAGGGCATCTTCCTAGTCTTCTGCACCATCTCTGAGGCTGGTGTTTCTGCCACACGCTTTAATCTGGCCACACACTCCTTTGTCCTTCACACTTTTCCTTCCCCTCCTGGGCTCTCTCTGCCCTTCCAGGAAACCTGAAGCATCCAGAAGTTTGCTAAAAATTGCAGGTCCCAAGTTGTGGCATCACTGTGCAACACAAGCACCCAAGAAAGGCTCCACATTCCCATCTGAGTCGAGATTTTGGCTTGAACAGCTCACAGGAGGTTTGGAATGTCTCTTATTTTGTGCACTCTGCAGAACAGGACTGGGCACACTGAATTTTCAGTAAAGGAGAGTCCACTACCTGTGCAGTACCTGCCCAACAGTGTTTGGGCTTGAACCCAACAGCTGTGCTTGTCTTCTTTAAAGATCCATGTTAAGCAAAAAAAAAAAAAGAAACAAACAAACAAAAAAACCCCCACAAAAACAGCAGCAGGAAAATAAAGTCTCTTTTGAGCACATAAACAAAAAAAAAATTAGTCTTTAGCCCACTCATTAGCTATTCCAGCAGCTACTTTTTTAAAAAATCAAATGCAATAAACACTGTGAAGTTTTGTTTAGCTTCATAAAACAGCCAAGGAAACAAATCCATGTGTAAACCTGCAAGGTAGGGCTGGCCTGAATACTCTTCTTTAAATATTTACAGTCTTATTTAGCTAAACACTTGAATTACTTAAAAAATTGATTCAAATTGTGCTTCATAAGGAGAAGCAGAGAGAGCAAGCTGGAATATCAAATGATTCCTTAGCAATTTACTAAATATTTTGCTTGACTTCGGTGTTAGATTCACCTAAACCCAAGACAAACATCATGATGCCCCTGGAAATCAGGAAAATAAACAGGATGCTGGAAAACTGGGGGGCTGGTTGTGTACAGAAGGTGGGGGGCCAAGACACTGGCCAGAACAAAAGGTCTTTGTGAGACAGCATGATCCAACATTGGATAGGGAGGATTCAGAAAGGAAGGGTAAAACATTACCCACAATTAAATCAACATGTCAATTAGTGGATGCCAGTCATAAATCCAAACCAGCGCTGAGTGCTGAAGGGCCTGACAAAGAGGGCAAGCTCAGGGGCCAGCTCAGGAGCAGCTGCTGGATCAGGAGCAAAGCTGGAGAACAGGGATTTGGTCCATTAAAATAACACAAGGGTTTGACACTCTCCAAGCACAGACCTGCATGTGCCCTTGTGCCAGTTTGACTGTGGGCTGGGGCAGCTGCCCCCCAAAAAGGTAGCATAGCTGGGGGAACCTTCCTGTTGGGAACTGCCCTGGGCTCTTGGGAAGTTTCTCTTCCTCTCAGCTGGGAGGGGGGATATAAACCTTTGTCTCTTTTATGTGCCAGTGGAATCAAATGCACCTTCCAGTTGCTGAGAACTGCATTTTATTGAAAATTAACCTTCTTTTTCCTACTCCTACATGGACTTTCCATGTGTTCCAGCCTGGAGGGTCCACCCTGCCCATACACACCTTTCCTCTGGGAGGAAGAGTTTCCCAAGCTGTCCTGGCTGCTCACAGAGCACATTCCCAGCCCATCTATCCCTGTGCACCCCTGGGAGCAGGGCTGGGTCTCCCCTGCCCCACAGAGCCACTGTCACCCCCAGTGTGATCACAGGCTTCATCCCACTGTCAAGGCACTTCCCAAGGGTCTTGTCAAGGACACATTTGCAAGAACTGAGCATCACTGAGAAAAAAATGCCCCAGCTTTTACTGCAGAAATAATGTGCCTCCTCAGCTGCCCTCCACAAACAGTCACTCACCAAGACAAAGATTCAGGCAAAGGGAGAGAGAAAGATGAAGTTCTGCAGCCTCTCAGGATGAGCACAGAGATCATTGTGACAAAGGTTCTTACATTTACATCGAGGTTCCTTGTGGCTCTCTGGGTTTGTTACACATCTTAGACCAGACAGGCAGGTGGATGCAGCCCTTTGGACATGCAGCACTAGGAAAATGCCAGACTTTGGAGGATATAAATTGATGTCTGAGCTGGGGTTTGGTGTTTTTGAAGCTTATCTGAAATATTAAGGCGGGGGGAGGGAAGGCATCTGTCATCACATTTTGCTCATAAAGGACAGGAGTGCAACAGGTACATGAAAACCAGCACATGTATCAGTTTCTTCACTTTCTTCCACCTAGCAACGAAGTTTTATGCATTGCCCTATTTTTGCCCATTTCTAGTGCTGCTCTGAGTCCATACAGTTCTTCCTGGTCACCCCAAACCAACCAGGAAATGGTGTTCAGAAATACCTATCCCCTGAAAGGTCTCATCCTTCCCCATGGTGTGATGGACAAACATGGTCCCACCCAGGTGCTTCTCAGCCACCCCTTCCACAGCCCCAGCAACAAGAAGCCTGTGAAAATGCAAATAAGGCTATCAGGAAAGGCATTTTGTTTTCAAATCATGCTTGGGGTGAAGTTTACAATTTAAATCTATCCAATTTCTTCCTCTTTTATGTGATACTCTGGTGAAATTTGGTGACAGTTACTGTGCAGGAGATACAAATCCCATGCAAAGGAGATGCTTTCAATAACAGAAAGGAAACAGGCAGAAAAGTAAGAGAAGGTATCCACAGGGAAGAAAACCAGCTCAGGAGTTATTTTCTAGGTTGAGATGATCTTATACCAGCCCAAGTACCTGGTGGCCAAAGGAGCTGGAGGTACTTGGGCAGCTCAGCACAGCAAACAAAGACTCCACTGCGAACTCTGTGCCTCTGCAACCACTTGTGTACACACCCTGTGGTCAGCACAGCACCATCCCACCAGGAAGGCTCTTTCCCTGGCTCCTTGTGGCCACAGCACACTGTTTGAGAGGTGGGAATTGTCTGGACAGACAGACAGACATGCTGTGCTGCCTCTGGAATGGACTCACACAGGTTTCTCCACGTGGGGCACTGGCGTTTCCCTCAAACCACAGGCTGCAGTCTGAGGGGACCACTGGGAAAAGGTTTTGTCACCTCCAGTTCTATCCCAGGCAGGGAATAACCCACATGACAGAATACAAAGTGGGTAATGAAAAAGCCTGGCATTTTCTCACTCTTAACAGAGAGACTGTATTTTCCAGAAATAATGTGCCTGCTCAGCTGCTCTCCACAAAGTCACTCACCAAGACGTGGGCAAAGATTCAGTCAAAGGGAGAGAGACAGATGAAGTTCTGCAGCCTCTCAGGATGAGTACAGAGATCATTGTGACAAAGGTTCTTACATTTACATCGAGGTTCCTTGTGGCTCTCTGGGTTTGTTACACATCTTAGACCAGACAGGCAGGTGGATGCAGCCCTTTGGACATGCAGCACTAGGAAAATGCCAGACTTTGGAGGATATAAATTGATGTCTGAGCTGGGGTTTGGTGTTTTTGAAGCTTATCTGAAATATTAAGGCGGGGGGAGGGAAGGCATCTGTCATCACATTTTGCTCATAAAGGACAGGAGTGCAACAGGTACATGAAAACCAGCACATGTATCAGTTTCTTCACTTTCTTCCACATAGCAAAGAAGTTTTATGCATTGCCCTATTTTTGCCCATTTCTGGTGCTGCTCTGAGTCCATACAGTTGTGGCACTCGAGGCTCAAACTGAATAACTCCCTTGATGGTCTATCTCATCCCGCCCATCTGGTTTTGATGGTCAGAGTGCCCGCAGGACACAGACATCCTGGAGGACCCAGGCAAGCAGTCAAAGCAGCAGCTGCCATGCATTAACCAGTCTAGAGACCTGAAAAGTCTGGTACTGTGGTGAGAAGTTTTCTGCTTTGTTTGATTTTTGTTTTCACTCCTCTGCAGGGCCATTCACACTCTGCCAAGCAGTACAAACTGATCAGAGAAGGCAGAAACTTCAGGACACCAAAAAGGCAGTTTCCTAGAAATCAGGTGAAGAAGGATCTCCTTTTTTATACAGTGGATACAGAAGAGAAGTTGTCTGGGCAACGTTCTAGGGAGGGAAATGCCTCAGACTACACCAGCCTCAAAAGTTTTGGATAGAGAATGTGGGAAGGTGCATTTTTCCACACACACCACCCGTTTTGGCTGTGAAGTTCCACCTGCCCCCTCTTCTCCCTCCTTATCCATACTTCAGTAACCACCATCTCCCCTCATCCCCTTTCTCTCATGTGGGACACACCAGTCCTTGACCTGTCTCATCCCCCAACACCTTCCCCTGGTGCAGCTTGTACACACATCCATTAAACCAAGAAAACTAGTCTGGAGCAGACAAGGGAGGTTCAGAAATCCCTGTTTCTAGCTGATTAGAATCTGTAGCAAAAGAAGGAACTTGCTGCTACCATGACCCAGTTCTGCACTTGCTCCTCCTGTGCCTATCGAACAGCTTTCTGGGGCCAGCTCCAGGGAGATGCTGGAGGTCCACCTGGGAGAGGAACACAAATGGAAGAAGACCTCTCATAGCCATATGCAGAAGGTCAGTGTTGCTCAGACTCCAGCTCACTCCTCCCTGCATCATTGCTCATATTCCCAAAGAAACAGAAAGCACATCCTATTTGGAAACTCAACAAGCTGTTTCTCTGCTTTCCCTCCTCCCTCAAAAATGTCTCCTGGCTCCTTGCCCACCATTTTTCCCTATTTCCTGATGCTTTCTGTTGCTCTGTACAATGAGAGGGGTGAGCAGCTTCTTCATTCCTCTTTCCTGGCCAACCAGAAATAGCCTTTCTGCTTCTGGGATGAGCAGGGACCTGTCCAGTGCCACACAGTGCATCTGGTATCTGTTCCCACAGAGGGCAGGGAGCCTTTCTCTTGAAGCTTCCCAACATTTTGACTGTTAAACACGAGAATGCCACTCTTGAGTCACGTTGGAGCAGAGGCAAAACAATCTCTGATGTAAAGGAAGAAAGTGCAGAGGGAAAGGTAGCGTGAGTAGAAAGCAAACTTTCTCCTTATGCAATGCATCTTGCCAAACTCTTCAAAGGAAACCTTAAGGGCTGAAGCTGAAACAGCAGATGCAGAATTATCCTATTTCCTGTTATTTGCTGTCTGCAGCCACCCCAGGGCTGGGCATAGACACAGATCCCTGGGGCTCAGGAATGTCCATGGCTGGATCCCATCCCTGCCACATGCTCCACACACCCACATAGCCATGTCAGCATGGATTGTGTCACCATTTTAACACCCTTTTCTTCTCTCTTCATAGAAAATTGAATGATTCCATGGGTTTTTTTTAATCCCAAGCGGATCACATTTCTTCACAGATCCATCCATGGAGCAAACTCCCTTACAAAGACATCACTGCATGGAGGGTGAGGAGGGAAAGGCTCTTTCCAAAGCCCTTTGATCCACACCCACACCAGCAGGCACCACTCCCTGAGTGCCAGGGCAGAGCCAGCACCCCACCCCAGCTGCCCAAAGCAGCCCACAAGCAGAAGGGGTGTGAGGATGTCCTAGTTCAGAAGGTGGGACCAGTTGATCACTGTGTGGGTGTGCCCAAAGCTGGGCATTCTAAACCCTCTGGGCCATTTCCCAGGAACTGGTACCAATGGCCCATTGGCAGCAGCTGCCCAGGGCACACCTGAGCCCTCAGGCTGGGAGCTGGCTGGGAAAGAAGCCTGGCAGAGGAGATGGGAGAACTCCCCTCCAGGGAGTCCTTGGACAAGGTAACAGAAGTTACCCCACCACACTCCCCACATCATCTGTGTCTTGCTGGACTCTTGATGGAGTTCAACCTCATGTTCCTGAGCTCTTCTGGGCACAGGAGCTCCATGGTCTGGCTATGCTGAAGTTTTCCAAATGTTCCCCAGCTCCTGCAGACCTTTGCCCTCCTCCATCCTCACTCCTGGCCTTGCAACCAGCCCCAGAGGAGGGACATCTGCTCAGAGAGCCCTTTGCACTGAGTGCTGAGGGGTTTCTTTCAGTCCCTCCATCAATCCCACCCTTCTGCCCTGTGGGAGGAGAAGATGTGCAGCCACAGCTCACAGCTCCAGACCCAGAGCCACCTGTTCTCTGGGTTCCTCTGGCAGAAAATCCCTGTCAGGAGGTCGATGAGAAAACCTTTCCTCACACCAAAGGCTTCACAGCCTCTGCCTCTCACTTTCTGACAATGCACCAAAGTCACAATGTAAAAAGCCTTGGAATTTTCCAACATTTCTGTTTCCTCTAAAGGCAAACCAGAGCTTTTTAGGAAAAAAGTAGAATTTTAATCCCTGGATATTGAAAATGCAGCTGGAGGGGAGTTTTTTCCGTTTCCCTCCAGCCAGCTGCTCCTGGCAGGAAAGGCACAAGGAGCACAGGAGATTTAAAGAGATATTGAGATTAACTCCCCAGCCTTGACTGGCTGATTATTCCATTTAATTAGGTGTTAGTGCTGGAAAAAGAGGCCAAGGGGGGGCACTTGCTCTCTTCTTTCTTTGGTGGCTTTGCAGAGCTTCTCCTCAGCAACTGGGAATGGCTTCCCAAGCCTTGGGAAGAGAACGTGGGAATGGGGGTCTGTTTAGTAATACAGGAGTAACAGTTCTTCACATGTGGTGGCTTTTGTGGCCAGTTGGCCCCTGAGCAAAGCCATGGCTTGTGCCCCACCTTGTCACCCCCAGGCCCTTCTCAGGCCCCAGGATGGACATGCCGAGCTGGCACTGACTCCTCAGCCACAATCAGGACATTCCTTGGGAAGAAAACACAAATGCACCTCCTCTCTGCTTTCTCTTCTGCTTTTCAGAGTTCTTTTCCTTGGGCTGGAAATTCAAGTTCATGGCAAGTTCACTGTTTGTCTCCATGTCTTGACCTCGGGCCAGGAGATGTGCTGAGGAGCAGGGACAGTGCTACAGCTTTTAAATTCTTCAGAGCTGGTGAACAAGGGTCAAGAAAAAAAGGCAACCTCCACCTTCTGATACATTTGCTGTCCCACAGCTTCGTCTTCAACCCAAATCTTCTTCTGAATTTGACTGAAGGTCCAACAAAAATTCATACAAACAATTGGGACATGCTTTAAAATTCCCAGCAGTGCCAATAGAAAAGCTATAGATCAAAAGTGGTCTTTTCACCAAAATCTGGGAATCTTGGAGAGAAAAAAAATCAGTTCTAGTGTTTATGGTTATTGCTCCTAGCAGCAGGGGTTGTCATGTCAGATTACTCCAGGTTTTCTGCAGGAGCTGTTCCAGAATGTTTCAATAATTAAGCATTGTGTGAAGCAAGAATTGATACCTTTTCTAACAAGAATTTATACTTTCTTTATTCCTTTTAAGGACTGTAACCAAAGGACCTCTCACTTGGCTTTGCTTTAACCCCTCTCCTCCACCACAGACAGAGCTTTCTTCTAGAGCAGGAATGACCCAAAATCTGGAGCACATGTTGAGGACACAGAAATTTGACATTCAAGCCCATGCCTACACAAGGAAAACTCCAAAAATGGTTGTGGCCTCTCTAGATGGAAGATGAAATTTTTCTAATGCAAAAATGTGCCAGAGATGAGAAAAAAGAAACCTCCCCACTAAAGATTCAGTGGAATCCTCCATTTGAAATACAACACAAGTGAGTGTTTTCACCCTCAAATCAGAGCTCCATTTGCTAATTGGTCATGCCCAGGGACTCTGTCCCACACTGGAGCCTTTCCTGAGGGATAAATTGTCCCATATGAGTGACAGTTTCTTTATGATCCTTATTTTACTGTGAAATTTCTACTCCCTTTTGTCGTGTGCTGTAACAGAGCACATGGCACTGATTGCAAATCAGGCTGTCATTAATAAGCATGCAAATATTTGGGTTTGATGAGCTGGCAGCCCCATCTGTTGGTGTAAGACATGTCATTTAAGTGACATTTAAGAGCCCTCATAAATGAATGAGAATATGAATGAAAACAAGAAATTAACTCCAAGAATGGAGCAACTTGTTAGAAAGGAATATGTGACCAACTCAGCAAATAATTCCTCTTATTGAGCAGAATTTGACCACCAAATAAAATCATGAGAATTGTGCTTTGGTTTGTTTTAATTTGGTTGGTTTGGTTTGGTGTGGTGTGGTTTGGTTTGGTGTGGTTTGAGGGAGAAAAGAGGATGAAGGATGCCTTTTGGTTGGGTGTTTATGGCCAAAGAAGATGCTCCCAAGCCAAGCCCTGAGTCCAGTTATCCACCTCCAGATTTCCTTGGCAAAGGGCCCCCAGATGAGGATGAGTGGGACCAGGGAGGTTCCTCAGTGAGCAGAAGGGAGAGGGGAGGGACCACAGGGAGCTCCTGCAGGAAATCAGGGGAAAATACAGAGTTTCCTTGTGGTTCTTCACCTGACAAAATCAGGAAGAGCCTCACTGGAGGTGTTTGTGAGAAGGCAAATGTGACACTGAGTTACCTTCAGGTGTTGGTTGGTTGTTTGGAACCTTTTTTTTTCAGGTGAAACAGAAACTTGAATGACTCAAAAAGAAACTTGTGGAAAAGGTGCACCCCTGTATTTTGGCAATTAAAAATTCCAAGTTTCTCATGAGCCAATATTTTACTCCTGTTTGACAAAGGTGAAAAACAGGGAACAGAAGCACAAGAGATGTTTGGAGACTTTCCCAGAGTCCAAAAGTGACCCAAGAGAGGAATCAAGACAATTGTAAAGTAGCCCATTCAAATAACTCTGTCCTGTGAAAGGTCTGACATGTTATTTATGCTCCAAATATGCCCCTGGCAGCAGCATCCTGCCCTTGCCTTCCTGATTTAATCATTATCCAGGAAAATCAAGGTTGTCATTCCAAAAGAGCAGCTCATCCCAATGGAACTTCAAAGCTCTTCAGGGGCAACTGCTAAAAGGAACTTGTGCTTTGCAAATGACCTGCCCAAGATTTAATCTTCCTCTCTCCAATTACTGCTGCTTCATGAAGGAAAAAACCTCATAAATTTGGTATAATTGAGGCTGCCTCGAGCCACACAGGAATTAAGAAATAAAGGAATATTTCTGTTAATGCTGCTGTAGTGTCTGTCTCCTGAAATGAATTGAGAGCAACTAAAAATAGCTACAAAAAACCTTTGGGGCAACATTGCCTTTGAAGCAGAAACAGTTTCAGGGGTTTATCTATTTTATTTTATTTTATTTTATTGGTTTTGGTTTTGGTTTTGGTTTTGGTTTATTTTATTTTATTTTATTTTATTGGTTTTGGTTTTGGTTTTGGTTTTGGTTTTGGTTTTGGTTTATTTTTTATTTTATTTTATTTTATTTTATTTTAATTCCTCAGCTCTAACCCCTTCTGTTCATAGGCAAGGAGCCAAGAGAAACAGACTTGTGATTAAAATCCTTGGAATTCAAACATCCAGATTATTTATTAATATTAAAATTATTAGTTGTTGAGTTGGCACAAGGACACCACTGTCCAAGATTTATGTCTTTAAACCCTTTTTTTAACATTTAGCTCTCCAACCATTTCCAAATTTATAAGCTAATGAGAATTGTTTAATTAGAAGAGAATTAACGTGCCCACACAAATATTTTGTCTTAGAGGGCTTAAATCTTTTCATGCTTTGGAAAGTTTTCTTCCTTTTCCTTTTTCATTCCTTTTCTGGGTGACAATGACACAATTGCTTGTTCAGTTGATCATTTTTTCTGGGAATTCTTCTAAAAACAACAGCCTTTCCCAACAAACTTCATTTCAGTTTTCCTTTTTCAGAGACTTCCAAACAATTTGGACTCACAGCAATACCTTGTTAACAAAGCAGAGCCTGTTTCCAGCTGCAAACACTGGCTAGAAATGCACAACAGGATCAAAAATGAAAAGAGAATGTCCTAAAATATAAAATATTTCACATCAGGTAAAAATTAAGGGAGTTAAGGCTTAATCCCGTGGGAGAGGTGCTCCCCCAACAGTAAACAAAATAAAATAAATACAAAGTAACCAGATAAATAAATGAATTTCTTATAATAAAGAAATTTGAAGTTAATTCGAACACTGAATTCCCAAGTGATGAGGTATTAAAAAAAAAAAGAAATTCTATTCTGTCTGTGTTGGAGGCTCAAACCCTCAGTGTCAAATCTCACAGACAAAGTATTTTCCCACATTTCCCCCGTTACAGGATCTCTCCAAGGCACCTTTGGATGGTTTTGGTGCTCAGACTTTGCCTTCCTGGGACCAAGACATGATGAAGAGAAGTTCCCTGAGGATTCTGCAGACCTGCTGCTGCTTTATGAAGAATCCTGGCTGGAAACCCCTAATTTTAAATGTGTCTTCTAAAGGATTGCCACGAATTGAACAGCAAATTGGAACAGAATCTTCATTGCTCCACAAAAAAATAAAATTGGCCTGAGATCAGGAACTGAATTTCACAGAGGACTTTCTTTTTAATGAGCTGAACAGAGAAGAACAGGCTCTGCTCTGAACGTGGGGCAAACCAAATGAACTCTGAAGGATGAAATGCTGCAATTTGGATCTCAACGCTCTCTCTCACTTAAAGAAAATGAAGGTTTCTCCTCCCTGAGCAGCACCAGCATGACCCCAGCACTTGGGTGGGATCAACCTCCCCTGATGAGCGAGGTCAGTGGGAGTCCATCCAAAATCCTTGAGCAATCAAATGCAAACTATAACCCCAAAATCAGGGGATAATATTAGTTTGTGGTGAGTGATGAGCACAGTCTCTCCCAGGCACACACAGAATGTGGGATCCTCTGGGATCCCTGCAGGGAAAACTTGCCAGGGGGTGGATTCCAGAGGAAAGATCTTAAATTGGGACACTTCAGTATCATTCTCTTCTCTTCCTGTAGAGAACAGCAAAGTGAAGGACTGGTTTCAGGAGATTGTGTCAAGAAATACCAAACTGAATCATATCAATACTCCTTTAGACCCTTCCAGAACAATTGTTGTTCAAGGAAGTTGATTCTTAATTTCTTCCATGAAAGATTTCCAGTTTCAGGGAAGCCACTAAGAGCTACTCAGCCTCCAAGCACAACTTCCAACAACATTCCACCTGTCTCAAAGGAGAAGACAAGAAATGTGCTACCAGAGAAGCAGATTGGAAAGATTTACTTGGCAACACCTCAAGGTGTTATTGATGCCCTACACAGACATCCTACAGAAACACAACTAAAAAATCCACCCTAATACTAAAAATATTCCACAGTTTCAGACAGCCACAACTGGGTAAGCAGCAGGTGGATCAAAATTTGGGATGAAAGGATTCCCACTGAAACCACAGGAGGAGCAAAGGCAGTGCAGTGACCCTGCTGCTCCCTGTGACACCCTGGGGCAGCGCTTGGAGAAGAAAACCATCCCATTGCTCTCCAGACCTCCTTCCAAACCAATCTCCACACATCTGTGGGGAGCACGTGGATAATCCCCCTCTGGAATCTTATCAGAAGGTTATCAAAGCAAATAGGAAATGATCCAAACAAGCAGAAATACTTTCCACTGTTCTTGTCTCTGTGGTGTTTCCAGACAAGGTGAAGGTGCTCGTGGTGGCCTCAGCAGCTGCTGCTTCTGGGCTGGGAGGTCTTCACAGGGGCTGGAGGAGACTCATGGAGCAACTACTGATGGAATACAGAGCACTGAGGTCCATTTTTTGTTCCATTGGCAGGAAACTGGGCCAGGATTAAATCCATATGGGTTAGGACAGGAAGAGGGTCCTGCTCAGGAGAACTGGTACCTACAGGGCATCAGATCTTGAGGGCAGGGCAGATTTGCTGGTCTGCATGAGGAATCTGCCAGACACAGAGGTCCCAATACCCAGAAAAATTGGGAAATTCCCTCTGCAAACAGCAGGAAAATAACATTGATTGTGACAGTGGCTCCCTAACACCTGAAAAAAAAGAATTGTGACCACGATATTAAATATCTACAGTAAGACAGACACTAAAATAAATATTTGGGGCAACACGTTTTCAGCCAGAGCAGCACAAATGCACTTTGTAACCTTTCCTCACTGAAAAGTGTAACTGGAGTTATTTGGTCTTGTGTTAAAATGGGATTTGCTGCATTTTGGGGGAGGGATTAGAGCATAAATCCTTCTAATTTACAGAGGGAGAGAAGCACTGAAATCATCCCACTGCCATACTCATGTCTTCTCCTGCACTCCCTCTCTTTCAAGTCCTTGAGGTGAGTTTGGGATTCAAATAGCTGCAATTATGGAACAATTCAATCACAGGGTAAGGAAAAGGGGAAAAAAACCCCCACCAGAGCGTGGTTGGGCAGGGTGTGTCCTGCCTCAAACATGGATTAAAATGAGGAGGATTACTCCAAATCACATCAACTCATTCAAGCAATTAGGGCAGATTCCTGGAATATTGGATTATTGCCCTTTGTTACTCTTCAGCTGCAACAGGTTGGTGAGAACAGGGATTTTCCTCTTAACTGATGGAGTTCAAAGTTCCCATGTAGGCACCTGGAAAGCTCCTCACAGTCCCCAGAGCTGTGTCAGGATGTTCAGAACAATTCAGACTGAGTTTGTTGGCCTGGGTCAAAAGCTGAGAACCCATCTCAAAACCAGCAGGGAGGCTTTTTTACCACTTCTCTTGGGCAAAGTCAAGTAGAAACCAGAATTTCAAGACATGAGACCTGGTGGAGACTGAAATTTGGAGGAGAAACAGATTTATCTTCATCCTATTGCCATAATAGCAAACAGCCTCTGGCTGCCATTTCAGACAATTCAACCCATGATCTGAAATCCCTCAGAACTAAGGACAGAGGTATTACATCCAGGTCTCTCCCCCGAGTAGGACCAACTCCACCACATGAGGGACTTCCAGGCATGGCCCACTCAGCTCAGAAATTATTCCCACTGGATTATTCACCTTGGGCAAAGCATCAGGGGGACAACACGCTCTGGAAACCCCATGAAGACCTTTCTACCTGCAGAAGATCCTTGAAGATGCCACCACCAATTCCCTGCAGCAGAACATTGAAACATTGACACATCACCCATGCACTGAGACCAAGGCAAGATCTTTCCCCTTCAAAATGGAAAGCTGGAAGCTGAAAGAGGGTTGTTGCTCCACCTGTGTCACTTTTTCCAGACCAGCTCCAGCCACCCCAGCAGCAATGGAGAATTCCCAGTTCCTATTTTTGACAGGTTATCTTGGTCTTTGATGAAGGGTAGTCAAGGGTTACTTTTGGAAGTTAATTTTTTGTTTGGAAGAATTCTGTTAAATTAGGGTGATTTTTTTTACCATAGGTTGAACTCATAATGCATAAAATGCATTAATAGAGAACAGGCATTGGGTGAGAAAAGGGACCCCAAGTCCTTGAGCTTTGCTTTTGCTGAAGGTGTCCCTGGAGGTGGGACTGAGGGAGGGTTTCAGATGAGGAACACGGTGCTGAGAAAGCAAAGAAGCACCTGCATTATGTTTGTGCTCCTCCTGGTGACAGCTGTGATGATTGATGGACCTTGTTGGTCTGCATTGACTAAGAACACTGACTCCTCAGGAAAAAAATCATATCCAAAATTAAAATCAATTAGTAACTTTAATTTCATTGATAAATTAAGTTTTCTTGGGTTATTGGTAGCTATGCTTAAAGCTAAGACAAAAGTTTGCCCTGGAAGTCCTAGGAAACCTCTACCAATCATTAAGGTTCACATTGCAAAACCCAGAAGGTGGTTGAGCCATGGAAGGCATATCTAGGAAGCACTGAGGTCACCCAATTACATCCCTGTGGGATTAGCAAGACCAGGACTGGGGACTGTGGAACATCTCCAGGAGCAGTCAGAGATCTGACTGTGACAATGTTAACATCAGTTGCATCAACATTTCCTCAGAAGTTTTCCCCTGCCTCTGGTCACCCCCCTGCCATCACAGCTTCAGAAAGAGTTTTTGTAATAACATCCCTTGGCAGGTCATTTATAAAGCAAAATGAGCAACAGCAAAACATTTACTTGAACTGTTGCTGAGCAGGGAAGGAATTACCTGCTGTGCCCCAGTAAGACAAACAAGCTGCACTGAGCGGTCCACACATAAACACTAATGAGCTCATTAACTCAATCTATTTTATTAATCATTACTGAAGTAAAGGCCACACTCCTGCCCTTTTGTGGCCCTGGATATACAGTTGCTCTGAAATTCATGAGTTCAAAGCTATCCTCGTAAAACCTAAGAGTGGTCACCACCTGGTTGCTCACACTAAACCCTTGTGAAAATTTGGAGAGGTGCTTTACTACCCCCTTGCTGATTCCAAGAACTCAAGTAAGTCCCCATTCTCTGAAAATGAGTCACCAGTCTTCAGTCCTCCATCATTGTTTCCAGTCAAAACATTTGAGAAAGGAAATTACAGCAGCCAAGAGAACCAAGCTCTGGGGTAGGTATTTTGACACCTTAGGCCTTACCACGGAAATTCCTTCTGTTGGAATGAATCAGTAACCTGGAAAAAGGACAAAATGAGTAAAAAAAAAATACTACAATGGGTTGTGATTCATTTGGTTCACCGTTAAGTGGCTACGTGCTGAGGGACAGGGAGGAAGAGCACGGAGAGGAGGAGGAGGAACCCAACCAGCATCTGCATCAGCAGCCGAGTGTGACACATCCCCAGGGCTGGAGAGGTGCTCTGACACCCTAATGATCAGTCCAGCAGGACAATCAGTGGACAAAGGAAGCAGGAAGAGCTGCAGGAGTCATGGCTCCACCACAGGAGTCCCTCTTGAGGTCCTGGGCACTGTTCTGCTCTTTGGGGTGATGCTGAACATTAAAGCCAGTGAAGAACAGAGTTATGGTAACCCACAGCGGGCACTTGAAGTGGCAAACCTTTCATGTCAAGCCTGGAAGAGAGGGCAGATAGACACTGAGTTATCACTGTGGGGAAACCCTGGGCTGGCCAGCAAGACGTGAGGGAGTGACGGAGCACGATGCCACTGGGGCTGGCACAGCTAAGTGATGGCAGCCACATGTGAGGGGAGAGGATTCACCATCGCCCCTGTTGACACCAGCCAGTTCATGGTGAGGAAGGAGAGTTCAGAGAGCCCTTCTGCCAGAGACAAGAGATTGCTCTCAATGGGCTTCATTGGTGCCAACTTGTGCCCCCGTGTTTTAAAGCACCTGCTGGTGCCACAGGGGCTGTCTGTGCCATGACACGGAAACAGGGAGAAGACCTTCCCTGCACCATGAAACCCAACAACATCCCACCCAGCTCCTGCAAACATCCCTGTGCCCAAACATCCTAGGGAATGCATCCATCCCTGGCTCCATGTAACGAGTTCATGGGTGCCACTGGTGTGCTCTGGCAAGGGTCATCAACTGGTGACCTGTGAGACAATGGCCCTGCAAATCTGCATCATTGCCACTCATCTCAGCAGAATTCCAGCTCTTTTGAGCTGAGCTGGACCTGGATCAGCCACCCAGGTGACCTGCTTTCTGGGCACACAGTGGGCATAGCAGCCCTATGGGCACCTCCTGGGCACAGCAGCTCCTCCTGGAGAAGGTCAGACCTCAAATGTCAGGTCCAATTAAAAGAGAGTCAACACAGAAGAGGGTTGGGCCAAAAATCATTGGGAGATTTTGCATGGCAACATGAATTCCACCCTCCTCAGTTTCCCCCCAACAACCAAGATACGAAATAACTTCGGAGTGAGGCAAAGATTTAAAAACACACAGAATTTTGAGGTTTATTGTTGATTATTTCCCCCTGATGGGGGAAAGGAATCAGAAAGTTCAAATCCATTTGGGCCTTGTTAACTGAAGTTTTTCACTTCAAGCACAGCAAAATCTTTAAGATTTTTTTAAAACTGGTTGAAACTAAAATCAAAACATTATCCAAAGAGATCAGTGATTTCAAAATTAAATAATACATCTTCACGGGGCGCAAAGTTCAGTCAAAATCACTTTTTACTGTTTTCATTAAAAAAAAAAATAAAAGCAGGATGTTATTTTGGCTCCAAAAACCTCTTTTTTCAAGTTTTAGTTACTTGCTGAGCCACGTCTCTCTTCTGCCCAACTCTACAGAAACGGGACCTGTAAAGTCCATTCAGAACATGGATTGGAGCAAATGCGTTTTCAGCAGGAAGAGAAAAAAAAAGTGGTTTTTTCCATTTCAGAAGTTTACTACTGGCCCAACAGAAGGGGGAAAGAAAAGGGAAATAAATCTCCTTATTAAAAAAAATTCTGTGTGCCAAACATTTCTTCAGGGATTTGTGTGGTACAGGACAGAACCAGAGCTGAGAGAGCTGCTCTGAATTTTACATGAATACAGAGATTAAAGCACTTTTTCTTCAAAAAGAAAATAAAGCCAAAAAGAAAGATGTTCTCAGAGCTCAAAAGTTTCTTTTCTTTCAGAGAGTGAAGTCATAGCAGAGAACAAAATGAGAAGAAAAAACCGAAAATAAACATGTCTCTTTTCCCTGGCACTGAGCTGAGGCTTCCTGATTCCTGAGAAGGGAAAGGAGAAGTTCCTTCACTGGAGGGCTCCTGGCTGAAGGTACAAAATCTTAGACCCATTAGGGCTGGAAAAGAACTCCAAGATCATCAGGTTCATCATTTAAAATAAATCAAGTCACGGTGTCCTTTATTGATGACTGGCAACATCTGCTCCAAAGTGTTGCACAGCCTAGGATGTGCCCAGGGCACTCACAGTGTTGCACTCACACTGTTGCACCCCTCAGGGTGTGCCCAGGGCACTCCCACGGTGGCACAGCTCTCCATGTGTGGCATAGAACAGCCGGGTAAAGCCTCTGTGACGTTCTGAGGAGCAGGAAGAAGGAGGGAGGTTTTGGGGCTCCTCCAGCCCTGCTGCCCAGTCCCCCATGGTCACCCCAGCCTATTTCCTGCCCTCTGGGTGCCAGGCCAGCAGACAGGAGTGTTGGGCTGCTCTGTGAGTTTGCCTGGCAATTATCTCCCATCTCTGGGTAACAAGCTGTGCCCTCCTCCTTCGCAGT
>JAWWLZ010000004.1:24321768-24334223 GCA_035041345.1 Poliocrania exsul | reverse complement strand
GACCTTCTTGGTTGCAAAGGATCCAACCACATGGCACAGCCACAGCTGCAAATGTCTAAATACAAGTCTTCCATTTCAAACTGCTCTGAATTGAATGTTTTCTAATGCCACATAAGTCATTTATAGTTTTCCATAGACTAAAATTCTCCCTCCCCATTTTTTCACTTTTACTAATGAGGAACTAGGTATGACTGGGCGATTTATTGAAATATTAGCACCATTTCCATGAATTTTCCATCCTCTTTATGAACTGGAGTCCCATCATAGTTCAGAACTATTGAAAAGCCATCAGGGCTGCAAGGGCAACTTTCCTGCACCCAGTGGCAGGTTCTCACACCGTGCTGATGGTCCACCTGTATTTCTCCAGATCCTTGAACACACCTGGCTCTGCAATACCCATCTGGAACTCTTCTTGGGGCTCTGTTGTTTTCCTCCCTTCCTAATTATATGCATGCACTAAATCCTTTAAACCTCTATCCAGTCTGCAGCTTCATTGGCTCAGACTAATGAGCAGAATTTTCTAATTCCCTCCTGATAATCCTATTACCTGTGCAAAGCTATTTCTGCAAGGGTCATCATTCCAGGGAGATGTAAGTGTGAGGGGAGGTCTCTCCGTGCTCAGTTGTGATCCGGCTCCTCTCCTGGAAACCTCCAAGGACATCAGGAAAAGCAGAGCTGAGGGACTGAACCTCTCAGGTAGAGTGATTTGTATGTCCATTACCTTTCAGGTTTTATTTCAGTAGGGGGACAAAATGTGGTGTGTTCAAGATGTGTTGGTGGTGTGTCAAAAGTTCTAATAAAGAAATTTAACTGGGAGGGTCTCCCAGAAGGGCCTCATCTTTGGCATCAGGCTGGAATGCAGCTGCTCAGATCAAAACCAATGCCAGGTTTCCAGCTGGGAGTTTGGCAGGAGGCTTTGACTAAGTTGAGACTAACAGGCTGTGAGAGCTCTCATTATTTGTGCTTTAAATGAGTGCAGGTTTTGCTCCAGCACAGGCACTGAGTGGTGCCTCACTCCAGTGGGGGGAAAGGAAATAAATGAATTACTCCATTCTGGGAGAAAGGGAAATAACTCACAAACCAGACCCCTGAGCTGTGATGGTGTCTGTCCAGCCTGTTGGCAGTAACACCTCTATCTAATTTAACAGAGCTTTTATATTCCTTGAATGGAACCCTCCTCCTCTCTGTTTGATTTGGTCATTATTTTAATTCCAAATGGGATTTCTGCTCTTTTGTAACCTACCTTTGAATACTAACCTGGATAAGAACCTGCAAGAGACTCTAAACACTCCATTTCTGCGTGTGCTGGGATGGAACTGGGTGCCCTGGGGAAGGTTGAATGAAGGGCTCAAATCTCTGGGATAATTTCCAGAACATTTTCGTGTCTGGGTCCCTTTTGGAGCCTGCAAGAAACCCTAAATGCTAATTTTGGAATGAATCCTTCTTACCCAGGTGTCTAATTTCAGCTTGGTGTGGCAAGAATTGTTTTCTTGCCAAATAATGTTGTGGTGAGTATAAATATTGATGTGAAAGAATGATGGACAATGGACAAGACTGGGGTTAGGCAGGTTCCAAGTATGTAACTGAAGGTATAAACTATATGTTACATAAAAAGATGAAGAAACCTCCCATTTTTGACCCATTTTTGATTGCTTTATCTAGATCCCCAGAGGGTGACCTGGTTGGGAACTGTACAGGTCTGAATGGTCCAGAAACCACAGAGCAAAATTAGACCTTGGATTCTTCCTTCCATCTCATTACACAACAAAAATGACCTGGACAATCAGTGGCTTTACAGGTTTTCTCCAAGTACTTGAGATGTTTTTGACAGGAGGGAATAGTTTCAACATAAGGCACCCTTCTGCAGCTGATCTGCACCAGATTGCTGGAATGACATGTGAACACTTCATCCTGGCTCAGAACAGGATTTGAAGCTGATCTCTGTTATAAATATCAATGTCTAATCCTAGCAATTATAATTACAGCACAGCTGCAAACATGGGGAAATGCATTGGGAAATGACAGATAACCATCAATCATAATACAACTTAGGGACAAGTTACACAGATAAAAATGATTCCTAGACACTAGTACAGGCAGCTACTGGTTTCCAGTGCTAAAGGGAATTCATCTCCAGCAGCAGTGGATCCCAAAGCCATCACAGGGTTCCCTTACTCCTCATTTACAAAGTGCAAACCCTCTACAGGTATTTTATCCCTTCAAGCACTCATTATCCCACCTGTTCATATCCTCAGCTCCACTGCAAAGGTTTTCCCTGGGTGGATCCCACCATCAAAGGGTATTTCCTGCCATCCCTCCAAAGCAAAAAGAGCAAAGAGAGCATCAATTCAGGGAAAAAAATCAATGCAATCTGTGCAGAAATAATTCTCAGGAAATATTGTATTGGACTGGATTGCAGGGATTAGTCAGCTCAGGTGGGTTGTAAGGATCTTAGGTTTTCCTCCCTTCATCCTTACATGACACAGACACACACACATTTATTTTTTTAGATGTATTGTCTTCTGAACCCACTTTCACACAGTGGTGTGATACCATAAGCACAAACCACCTGTGGAGAGAAGCCCCTGCAGTCTGTGCAGCCTCTCAGTCAGGAGCTGGTGAGCAAGGAGAGGGAAGAAAAGCAGCTTGTGGCCAAGGTTTGGTTTGTTTAAGGTGGCGGAGTGACACAGAGAGCTCAGCTGGTGGGGCTGGTAACCAGCTTTCTGTAACCTACACATAAACCACAGTGGGACTGAATTATACCCTTCATTCTGAATGCCTTGAACGAGCTCAAAGCTTTAGCCTGAGCCCAAATGTTTCTCACAGATTTAAACATAAGCTGGAACATGCTATAAATGAATATATTGTTATATTGTGCAGAGCACACCCCCCCAAAACTTCTGCCTTCAATGCTCAGTGCCTACAGAGTTCCAGGGAAAGCTGTGGAGCCATTTTCACAGTCAGTGTCCAAATTCAGAGCAATTCCTGTTCTGCTGCTCCCTGGAAAGGAGATACCAAAAAACTATGAGCAGAAGAACACAACATGAATGCGAGAAATGGGGTCTGTCCAATACACGTTGAGCAGAGCTGGTCAGAATTAGGGGGATAGCATTTCTGGGTAAAAGAACAATACTCAACAAACCCAAAAAAATCTTATCCATATATTTCAAGTGAAGGACTTGGAGAATTCATGTCATCTCTTGCAATAATTTTTTTTTTTTAAGCTGAAGAGAAACATTTCCATTTTTTCATTGGAATTTTTGTTATGGAGAGACATGGAAGATGAGGGCACCAACAAGCAGAGGAAATATGATGAGCTTGAAAAATAGCTCCAAATATTTGCCTGCCAAAACAAGAAACTCTTTCTGATGTCTCACAGGCATAGATAATAGAATAGAAAGAAGGGAAATGCAAGAAATTGCAGTGAGGAAATAGTTCTCTCCCTGCATTCAGTCAGAGGGAGGGATAGCAGGAGTGGTGATTCCTGCAGAGAGAGCTGAGCTTCCACAAAAGCAGCATCTTTGTTTTAAAAACATTAGAGTTATAAATTCATATGGCATCTGGAAATTACATTTGTTCCTATTTGCATATCCTTGTCATTTCAGAAAAGTCTTTCATAACATGACATGAATTAAAATATTCCTGAGTTACTCCATTTGGGCAATATCTTACAGTGTTATTTCTCATGGAATTAAAGACTAGCCCTCAATTTGAGATGAAAACACGTCATAATCAAGGCTTGACACTTCAACACAGAGCATCAAATCAAATAATTGGGGTGCTGAGTCCCTCCTGATTGCTGGAACCCCATGAAAAACTGCCTCCAGCAGAACCCAAAATCCAGCCCCATAGCTGTTTCTCCTGGGAGCAGGGATGCTGCCTGGGCTTCAAGTACAGCACAGCTATTCCTTCTCTCAGAGATCCCTTCAGGAAGGCCTTGGAAGCTTTGAAGTGAAGGCAATGGAGGCTGTTTGACAGCATGTTGGGGTAAAGCCCTGGAGGTCCCCTCTGAGCAAGCACACAGTGATGAACCCCCTCACTGGCCATTTCAAGCTCACTCCAAGCCCACAGATGCTCTTGGCCACCAGTTCAGTGCTGGGTCCTGTGGACACACAACTGGGCATGGGGAGACCTCAATTCTTCCCTGAGAAGAGATGCCAGGAGGCAGCATTTGGCAGCTGCTCACCTTTGCCCCTTCCCTCTTGGAGGCTGCCCAGGTTTATTTTGTGCCACACCACATTTGGACACGGGCAAGAGGCTCATCTGAAAACACAGCCCAGCTGAAAATAACCTGCCTAAGCCTTAAGCCAAACAGGATGAAGCAAACCCTCAGAAAGAGTTAGGAGAAGTCAGGCTCTATGAGATGAGGAAATAAGGCAGACATGGACTGTCCAAGGTCTAAACATAGAGCCTTCAGCTCTTGGGGACTTCCATGGTGTCCCCCCCACAGCCACCTGCAGGCTCCCTTGGCTTTCAGGAGACCATCTCTCTCAGTGAAACCAAATTTTAGTCCCCTTTAGCCATGTCCGCATCCTCTCAGGTCAGTTGAGTTCTGTAGCTCACCAAAACAAGGGTTTGAGGCCACTGAAGCATCTTGTCCTGTAAGCCATGACACACTAGGATGTATTTATTCAGATCTTCCTCAGATGACTTAGTCAAGGTGTCCCTGCCCATGGCAGGAGGTTGGAACAAGGTGATTTTAATGACCCTTCTAACCCAAACCATTCTATGACTTAATTCATTTTAGAAAGTGGCTATTTACTTAAAACACAGTAACAGTCATTTTAGGACAATTCAAATTTGATTATGCTCTTCTGTTTAATGTGAATGTTGATGTGTCACCAAGATCCTTCTACAATATTCAAAACAAAGGGATTAATATGGGCTTGTAGTCAGAGAGCCCAACCTAGTGCTTCTCGACTGTTAAATAGTTAAATGGATTATGATCTGATTTTTTTAAAAAGGGCTTGTTGGAACACATCAATAAATGAGGCTCTTGCAAACTGATTCACAGTTGAATTGTTCCATTGGGACAGTTAATGCTGTGATACTCATTTATCAAGTAAATCTGACATCATGGTGGCCTGAAATGGCGAGTTTATTCTCTGATTTATGGCGGTCTCTGGTTTAGTATCTGAGCCTGATTCTCCCAAGGGCACAGGGAGTGCTCTCACTACATTCACATCTTATTCTTTAGCACTGGAGGATCCATAAGTAGAGCCTCTTCAAGCTCTGACACCTCAGCACAAAGTTTTAGATGCCAGAAGAATTAGGAAAAAAAGCCCTAGAGAAATTAGATTTCATTCCTTGCGATGCTCCCTGAATGCCCCTCCTTTCCCAAGCACACCCAGAGCACAGGGTGCACCTCCATCCTCTGCCCTGCCCTGCCTGCTGCAGCCAGGCAATGGCTCAGCCACATGTCACACCTGGCTCCAGCCCAGGGGTGGAGGAACAGAGAGCCCACCAGCAGGACACCTTCAGTACCTCCTGTTCTGACTTCTCTTGATCCCCTGGCCACCTGCTGCAAATAGAAGAGGTCAGGACATGGCTTATCTCACCATGTCGGGGCAGGAGCAGTTCTGGGCCAGGGCAGAAGGTCCCTGAATTCTGCAGGACAAGGAACACCAAGCTCAGGCACTTCCCCCCCAGTGCCCATTTCATTCACTCCCACTATGGAGCAGATGTTGCCTTTGCCCTTCAGCCTGTCCCAGGCCCCAGAGGAACCCTCTGCCCACGCCCAGAGCTGCAGTATCTGTGATACCTCGGGTTTCACAGGAGCAGCTTTCCCAGCACACAGGAGGTGGGAACTGCCCCAGGCCCTGCTCCAAATTCCATCCCTGGGAGGTCCACTGGCACTGCAGTGCCCTGGAGTGCTGCTGGGCACACATCAAGTGGATGAAATGAATCACAGGTGTGGTGTTTACAGCAAGATCCTTTCCCATCAGATCATTTTGTTCCCTTCATTTTCCCTTTTCCCTTCCTTTCCCCTGCTCTCCCTTACGAACAAACTTCCTGTCCTTCCTCCTGCCTGTTCCAACAAGCCCTTTGCTGCTGAGGCTCAGTGAATGTCAGAAGCCTCCAAGAACAGATCACTATCAGGTGGCTTCTCAGTAGATGATACAACTAAAGCAGAGCACAGGGAAGGCTAAAACATTGGAATTAATTCTAGAATAGAGCCATGGCAGTCCCTGTAAAAATGTCTTAGCAACAAGAAGTGGACACAGAAGAGCTGGCCCAGCATTTGTGCTCCAGTTTGTACATGAATAAAAACAAGTCCTCAGGAAAGGATTTGCTCTGCTGTTCATCTGAGCCACGTCCTGGAGCAGGGCAGGGAACACATGCCTTTGAGCCATCAGCCTTTGCTCCAAAGCATGACATTTATTTACTTAGAAGTTCAGAGAAACTTGTGTACATGCCTTAGTTGCTGCATAACTGCAAGCCCAGCCTGCTTTGTTTGGGTCTGCAAAGGAAGCAGGAACAGACATCCTTAATTTATGCAGTTTTACGAGGCATTTGTAAAGATATTTACAAATTAGCTGATGAAGGTTCACCATTTATAATTAAGAGTCAAATCACAGGATCCAAAAATCCTGGGAAACGTTTGGAATGACATAAGTGATATGAAAGATCTCTGCAGGAAAGGGATAAACTTGTTTACTGTTGGGGGTGACTGAGCACTGGAACAGGCTGCCCAGAGAGGCTGTGGAGTCTCCTCTGGACATAGTCAAAATTCACCTGGATGTGATCCATCCTCTCTGGCAGGGGGTTGGACTGGATGGTCTCCAGAGGTCCCTCCAGCCCCAGCCCATCTGTGATTCTGTGAGAGCAGGAAGCCACAGAGCTGATGGAAACACTCCAGGGCTTTGGGTGCCCACACAGCCCTGTATGCTTTGGCCTGTACCTTCTGAGCAATAAAAGCAACACGAGGAGCACATTCCTGCTGTCACTTTGGCCTCACACAGTCATAGCTGCCACAGGGATGGCAGGATCATGCAGTGGAGATGCCATTATTTCTGACTGCAAGGCAGGAGCCCTGCAGCACTTCCCATTGGGAAGCTGCAGCTGCTTGGGACAGGACCAGCATTTAATCCATTACATTATAACTGCATTTTTTTGGTAAATGGTCAAGTGAAAAAAAAAAAAAAAGGCAGCAAAACCACATCCAGCTGGTGACAGCTTTACAGTTCAACAGAGGAAAGTACTTCTCTATTGGCTGCACTGAGCCCACCTTCAGAGTGCCAGGATCCTCCTGGCAGCATCTCCACTGCCTTTGGACAGATGCTCCACTTTGGCACCTTGTCCCTCCCATTTAATATAAATATGGAAATTAATCCATCAGCTCTTCTAGGACATGGAGATGTACTTGGCAGAGCCTTAGGACACTTGAGCAGGGAGATAGATAAGGGATGGAGGAAGAGGAAGCACCTGGTAGCCACAAGCCAGTTCCAGCTGGCTGGAAGACACCAGGAATCCTGGGAGACACCAGGAATCCTGGAGAGCACGAGCAGAATCACAGAATTTAGGCTGGAAAAGCTCTCTAACATCATCCAGTCCAACCATCCCCCAGCACTGCCAAGGCCACCACTGACCCATGTCCCCAAGTGCCACATCCACAGGGCTGTTGAATCCCTCCAGGGGTGGGGATCCACCCCTGCCCTGGGCAGCTGTGCCAGGGCCTGCCCACCCAAGGAGACACCTCCTTAGCCCAGCACAGCCTTGCTTCACCTGCTGTGACCTTACACCTGAACCATCACCACAAGACATATGTAAATCTAATTAAACTGCCAAAAAGTTAATGAATACTCCTGGGCAGGAGCATTTCCCAGTGCCCAAAGCATTAGATGCTGCATTCCTTTCTTTTCCCCCAGGGATGTCCAACAGGGTGAGGAGGTTCAGCTGCAGACAAAGGTACCAACTCCACGATAGAGGGTCAGAACTGAAGATAATCTAACATTTGGAATGATGGGAAAGCAACAAATGAGATCTCCACACATCCCAGAGGATGCATGTCAGTGCTCAGAGAAAGGCAGGAATGAAGGATACATAAAGGCTGGCAAGAATAATGTTACTTTTCCCAAAATTGCTTAGCTCTCAAATTTGAGATAGAGACTGTTTGGACCCTGCATGAGAGGAAATCAGTGGGTTAAACCAAGCCTGCCTTTTGCAAGTAGTGATAGCAAAGTGTAAATATGAAAAAAAGCAAAAGCAGCAATTCCTACTGATTCACTTCACAGTTCTAAATACATATTTGAAAAAAACCTTCAACCAAGCTAAAGAAAAACAAACAAAACAAAAACCCCCAACAAACCCCTCCACACACACCAGAACTAAATGTTATAATTTCTGAGGCAGAACTATTTTGTTAGCTGCTTTCTGTGGGCATTTTTTTGCATATCTAGAACCTTATGAGACATTGTTGGTCAAACCCTTTCCCAAAACAGCAGATGCTCTTCCACCTTCACAAGTTTTGATTCCTCATGGCCCTTCCCAACAGGCACCTTTTTTTTTGGATGGAAAGGAACTGTAAGGATTTGTTTAAAGTCCATACAAGGCAGTGCTACTTCCAGATCTTTAATTAACCACACAACAATTTCAAGATTCTTCTCTTTCCCATAAAACACTGGCCATCAACCTCTCCCAACACCTGTCTCCAGTCAGTGCTACAGTGACAGCTCTGACACAAGTGATTTGGGACAAATTGTAGGGATTATACACATTGCAAACATCTGTTGAGCTTGGGGAAAAAATATGTCAAACCTCTCCCCTGGGCTCTTGCCATTCATGGTGACTTTGCTAAACTCCAGCTTTGAAGGACGTGTCAGCCTTAGCAACACTCACTTGGGGTTCAGAAAGAAATACAAACCTAAACATGAAGTGAGAGCTCTGTGTAGACTTTGAGAGTGCTCTGGGGAAGTGTTCAGTGCAGCTGACAGATTGGGCCAGGCATTGAGGTTAAACATGGATTGAGGTTCGTGCCCTTAAATAATCTGCATTTGTAAAAGTTGACTGTTCTGCTCCAAATAGACACTTCTTTAGCATCCAGCCATGCTCCTCTCCCACCCCACTTGATATAGCCCCCTTTTCTTAAAAATGAGATTAATGAATGATAGATTTCCTGACAGAATGATAATTAGAAAAAGGATTAATTCATCACAATAGTAAGGACTATGTAACTGCTCCAGCAAAGTTGCAACACGCTGCAAAAAATTGAATTCTGAGTTTCAAAAGACGCTCACCCAAATTAAAGCTTTTTCAAATAAAAAAGTTTTTGTTAATGTAAACAGAAATTTGACATTATTAATGTCAAATAATACTCTTTTTTTCTGAAATAATAAAACAGGTTCTGATTTAAAAGATTTGCATTTTGCTTTCCCAGGCAAAAAACGGTGGTACTCTGGTAGGAGTGAATCATAAAATCATGGCATGGTTTGGGTGGAAAGGGACCTTAAAGCCCACCCAGTGCCACCCCCTGCCATGAGCACGGACACCTCCCACCAGCCCACGTTGCTCCAAGCCCTGTCCAACCTGGCCTTGGACACTCCCAGGGATGGCGCAGCCACAGCTTCTCTGGGCACCTGTGCCAGGGCCTGCCCACCCTCACAGGGAGGAATTTCTCCCTAATCTCTAATCCAAACCTCCTCTCTCAGTTGGAAGCTGTTCCTCCTTGTCCTGTCATTGACTGATGTGAAAGACAACAAGCTCATTTCCTGTTTTGGAGTGATCTCCAAAAATAAATGTGCAATCCAGAAAAGAGGAATAATTCCTAGTGCATAATTACAGGCTATATTTTGAAAGACTTAAAAAAACCAAGAAAAAAACAGATGAAGAGAAAGGGCTACGGTTTTAATCCTATGACTTTAAACCCAACAAAATGCTGAAGCCAGGGGTAGTCACATAAGGAATTTCCTAACTGGCAAAGCCTTAAGGATAAATGAAACCTTGGACTCATCTATTTAAAATGTTTCCATCTCCCAAATAAAGCCCAGCATAGTTCTGCTAAAGCGGATAGAGGGACTAATCCAATCCCATAACCCTCTCACCGGCCCCGGTGACGTGCACAGGAGCTGGCAGCTCCCCACGTCAGCCCAGCCTGCTCTGCCCTTTATTCCTAGCACATGACCTCTTCCTCTGCACAAAAAAAAAAAGTCCCATCCCAGAGTTTGGAAATCATGTTTTTTCCCCCCAACGTGGTGACCTCATCAGGACACCACACACCACGTTTGCCCTTTAGGTAAGGCAGGAAATTTCCATTTTCCATGCCACAAGCCTGTCCGTGCGTGTTGGGGTGACACAAGGCTGGTGGGAGAGCTCAGAGCAGGTGGCTGTGACCCTCAGACCTGTATTTGCCACCTCCAGGTAAGGGATCTGATTGCACCTGATGCCAGGTGCTCCCTGGAGAGGTGCCCACCAGCACTAAAGGTGCTTATGGCTTTGGCAATGGGGCTGAAAGCCCAAGCCCTGCCCTTGGCACCTACGCATGGTGCTAATGCCTCTTACCGAGCTCTCTCTGTGCAGCCAAGAGCAAGGGTTCCTGGAAACTTGTCCCTGCTGGGAGCACAGGAGGGCACTGCCCCTGCCCAGGGGCTGGGCACAGCCTCAAACACGCAGGGCTCACTCCACTCTGCTGCCCTCCACACTTCTGGGTCACTGCACTCCATTCCCCCCAGATTTCAGTGTGGTGAATATTTTAACCTATGGCTGCTCCTTCTCCCTGGCTTGTTTGCTTAGCAAGGTAGGTCTGGTGGCCATTACCATTTGAGGGAGGGGACAAGAATATCAGGAAAGGAGATCTGAAAATGAAAAGCAGGGAAAATGGGCAGAGAAGTAACTCAAATTGGTGCTTGGGGAGAAGGAAATGCTGCTAAAATTCAGGCACTCCCCAAGAGGCAAGAGCCAAGGGGACACTTGGGGCTCGTGTGCTCCCTGACTGACCACCCACACAGAGCTCAAAACCAACACATACAACATCTCATTGACAAACATCCTTCCCTTTTCATCCTTCCTCCTCCATGGGTCCCCAGAATGTCATAGTTCCCTGTTTCCCACTGTCCCACCTATTGCTGGGGATTCACTGCTGATTTACAGTCTAAACCCAGACACAGAACAGCCTTGTCACTGAAATTTGCACATCTGGAAAGCAGCAAATTTGGGCCTGAGTTTATATTTTAAGAAAAATATTTCTCATGTTTACTTGTTGGACTAGCAGCAAAACCTCATATTTTGGAACTAAGTTTTCTTGGCTTTGTCCTTTGCAGAATGCATCTTGCCTTTTACAGTTTGTTTAGAGGTTTGTTTTCTATTTAATTTTCATCTGCAACTATAATTTACAACTAGAATACATTATTTTTGTATTTACAGCTGCAATCTATTACAAGGATTAAATAAGACTTCATCACAAGTACACAGCCACAGTGATTTCTTTCTGAGCTACCTCAGAAATTCAGTATGTATAAGAGAAATATTGTTTAAAAAATCAAGTAAATTGTGATTTTGGGTAAACAGAAAACTCTCTGTGAAGGCCAAAAGGTACAAAATGCCCCATCCTTGGAGGTGTCCAGGCCAGGTTGGACAGGCCTTGGAGCAACGTGGGCTGGTGGGAGGTGTCCCTGCCCATGGCAGGGGGTGGCACTGGATGGGCTTTAAGGTCCCTTCCAACCCAAACCATCCTGGAACTCTGTGCTTTGGATAAAAAGCAAACCCTCCATTAAATGTTTTCTTCTACCCTGTAGTAAGGCTGGTGCATCCAGTTTAATTACACCAGAAGGATGAGCAGCAGTAACAGGAATTGCTGCTCCTGAGCTACAACAGGTCCAAAGCTCAGAGCAATTCAATGCAGCATCAGGCATATCCTTTGGGTTTGGGCTTTTTTCCTGCTGAAGAAGTGACTTAATGGCACACAGAGACATCTCAAATCCCTCCAAGAAGAAATTGTAATTTTTGCTTTCTTCCTTCAGAAAATCTCACATAAAGACAGGAAAGTAAAGAAGTTACAGAATAATCAGTCACATAAAACACGTATGTGAAGTGTCCATATGCATGGCAAAATGTGGCCTAATACATTGATGGGCCACAGACCAGGCAAGGAAATTTTGGTCTTCCCATTTGAACTTTCCAGGAGCCACTTTCAGTTGTCAAAACCAATAACAAAAGCTAATGAAATTACAATAGATCTTCTAAATCAGCAATTCCCCCCCTCCCCTGAGATTGCTGTTCATCTGGAATGTCACATGCTGTTAAAATGGTGCAAAGGGGAAGCTTGGGATCAGTAGAAATGCAATTGGTGGCCTGGAAGGTCTGGGGTTGCTTCCTCAGAACTAGGATACATAAATAACTCCTGTGATGACATTTATTATCACATTACCATCACTGCACCTCATCCTGCATAGCTGATTGACTCAGCTCAGGGTCCTCTGCTCTCACCACGTGCTCTCACCTTGAGCAAGTTATTTATTGGG
>JAWWLZ010000004.1:24273900-24289983 GCA_035041345.1 Poliocrania exsul | reverse complement strand
TCCTGTTGAGCTTCCTGTCCCTCAGTCCCCCCAGGTCCCTTCCTGGCTGGCTGCTTTCCACTTGAGCTGACTGATCCAACAGAACAGTAATTTCAGAGCAGGGAGCAAAAACATGGTTATAGATTGATTTTTCAAGAGTGACAGGAGTGATGTGACTCTTTCCCCAGAGGGGCTTCCCTGTGGGCCTGACTGAGGTGCTCTGTGGTTTCACCTTGAAGGCAGAAGCAATGCTGGTGCCTGTGAATGATCCAGGATCATTGATTTGATGTTTGTATTGATTTTTACACGTAGTAATTCCTTGTTTACTCTGTTAACCTCTTTTATTTAACCAAATAAAACTGTTTCAGTCAAGTCTTGACTGTCAAAGCTGTCTTTCAAAGAATATTAAAATTAAATGCAGCTTTGAACAGCTCCTTTTTACAGACTGGTGCAGCTGCCCACTCTGTAAGGCTCTTACCCGCCTTTTCAGTTGCCTGGGGTGACTTGCTGAGGTTTGTCTTGCTGCTGTGTGATTCTAAGTGTAAGTAGTGACTACAAATTGTTACAGAGAGCTGATCACATTCCTGTATTGATTTTTTTTTTCAATTTTTTTCAGAGCCAATTAAATAGAGAGAAGGAAGAACTGGAAGCTGAGAAGAGAGACTTGGTTCGAACAAGCGAAAGGCGATCCCAGGAGGTCGAACATTTAAATGGTACAGCCAAGGACACAGACACAAAATATGGAATAAAAGGGGTGCTTGGACCTTTGAATTGAGGGAGTGTCCAGCATCCAATCCAGGCAGCACCAAACAGTGGATTAGCAGGCAACTGTAGAGAGAAGGAAACAAGACAGGAAATAACACAGTAATTGCAGAAAAATAGCAGTTTGGTCCTTGTTTTTGTTTTTGTAGATTTAAACACATGCCTTTTACAGTATCTTATTACCCAACATACAATTACATACATTCTATCTTGCCTGTTGTCATTCTTTACAATTTAGTTATGTGAGTAATCAGAGCTGTTACACAATTAGCCTTTTTAACACCAGTTTCCCTCCTCCAGAGGATGTAAAACGCTTAAATGAAAAGCTCACAGAAGCAAACACAGAAAAGGCCAAACTTCAGTTGAAGTTGGATGAGCTTCAAACATCAGATGTCTCCATGAAGGTGAGTGGGACTCCATAGGCATGGTGTGTGTGCTGTGCATTGTTTGTGTGTGATGTAATCATCATCTTGTCCTGATTCCCTTGGAAAGCAGGTCAAGTGAGTTCCTGTTGCTTACAGCAAATCGTTTTATTATAAAATTGGTGGCTGTGAATGGAAGTGAGATGTGCATTTATAGAAGACAAAGGGTAGCAAATTGGGCAAGCATTCCCAAGCCTCAGTGGTGGCAGTTCTGCCCAGGACTCCAGGTCCAGGAGGGGAGGTGGAAAGGAGAAAAGTAATCAGTTGTGAACCTGCATGATTTTTCTATGGGCAGAATAAACTCCATAAAGAGAGCAGGAAAGGAGAAAAAAGGAGGAAGACTTCAAATTTCCTTTAACTAAGTACTAATCTAGTTAATGTTCCCAGCTAACATAACCTTTGAGGAAACTAACTCAAGTGTCAAGAGCTTTTTGGTAACATATTAGCAGTGTGATACCACTGCCTGTCATTTGGTGTTATTTACCAACTCACAGTACATTGTTGCTGCTCCTCCTCTGATCTGAAGGATTTAATTGTTTTCTGTGGAACCAGCACAATTAACACTGGGCAATTTTCCTTTTAGTACCGTGAGAAAAGGCTGGAACAAGAAAAAGAACTGCTGCAGAATCAAAACACGTGGCTGAATGCTGAGCTGAAAGCCAAAACAGATGAGCTTCTGCATACTGCCAGGGACAAAGGCAATGAAATCTTGGAGCTTAAATGTAGTCTGGAGAACAAAAAGGAGGAGGTAATGTAATTACTGAGTGCTTTTGGCATTTCTTACAAATTATACACCCAACTAACTATATTAAACAAAGCCAAGTACTTTAATAACTCTATTTGAGTATCCACTTATGTTCCTTCTGCACCTTGTGGGGATTTTTTTTAAGTAAAGAACAACGAGGTGGGTATTTTCCAAAGTAAAATGGGCTAGAAGGAAAAATATCTATTTTTACATATATATGGTGTTCTCATTTCTTCTTTGAACAGGTTTCCAGACTGGAGGAACAGGTGAACAGCTTGAAACAGTCAAATGAAAACCTTCAGAAACATGTGGAAGAACTTCTGAATAAACTGAAGGAGGTGAGACAACTTGAATATATATATGAATATATGAACAGCATTACAGTTGCTTCTACAAGTGGAAAAATAAAATGTGAGACTTAGAAATAGTGGAATGCTCCCCTACCCTGTCTCTTCTTTAATTTGCCAGGCAAAAGAGCAGCAGGCAAGTATGGAGGAGAGATTCCACAACGAGCTGAATGCCCACATGAAATTATCCAACTTGTATAAGGTGAGTTACTGATCTGTTACAAGTGCATACCTGGGGCTGAATCTCAGGGTTAAATGTAATGCAGGCCAGTTTGGGGTTTCTTCCCCACAAAGTGTGGATGTGGCAAAGTCTGACTTCTGTTGCAGAACACTGAAACTTCCAGAACATTGTTTTCTTTGCTGCTGTCCTAGGCAGCATTTGAAACCTTATGTGGTTTGGATTATTTTGTAGATTAAGCAAAACTGGGGTTGAAATTTAATTTTATTCTCACTTTTTTGAGGTTTCTTGCAAGAATGTGGTTATGTCTTAGGATAAATTGGAATATAAAAGTTCATGTATACAGTGTGACTGCAAGAGATGTTTCTGAGTTTGGTTCATAGAAGTTTGTTTCAGATAACACTGCAAGTGTTACTGACCTGATTAAGACACAGCTGATGTCCTGGATTCTGCCAAATAATGGCACTCCACCTAAACAAATAATTTGTGTTTGTTTTGTTGGCTCAAAGAGTGAAAGATATCCTGTAGTGTATTGACTAGGACAAAGTCAGCTAAAGCAGACACCACATGCTCTTTGGTTTGCATTCACAGGTTACTGAGTGCTGTTTCCTCAGTTTTCTTGCTTAGACACCCACAGAAACATTGTACAGCCTTGCACTTGGGAGATGTCTAACTGGGGAATTATTATATAAAATTCCCTAAAAATACCAAATTATTCAGACTGATCAAAACTGAGTACTCAAAACTTCTGGTTTTCTTGAGTGAAGAGGAGGGACAAAGCCAGAAGCAGCTATGAACAGCTCAAGGCCGTACATTGTATTGGGAATTATCTCAAATCCATGTCTGATGCTTGTTGCTCTCAAATGGGCAGTTTGCATCAAAGGGAGACTTAACCCAAGTGCAAAGGATTGCCCAGTTTAGGTGAATCTTTTAGCATTTTTCTCAAAAAACTGTGTTCATAATTCTTGGTCAGTTCAAGCTTTCTTAAACATGCAGCTGCTGTTGCTGTGCACTAAAGGGGAGCTGAAATACTTTCTTTAGAGTGCTGCTGATGACTCTGAGGCAAAGAGCAATGAGCTGACAGGAGCAGTGGAAGAGCTGCACAAGCTCCTGAAGGAAGCAGGTGAAGGTAAGCTGGGAGTGGAAGAGGGCAAGGGGAGGAGAACACTTGTGCTCCTTTTCAGAACCATTGCATTGAAAAATGGGGTTTGTGTGTTGAGGAAAGGAACTTCTTTGGGCTTTTGGGATGATGAAAGTAGCAGTCACTTTGTAGTAAAAATTTTGTCTGAAGAATTGAATTGTGTTTGGGGAACTATTTTCAAATACCCCTGGAATTTTACTGTTGATTTTGATGAGAGGATCTAACTCTGCAAGATAAAACTTCACTTTAGTTTCTTATTTTAGATTCCTTTCCACTAATGAAAGGACAGTTCAAACTTCTGCCCTTTTCAAAGCAAAGGTGGCAGGCAGTGGTTCGTGCTTCTCTCTTGCTACTGTTTTTTTATCACATGAGTTTGTGCAGATCACATTCAGGTAAAGTAAAAGTTAAGGTACAGAGGTGAACTTTATTTTTAAAATAAACATAAAGAAATTAACCCAACTGCAACACACAACCTGCTTTTCTGATTTCATTGTAGCTAATAAAGCAGCCCAGGAGCATTTGGCTGAGGTGGAAGAGTCCAAAGCTGTCATGGAGAGGGAATTGAGAGAGAAGATCAGTAAGCTGGAGAAGGAGCTGGAGAACGCCAATGACTTACTGTCTGCTACAAAGCGCAAAGGTGGGATCACTCTGGGACCTGGAGCACAGAGAGTCTCAGCTGGCTGTTGGCTTGCATGGCATGCTGTGCTGAGTTTCTGTAGGGGGAAGTGCTTTCATCTCTAACACCATCTTTGCTCAGTTATAGTTACTAATTTTAGAAGCCTTTTCCACCATATATATATATATATATACACACACACATATATGCGCCCATAAGCAGAAAGTGCAATTCTATCCCAGTGTTTTTTGAAGTTAATCTGATTTACCTTTTCAGAGAAAAGGGAGAGAAAACATTTCCTTAAGGCTGGGTCATCATGCTTTTAATGGTTTTCTAAAGGTGGAAGTGGAGATGATAAACTATTCTTATTTTTCTCTTTAAAAAGAAAGACAATTAAAAACAAACCTGTGTCCTTAAATTTCTATTTAACATTGACTCTTACTCAGTATTCCCTGTTCTAGTTTTGTCTTTTTTGTTGTTTGCTACATATCAGCAAAGGCAAAAAAGAGCAGAGCAGGAAGGATCAGAAGAATGAAGTATATTTGCTATATTCCTATGTTAACTTAATGAAAATAAACCAGTATGTAATGAAAATAAACCAGTGTTCTGCTGCTCTAAACCTCTGGCAGTTTGCTAAGAAACCTGAGGTTAAACTTTGCTCCAGCTTTTTCACTTGCTGATGTTCTGAAACGATCTAAATTTTAAGAGTCCTGATAGTAAAAGCTTTTCAGCATTTCCAATTAAAGTAGGCAGAGATAATGCATGACTTGGAACATTGTATGAAATACCAGTCACTTGCACATGAATATGTATAAGAGACATTACAGAAAGCTCTTAAACGAGTCACTTTAAGGGCTTAAAATTGCAGTTCAGCGTACACCATTTAGAATGGTGCATGAGACATTGTTTAGATTATTAAAGGATCTTTATGGTGGGAATTAGTGCAGCTTTTTGATGGGATTGTGTCTCCAGGAGCCATCCTGTCCGAGGAGGAGCTGGCAGCCATGTCTCCCACTGCTGCAGCCGTGGCTAAAGTGGTCAAGCCTGGGATGAAGTTGACTGAGGTGAGTGAGGAGGAATCTCTTGCTTAGCAAGGCCCCTGAAATGCTGTCAGAGAGATAGAATAATGCAGAGGTGCAGCTTTTGGATTTGGTTTAATCCCTGGCTGAAGTCAATGAGGTCTTACAGGAGGTGGACTTTACAGGCTAAGTTACTGGAAGTTTTTTTCAACATACCTTGCAGTTTTTATTTAGTAGATCAAGTTCAGAAATAAGTGGGGTTTGTTAATATAAACTTATTTCTTGTATGCAGACTTTTTTTGCTTATTTCCACTTTGTAATCTGTACTGCTGTGCTTTTGGCTTGTACTTCCAAAAAAATTAATATAATGATAGGTCATACAAATTCTAGGTTTTTTTGCACTTCTGTTTATGTAATTTGTATTTTCATTGTTTGTAACTGGCTGTTCTGTGCAGCTTTCTTCTGTGTTACTACTGTTGACATTACTATTGTCTTAAATTTGCTTAAGATTTGTGCCTTTTACATAGAGTTCTTTTATTGCAGGGAATTGCATTATAAAATATTTTTTAAATAATAGGTATAACTGTTATGCCTTGGTATGAGCCCTAAAATCACATTGTTTTCAAAGTCCTGTGTATTTCTCTGAGTTTAACTAGTCTTGAGTTGTATAAAATCAAACTGCCTTGAGCTATGACTCATATAATTACCGGTGGTTCTTTTTTAAGAGCAGATGCGTCAAAAACAAACCAAAAAAACCTTTTATTGCAGCTCTACAATGCCTATGTAGAATCTCAGGATCAGTTGCATATGGAAAAGCTGGAGAACAAGAGAATCAATAAATATTTGGATGAAATAGTGCAGGAAGTGGAAGCCAAAGCCCCAATCTTAAAACGTCAGCGTGAAGAATTCGAGCGATCCCAAAAAGCTGTTGCGAGTCTGTCTGCAAAGCTTGAACAAGCTATGAAGGTCAGTATAAAATAAAAGGGCATGCAACATGATGGCAAAAGTTAATTTTTAATTCTTTAAGCCTAATTGATCTGGTAAAGTATAAAGTGGGTCTTTCAGTCAACTTCTATTGTGGGAAAAGATCTGTGGAACTTTCTGGCTTGCAGTTTATGGGACTGTACATAATAATTTACAGAACCAACATATTTTGTAGGTGTTTTTCTAGTGAAGATTTACAATCTCTTATTTTCTGAGAGATTAGGGATCTTTATGAACAAAGTGTAATATTTGTCTGTCCAATGACATAAAATTGCACCTCAGTGCTCTCTTCCCATTAGTTTTAATACATACACCATTACAGCAGGAAAGAGTGTGGCTTTTGATTCCAAAACACCTGGAGTTTAACCTTCAGAGTGTACCTTTAAAGAGCAGTTTGGTTCACAAGGCATGTGTCTACATGCTGTTCTGTCTGTGGAAAGGAATGTGTCCAAGCTGAGTCTGATGTGTTCTGTCCTGTGTGCTTGCAGGAGATCCACTGCTTGCAGGATAAGGCTGACCAGGCCAATAAACACGCCTCTTTCTTTGAAAGAGAAAGCCAGAGACTGGAAGTGCGAGTAAAAGATCTCTCCCAGCAGGTGGGACAAATGTTATGGTTAAATGTGCTATATTTGTAATTTATTTATTAATGTGTTTCTGATGTTTGCTTGAAGTTGTGTTCAGCCCCATGCAGACTTTGGCTGTCCTAAGCGCTTTGCTGGTGTTAAAAGCTTCTCCTTAGGACAGCATGGTACTTCCATTTCTGCTGTCAAACCTGGAATAAATGCAGCTGAATCAAAGTGGTGCTGCTTTAGGATAGTATTGTTAAATATCTGGCATAGGAAGCTCACATGTATGACTTTTTTGACTGAATGCAGAAATGAACATGGATTATCCACTTCTGATGTTGTTGCCTTTTGACAACTTGATTTTTCTGTAACTGTCTCACAAGGATTTATTGATTGTAATTGTCTGTTTTGGAAAGAAAACATTTAATTTCCAAGTACTTGATTTCTCATACATTGTTTTGCAGAGCAGATGTTTGAGTCTGTGTGCGAGCCTTGCATTTCAACATTCTCTTTCAGATTTGTGTGCTGTTGATGGAACTGGAAGAAGCCAGAGGCAATCATGTGATCCGTGATGAGGCTGTGAGCTCTGCTGACATCAGCAGCTCCTCTGAAGTGATCACTCAGCATCTGGTCTCCTACAGAAACATCCAAGAACTCCAGCAGCAGAATCAGCGTCTCCTGGTGGCTCTTCGGGAGCTGGGAGAGGCCAGAGAAAAAGAGGAGCAGGAAACAACCTCATCCAAGTGAGTCACCCCTTCCTTCTGTAAGCTTTTGTACTAAGGAGTGACAGGGATTTGGTCAAACACTTGTCAGTTTTTTCCTTCTACTTGTTATTAATTAATTGTGTGCATATCTCATGAGCAGCTATGTAATTCATCAAAGCAAGTTCTTATTAAGCTACATTGCCCTCAGGTTTAGATTAAAAGGGCTTTATAGGTGTGTGTCTTGTAGCAGGTCCTCATCAAAATATGAAGTAAAAATCTTGGTCTTTTAGTGACTGTGATTTTACACAACAGAGCTGTTTTTCAGAAGAGGTAAGTTTCATTCCTGTTGGCTGAACAAAAAATGGTGTATGTGGATATTTAACTCACTAACTGTAAAGCCCACAGGTAATGAAATCCTGTGTGAAAAGCTCTTAACCTGACTCTGCTATGCTGCTGACTTTGGGAAGTTATTCCCATGAATAGAATTGCCTCTATTCTCCTTTTTGTGGTAGAGGCTTACTTTTGTTTTCATCTACAAATGGCAGCCCAAAGGCCTGTCTTCCTAGAAATTTGCAGGACTGTGTCATAGAATCCCAGGCTCACTGAGGTTGGAAAAGCCCTCCCAGCCCATGGAGCCCACCCTGCGCCCAATGCCCACCGTGTCCCCAGCCCAGAGCACTGAGTGCCGCAGCCACTCCTGCCTTGGACACTTCCAGAGCTGGGCACTCCAAACCTCCCTGGGCTGCTGCTTCCAGTGTCTGCCCACCTTTTCCAGGGGGAAATTCCTCCTGATGTCTAACCTGCCCCTACCCTGGCCCAGCTTGAGACCGTTCCCTCTCCTCCTGGCTCCCTGTTCCCTGGAGCAGAGCCTGACCCCCCTGCCGTCTCCCCCCTCCTGGCAGGGATTGCAGAGCCAGAAGGTCCCCCTTGAGCCTCCTTTTCTCCAGGCTGAGCCCCCCCAGCTCCCTCAGCCCCTCCTGCTGCTCCAGCCCCTTCCCAGCTCCATTCCCTTCCCTGCACACATTCCAGCCCCTCAGTGTCTTTCCTGAAAGGAGGGGCCCAGAACACCTTGATATGCATGATTCCCTCTCAGTGTCCATTACTGAAAGCCTCTGCTGTTCCAGGATTTCTGAGCTCCAGAGCCAGCTGGACACAGCCCTCGGGGAGCTGCAGCAGCTGCGGGAGTCGCGGCAGCACCAGCTGCAGCTCGTGGAGTCCGTCATCCGGCAGCGCGATATGTTCCGCATCCTGCTCACCCAGACCACGGGAGCCATCATCCCTCTGCAAGGTAATCCCATTCCACTATGGCTGTATGATCATCTGCCTTGGCAGGAATTGCTGCCTCTAAAATCCCCTTTATCCATTTTTAGCTTCAGGGATGGTGCCAGAGGAGATTTGTCTCACCTCTACTCCAAAGCGCCCAAATTTACCTCAGGCCATGTCAACTCCTGCTCCAGTGTCCATGAGTGAGTCCGTGGAGACTGTGGAGGCTAAGGCTGCTCTTAAGCAGGTACATTTTTCTGCAGGCACCAGAAAAAACTTATCACTGTTTCTTTCTACTCTTGGTAACACTTGGATGTCTGTTCTTTGTCATAGTTGCAGGAAGTTTTTGAGAACTATAAAAAAGAAAAAGCAGAGAACGACAAGTTGCTGAATGAACAAAATGAAAAGCTTCAGGAGCAGGTCACAGACCTGAGGTCCCAAAATGCCAAGATATCCACACAGCTGGAGTTTGCCTCCAAACGGTAAATCAGCTATTTTAAGCCAGCCTTAGGTCTGGATTCTCTGGCACAGAATCACATTGGCTGCTTGATACTGTTTGCTAAAGAAGAGTTGCCAATTAAACATTAATATTGTCTAATCTGTGTAAGAACACGAGGAAATAGGGAAGGAGGGATCAAAAACCTCTAGCTGAGTGAGACACCTGTGCAAACTGATGCATAAGAACATAAAGCATAGAGCTGTGTGCATGCACCTCTTGCAGTGGGACAACTGAACGTGGCAAACAGGCTGTGCTCTGTTGATCCCTGGGCAGGTACGAGATGCTGCAGGACAATGTGGAAGGATATCGCCGAGAAATCACCTCTCTGCAGGAGAGAACACAGAAACTCACAGCAACCACTCAGAAGCAGGAGCAGATCATTAACACCATGACTCAGGACCTGAGGGGAGCTAATGAAAAACTGGCAGTTGCAGAGGTTAGTAATTGTATGTGGCACTGCTGCATATTCCAGGTTAGTACAAGAGTTTTTCTTAGGATTATCTTGAAATTTCTCAAGGACTGAGTGAAGGTGTAAGAATGTTCCAAGGTTTCTGTTCCCAGAAAACCGAGTATCCAGTGGTTGTGTTCTTCCTCTTCTTGCTTAAATTCACATGGATTTTAATAGACAATCTATAATATTAAAACTTTTTATTGACATAGTAGTGACTGATCATAAAAATAAAATTCATGGGTGGATTTGGGATTGATAACAAAATCCTTATTACTTGTTGTCTTAAAGGTAAGAGCAGAGAACTTGAAGAAAGAGAAAGATATCTTGAAGATGTCAGATGTGCGTTTGACCCAGCAACGAGACTCTCTGCTGGTTGAACAGAGAGGACAGAACTTGCTGCTCACTAATCTCAGAACAATTCAGGTATGTGCTATTGCTGTCATGTGCAGGTTGGGATTGTCTCTCAGAGTTTTCAATAAATACCCATCAAAATCGAATAAAACAGTTGTGGTATTGGGTCTTAAAGTGAATTTATATGGTTACAAATAGACATTGAACATAAAGTACTTGAGTAGCTTGTTTCAGTGGGTTTGTGGTTCCTGTCCTACATTATGATACCCTGTTATTTACCTGGGCAAAATCCTGAGAATTTTGAGTCCAAGGGAAGAGTTGTCACAATGAAATAGAAACACAACACATGAAACAAAGTGAAAGGAAAAAAATCTGTATGTTATTTTTTAGCAAAATTAACCAGTGCCTCCATTGGTAGTTTATTTTCTTATTCCATCATATTTACTTTAATACTTTTATATAATTTATTATGAGGTATATTGACACAGTGTCTGCAAGTTTGCACATTTTATCATGTGACTGAACCCTATTTCTGTAGTAGATTTTGGGGGTTTTTTTAATCCATGTAATTAGACTGCATGGATAATATATTTTCTTGCAATACTATTTATGGTATCAATATTATTAAAAAAATCTTTCAAAACTAAGTCACACATTGTAAGTGCTACTTTTCATCATTTTCTGTATCTACCTATTACTTGTTTTGTGGATGGAAGAAGTGTTGTGATAATTTTGTATAAAGTGCTGCAGTAATTCAGAAGAAAATCATTAAAATTATTTTAAGCCCAGTGCATTGTGCTCTTTTTCAGGGAATACTGGAGAAGTCTGAGACAGAGACAAAGCAAAGGCTTAATAACCAGATAGAAAAGCTAGAGCGTGAGATATCTCAGCTGAAGAAGAAACTGGAAAGTGAGGTGGAGCAAAGGCATTCCCTCACCAAAAATCAAGAGGTAAGTGGGAATATGCTAAACTTGTTCTGGGGACCATAAAGCTCCGGGTTTGTGGCTCCTGCCAACCCTCTGTGGGTTCCTTTATAAACACATATGGTCTTTGTGCTATCTGGGAATGATTGCAAGTTGAAGAACCTTGTGTTTGCAGGTTCATATCCTTGATCTCAAGAGGCAGCTGGAGACTGAGACAAACCGTCACGTTAACACAAAGGAGCTTTTAAAGAATGCCCAAAAAGAAGCTGCCATGTTGAAGCAGCAGCTTAACAATACTGAGGCTCAGCTGTCATCTCAGTCGTCACAGAGGCCTTCAGGGAAGGGTAAGATGTTCTTCTGCATTTAATTTCTCTTTATGCTAAAAGCTGCTGCCTGAGGAATGGTAAAATTCATAATTGGTAATAGTTGGGAATTAGGAGGGCAGTACATGAAATAAACCTCTTGGTTCATCACATATTCAGAGAAATGATAACCAGGATCATCTGTTAATGCAAAACTCATGTCCAAGCAGTCTTTGACAAAGGGGAAAAATAAAGCAAAACTTACTAAAGGATCCCTTTTGGTTTTATTTGAAGGTACTTTAGTCTGTTAGGGTGTGTATTTTTAAATAGTCTACAATGTTTATTGTAAGCCCTTATTTTGGTTAGGAGTGAGAGTTTTATTTAGGGAAGCTTTGTGAAGGTGATTGTTTTTTCCACATTATTATCCTGCAGAGACTTCAGTTTTTGACAGACCAGTGGTTTAAAAAATGAATTAAATTGCCATCAATGAATGTGTTCTAATATTGCAGGTCAGCAGAGTGAAGACATGGATGATCTTGTAAGTCGACTGAGACAAGCTGAGGAACAAGTCAATGACCTGAGGGAAAGACTCAAGACTAGTTCTAGTAATGTGGAGCAGTACAGGGCCATGGTTCTTAGTCTGGAGGAATCCCTGAATAAGGAGAAACAAGTGAGTAGTTAGCAGTCTTTATTAAAATTCCTTGCTCTTTGTGATTATCTGCATTTTCGGTGCTGTTGGTCTAAATGATATGCTGAGAATACCTATTCTGGGTTAAAGTTGTTAATAAAATACGGGTTTTATATCAGAATAATGTATTTAGGGGAGGGAAAAATTGATCTCTCAGAACAAATTTGAATGCAGGTGACAGAGGAGGTTCGTGCAACAGTTGAAGCTCGTCTGAAGGAGTCCTCAGAGTACCAGGCACAGCTGGAGAAGAAGTTGATGGAGTCAGAAAAGGAGAAACAAGAAGTGCAAGAGGAGAAGCGTAAAGCTGTGGAGAATATGGAACAACAGGTATGCACTGAGCACCCCCTCCCATAAATCCCCTTGCAGAGGATCCACAGCAAGGAGCTTTCACAAAACTTCCTCAACTTCAGATGGTTTTCATAGCATAGTAGTGCCCAGAGCTGAATCTTTCAGTGTACACAGGGCTAACTGAATCTGGGAGGGCTTTCCAAACATGAGTAGTACATTAACCATGTCATTTTGGTGGAGTGGTTGTATGTTCAGAGCTGTCAGTATCTTCCAGGACTTTGAGCACAGTTTGCTGGAAAACATGAGTAAAAGCCTTTGAGAGAGGTTTCAGAAACAAACAGAATTACTGTAACTAGAATTACTGCAGGCCCAGCTCGGAAAGAACAGGAATATTTTTTTACCAGGAAAGACCTCTGTATATTAATAAGTCCAAATATTTAAAGTATTTCTCTCTTTTTTAATACTGGTTTTAATTTATAAAGAATTAAATAGTTACCCTTCAGTTTTGCATTATTAATGACTGTATTTCAGTACTGTGTCAAATACTTTGCAACTTAGTCTTTGCTTTGCTCTCACTTTGTTTCTGTTGTTCCCCCACCCCTGCAGCTGTCTGAGCTGAAGAAGAGTCTGTCAGCTGTGCAGGCAGAAGTTCAGGAAGCTCTTCAGAGAGCCAGCACAGCTCTGAATAACGAGCAGCAGGCCAGGCGGGACTGCCAGGAACAGGTATGTTTGTAGTGTTTGCCTGACTGGAGCCAGGGGTAGGGAACTTCTTGTTAGTGCTTCAGTTGGACCCAAAACTGAACTGCTGTTCAGACATTGGTGGAGGCAGGAAGAATGCTGGAAGAGCACATTTCTCTCTTTTGGGAGCAGCTGCTTATTTAATGCTTTGTTTAATGCACCTGAGCAATGTGATGGTAATATCAGCTAAACTGGCACTGTGCTGTAGCAGTTTGTGTCATTTGAGGAAACAACGGATGATGCAAGAGATTTGTGTTTCTGAAGTCTGTTTCATTATGTAAAGAAATTGGTTGGGGAATGTAATTAACTTTTTAATTAATTACTGCCTCAGTGTTCTGAGGAGGTAGCCAAAAAGAACAGTGAATTCTCAGAAGAAGACAATAGGGAAAATAATATTTCTAACCTAAAATGTAATTGTTCTCTTTTAAAACCATGGGCAGTATGATATTTAGCAGCAGCTGATAAGAATTGTCTTGTTACCAGATATTTTTTAAAGGGAATCAACCTGAAATGAGAATTCTAACACTGGTCAGTGTCAAGAATGTAGAAAAACTTCTGACTGTTGTTTAATCCAACCCAAAATGTAGTAAATGAGCATGGCCATGATTTTTGTGCTTGAGAATAGCAGAGGTTTTGGCCAGTGGTTTTCTTTTTGATTAGTGGTCTCTGATATTACCTCTTTTTATCCATATCCAACACACATGAAAGGTAACAGTTCATTTTTGGTGGTCTTCTGCAGGCAATGATGGCTTCTGAAGCTCAGAATAAGTATGAACGGGAGTTAATGCTTCATGCTGCTGATGTGGAAGCTTTGCAGGCTATTAAAGACCAAGTTGCCAAGAGCACAGCAGTGAGGCAGCAGCTGGAGGAAGCTGCTCGGAAAGCTGAGTCTGAGCTGTTGGAATCCAAAGCCTCCTGGGAAGAGAGGGAAAGAATGATCAAGGTATGATGGGTTTGATGGTTTCTGGGTGAACAGAAATTCAGCCACAAAAACAACAGTCACTGAATGAATTTCTTGTAGGATGAAGCTTCCAAACTTGCTTCCCGCTGTGAAGATTTGGAAAAACAGAATCGATTGTTGCATGAACAGCTGGAGAGTATGAGTAACAAGGTGGTGGCTTCCATGAAAGAAGCCATCCCAACTGCAGCCAATGTTTCTCTCAATGAGGAAGGCAAATCCCAGGAACAGATCTTGGAAATTCTTAGGTAACTTTAGCTCTGGGTTCCTTCTCTCAGGGCTTATAAATTGGTGGTGAAATTAAATAGTTGTGTATTGCTTTCTGTTTGAAGGATAATGCCTAAAATTGAAGCACTTTTTCACTGGATGGGAGGTGGCTGTGCCACATGAGTAATTTAACATCGGAGATTTCTTTCTCCTAGGCAAAAACTGAGTCAATTATGGCAGGAACCTGCAAAAGTGATTGGCAAACAAGTTAGATAGAGGTGATTTTTTTTGTCTCATTGTGGTTTTTAGGGAATTTTTATATATTTTCAAGAATTTTTATCTAGGATTTTGATTTTGCTCTTTGTGAGCCAATTTCTGCCCTCAGCAGACATGAGGTGCTGTGTCCTGCCCTTGCCCTGGCTGATGTGGTGCTCCCTCTCTCCCTCCCTCCCTCCCTCCCTGCAGGTTCATCCGAAGGGAGAAGGAGATTGCAGAGACCAGGTTCGAGGTGGCCCAGGTGGAGAGCCTGCGGTACCGGCAGAGGGTGGAGCACCTGGAGAGGGAGCTCCAGGAGCTGCAGGACAGTCTCAATGCTGAGAGAGAGAAGGTGCAGGTATGGTTGGATGTTACGAGTTCTAGTCTTTGTCTTCATTGCCTGTGCCCAACAATGAGTTTGAAGGAATTCATGGCTTGCTTGTGGCCAAGTGGAATATCTTGTCCTCATAAACAGGGAAAACAAAGATTAATTCACCTCCCATTTCTTAAGTCATATTTACTTGTTTTGAACGTCCATGTGAGATAACAGAAGCCACCACAGCTTTCCAAGATGGTGCTTTGCCAGAACCAGGGGCAGTGAATGTGCATGTGCCAGCAAAACATATGACCAAGTTCAATCTTCCCAAAGGTAACAGCAAAAACCATTGCCCAGCATGAAGAGTTAATGAAGAAAACTGAGACCATGAACATACTGATAGAAACCAACAAGATGCTAAGAGAAGAGAAGGAGAGGCTGGAACAAGAACTACAACAAGTTCAAGCAAAGGTTAGTACTGAGCTTCATGTAGACTTTTCAGATCTATTCAGTTAATGTCTGGATGTACCACTGCCAATTACAATAAATACAGTATTTAGATTATGATTATTCCTTTGAGTCATACACTAATGGGGAAACTTTCCATTTAGCATTTTAAAAGACATTAGTCCACCTAGAACATTGGAAAGTGTAAAGTTCAGTTCCATTTAGATGCAACTGAAAATCAGCATTTTATCTTGGCTAGAGGTATGCCAGAAACAAGGATATCATCAGCAACTAAATGAAAATTGGCACAAGAATACATTGAGAACAGACCACAGCTTTATTAAGAGTTTAAAAAGGAGATACTACTCGAATGGAGTCCAGTGTAGTGTTAGTTCTGCTTGGCTTCTAACATGGGATTAATGATCTGTTTCCTGTACCAAAGTACAGGAAATGAGAAGCCAAAGCTATGAAGTCGTGCCAATACTTTTTTTCTCTGCAGGATCATTCCCTGCTCTTGTTCTCATCCTCTTTTCCCCCAGCTGCCCACCGGAAGGCAGAAAGTTAGGAAGGAAGCTATATCATGACTTCTGCTGGAGGGATTCCTTCAGTCTCGTAAGATCCAGAGTTCAGTCAGAGTTGTGCTCTTCCAGGTACGGAAACTTGAGGCAGATATCCTACCCCTGCAAGAGTCCAACGCTGAGCTGAGTGAGAAGAGTGGAATGTTACAGGCAGAGAAAAAGCTGCTGGAGGAGGATGTTAAGCGCTGGAAAGCCCGGACTCAGGTAGGGGAATGCATCTTTCCACTGATGTGGGAAAAAAGCCTCAGAAATCAATGCAGCTTCAAAATTAGCTTTTCTATATCAACGTGCAAGAGCAGTAGTTTTAATTCAAAGAGATATTCTGGCTATAACTGTATAATCATCTTAAGAAAATG
>JAWWLZ010000004.1:24263171-24273800 GCA_035041345.1 Poliocrania exsul | reverse complement strand
ATATCAACGTGCAAGAGCAGTAGTTTTAATTCAAAGAGATATTCTGGCTATAACTGTATAATCATCTTAAGAAAATGCAAACTGTTTTGTCACCCAGCACCTGTTGAGTCAGCAGAAGGACACAGATCTGGAAGAGTATCGAAAGCTGCTCTCGGAGAAGGAGGCAAATGCCAAGCGTGTCCAACAAATGAGTGAAGAAGCAGGCAGGCTTAAAGCAGAAGTAGCCAGGTGTGTGGTATTAATCAATTAGTAAAAGGTTTTGTGCAAAGGAAAGTATTATAATTAAAGCTGTATCTGGAAGTGTAATTTCTTAACTGTGTCCAAGTAACTGTGAAACCTTTGGTATTCTTCCTGTAGCTTGATAATGAGCAGGTAAAATGAAGTGAGAGTTATTTTGGAAGCTCTCTTTTAGCTGAATTTATTCTAAACTAATGTATTGTAGAATAATTTCTGGTCTGTTGCAGAGTCCTAGAAAACATCATTCACTACAGATACTGCCTACAGATGTTGCATAAATGAGTGATACTGAAATGTAGATATGATTTTGGGCATCTCATTTGCATTTTTGTGTGACTTCCTGTTCTTCAGAACTAATGCATCCTTGACTACGAGCCAGAATCTTGTTCAGAGCCTAAAGGATGAAGTAACTAAAATAAGAACAGAAAAGGATACTTTGCAGAAAGAACTAGATGTTAAAGTGGCTGACATACAAGAAAAAGTGAAAACTATAACACAGGTCAAGAAAATTGGTCGCAGGTACAAGACTCAGTATGAGGAGCTGAAAGCACAGCATGATAAGGTAGGTAGAACTGAACTTCAGCTTCCTTTGGAGTTCTTGGGTTTGCCCACAACTTTTAAACTGATCCCTTGGCACACAAAAACATGTTGTGAAAGTAAGGACATTCTGATCAGATGGTCCCCTTCAGCCTGGTGCCCTTGATACCTTTCAGATGGTTGCCGAAGCATCAACTCAGTCTCTGGCAGAACAACAAGACGACCAAGTTTCTGCCCAGGAAGTACAAGAACTGAAAGACACTCTCAGTCAAGCTGAAGTGAAGACAAAGAATTTGGAGACTCAGGTTGAAAGCTTACAAAAGGTAAGAGCAGTGAGTGATTTCAGAGTACTGTGCCCTACAATCAGTCAAGAATGTGTAAAGAAGGTGAGGGGAGTTTTCTGTGTTTGCACAGAGATATGTGAAGATACTGTGCCTCTACCTTGTTGGAAAAGAGGTACCTTTTAAACCTGGTTTAAATCCTGTGTCTAGTGTGTCTCACATTATATCCTGGAATAAATAGGTCAGAAAGAAAATGCTGTTCTCTCAGCCATTGCATCTAGAGAGAACTGGAGTCCCCTATTATTCATTAGAAGCCTTTTAAACCTTAATCCAGTGGCCAGCTAATACTGGATCCTTGGAGCTTGTTGGGCTTTATATTTGCCAGAGTAGCTGGTTGTGGCCAACAGTTACACCCCTCTCTCTCTCTCTCTCTCTCTTCCTAGACTGTAGCAGAAAAGGAAACTGAAGTTAGAAATCTTCAGGAGCAGATAATGCAGCTACAGTCAGAACTGGCCCGTTTTCATCAAGATCTACAAGAGAAGACTACACAGGAAGAGCAACTCAGGCAACAAATCACTGAAAAGGAAGAGAAAACTAGGAAGACCTTGCTTGCAGCCAAGCAGAAAATTGCACAGTTAGCTGGTATTGTAATTTTTTTTTCTGTCTTTAGGGATTTTAGATTATTCCTGCAGAAAACCCTTTAGACAAGATGCTGTGGCCTACTTCATATTTTATTGAAAACTGTTTTCTAGATCAGATGTTACAGGAATTGTCCTGAAGCTTAAAACTTCATTCAGGAGATGATAAAAGCATATAACTAGCTGTACACTGGAGGTGAAAAAAGGTTTGTGTACTTTTGGCCAGCCAACATTTTCCAGCCTTCTGTTGATTAGAGCAGATTGACCCTATTTAACAACTCAGGTAATTCTCCCCTTCTCTAAATGTACAGTTGCAAAACACGTTGCTGAGAGGAATGATGGTGTAAGAACTTGCTGAAAACACCTTGTTCTTTTGTAACTACTGTGACTACTGGCTGTGAAAGTTCTAATTGCCTCTCAGAGCTCCTTGGATAGTTCACCATTAAGATTTCAAAATACTTCAGTGACCCAGCAGAACATTCAGCTAATCAGCAGGCAGACTTGGGCAGCTTTACAGTGGCAACAGTGAATGCTTTCCTCCTCACCCAGGCACGAAAGAACAGCTGACAAAGGAAAATGAGGAGTGGAAGCAGAAGAGCAGCTCGTTGGAAGAGCAGAAGACAGAGCTGGAGGTGCGGATGAGTGCCCTGAAATCGCAGTACGAGGGGCGGATCTGCCGCCTGGAGAGGGAGCTCAGGGAGCAGCAGGAGCGGCACCATGAGCAGCGAGATGAGCCCCCGGAGTCCACAAACAAGGTACCACATCCTGGGGGCAGCCACAGCACCACTGGCGACCTGGGCTTGGTCAGCAAACAGGGCACTGGTCAGGTTCCACTGTTCCCTGGTTTTAGTGTGGGTTCAGAACTTCATTTAAAACTTATCTCCTGCTGTAATCACAATTCCCAGTGCTAACAAGCAGGTAGCCTGTCATTCACTGTGACTCTACCAAGGAGCTGTTTGCACTCTGCTCTCTGTTTTATACATTCAGTATAATGGGTTCTGGCTGCCCTTCCCTTAAAGCCTCAGAAAATACCTAAGAAATTACTGGGTCAGTTTAAAGACTTGCTATGGCTGGTATGGTTTGGTTTTTGGAGAACTTGTTTTTGAAGAGTGATTTGCAGTAGTCGAGGAGTGTGACCAGGTAAAGGTCTAACAAGCATTTCTCTAACAGACTTACTGGCAAAGATGTCTCTCTGCTCAAGTGCTTTCCAATCTGCTTGCTCTGGTTCATGTGTACACAATGTGCTACTTCTGTTTCTTACCTGTCAGGTCCCAGAACAGCAGAGGCAAATCTCACTCAAGTCCACTCCGGCTTCAGGTGAAAGAGGAATGTGAGTTCAAGGGTGTGGGGCATTGCACAGTTGCCACAGTTGATACCTCTTGGTTTTGTCTTTGAGTAGTTGCTCTTCTTTTTAATATGAACCACTTGGCCTCTCATGATTTCTCCTCTTTTCTCAGCTACATCTAATCATGAAAGCTTTTAAGCTGTTAAACTGAATATTAACCACCAGTAGCATGGTATCTGGGAAACATAAAAGATTTTTTAAAAGTGTTTTCAGACATTCCTGAAGTTGTGTATCTTTGATTGTTACTTGTAACCTTTTTGGGTTTGGGAGGATCTTCCTTGTGCAAAAGTTCAAACACGAGAAGTGGACTGAACAGGTAACTCCAGCAACAGCTGAAATAGTCAAATGCCTGAGCTCTAAAATGGGAAATACTACTACATTACTAAGTTTGGATAAAAAAGTCCCTCTCAGTTTTTATGACAGCAAGGCTTTCAAAAATGCCTCCTAATATTTGGCTGATCCTTGTCTCAGCCAAGAGACAATGTTGGTCTCTCCTGATTGAGTCAGTTTTGAACTAAGATGTGTTGCTCACTGTAAATGAAGTCCTAGCACAGCTAATAGTATGACCTACATCCTCCTTTGGATCTGCTTTCAGATTTCTAGTTGATTACCTCTGAAGAAATCTGTCAATCCTCTAAGCTGCTCACAATGCTACTTATGGCAGTGTGTCTGTCTTTTTTCAACTATAAAAAAGTTTGGAAGACTATTCCTTAGTCTATAGTCAGGCTTTTAAATTTTAAACCTTAAAACATTAGTGTCTCTGGCTATGAGAATATATTTACATTTGTTGTATTTAAAATCTGCTTTCTACAGCATCATGGTGAGACCAATCTCCTGTTTTTCAGTGCTAGCACTTCAGATCCCCCAACAGCAAACATTAAACCAACTCCTGTCGTGTCAACTCCCAGCAAAGTGACTGCTGCTGCCATAGCTGGGAATAAGTCTACTCCAAGAGCCAGCATCCGTCCCATGGTCACTCCTGCTACAGTCACCAACCCCACCACTACCCCTACTGCCACAGTGATGCCCACAACACAGGTGGAGACTCAGGAAGGTGAGGTTTTTGGCATAGTGTAAGGATCTGCAGTACTCACAAATGCTACCTTTGCCTGAAAATCTTGGTAGTTATTAGTTTGAAAGTGCCTCAGATAATGTCATTGTCCCACAGCTCTTTGAGTATTGCACTTTTAATGACCACTTGTGTTGCAGCAGAGCTCGTGATTCCTCAGCTGAAGATGTGTCTTAAGTGTTTTAGTTTAGCTGCCCAATTGCCTGTCAGAGTCCCCCCCACCAAGGGAAAGGGAGGGAGGGAAAAAAAACCTAGAACTAACACTTAAAATGGCAAGGTTTTGTATTTACACAGAAGAGAAGGAAAATAAAACCAGAATACATTATATACATACATATATACAAGTGTGAAAAGAAATAATAACAACTCTGCTGAGTCACTCAACCAAATAATACAGATTCCAACTACCCAAACCAACAAAAATGCCCCAAAAGATTCTTCTTGAGAAAACTCCCAGCAAGAGAGGAGGAAAAAAACAATAATAAGATGTTACTTCCATAGATACAGTAGCCATGGGGGTGACAATGAGACCCAAGCATAGGTGGTGGCAGTACATCCTCCCGGGGCTGAGCAAAGAGCAAAAAGAGACAGAAACTCCACCTCCCGTAGGGGTGACAGTGTGTTTGTGATTCCCTAATGTCTGAGGTAATTGATGGAGAGACTGATACGGAGCAGTTCAGAGTGTATCCTTGAAGGAAAGCAGTTTGGAGTGCACCCTTAACGAGGAGAGAGCCGCCTGCAGAATGTGGGATACCTTGTAGCCAGTAGAATGTTTCCTTGTATGCTCAGCTGAACTGACTGCCCAATAGTGTGATGGCATGTTGGATACAAGAGTAGATAAAAGGTGAAGCTGTAACTGAAAACCAAGCTAAGTTCTAAGTTCAAGCCTTCTGATGCTGCGATGCCTGATCTTCTTCTGACCGTCATTAACTCACCCCCCTTTTACCCCTACAACCTCCCTCTCTTTTTATACTTGTTTTGATGTCAAATGATACAAAATCTCTCTTTGGTTGCTTAAGTCAGGTGACACTTGTCTCTTAATCTACTTAACATTATCAGGGCCTATGAAACTACCACACTAAGCAATGCTAATTCATTTACAAAACATTGAATCTGCCAATTTCTGGCGCCCATGCCCATACTGGGTGCTGTGCCACCAGCTGAGCGTGCCGCTCCTTGCCTTGCAGCGCTGCAGTCGGAGGGGCCCGTGGAGCACGTGCCGGTGTTCGGCAGCGCCAGCGGCTCGGTGCGATCCACCAGCCCCAACGTGCAGCCGTCGCTGTCGCAGCCCCTGCTGACGGTGCAGCAGCAGAGCCAGGCCACGGCCTTCGTGCAGCCCACGCAGCAGAGCCACGCGCAGCTGGAGCCCGCAGCGCAGGAGCCGGCGCCCGCCATCGCCGACGTGGTGCAGAGCTCGCAGGTGGAGAGGCCCTCCACCTCCACGGCGCTGTTCGGCACAGGTGCCTTGCTCAGTAGTTCCTTTAAAGTTGAACCCTTGGCAAACCAGGTCTTGCTTCAGTTTGGGTCTTTTCCCCCACATTTTAAGAACTTCTGGGGTTTGGTTCCTTTGCTGAGGCATCAGAAATGGTGCCTCTGAAATGCCATTGGCACTGCATTCCTTAGAGCAGAGAATAAACCTCGTGTGTGTTACTTATTCAGAGCAGCTTTGGGGTTTAATACATTGAACCTTGCCTCTGTTTCCATGGTACTGTGGCAGTAAGGTTCATTTTAGGAACCACATGTAAGCTCCTTAAGCTTGAGTGTAAAATACAGAGAAGGACTCCAAAGCTACTCTCTGTAATACACTGTTGCACATCTATTTGTCCTACACAGTGTAAATAGAACATTTATTTCCCAAAAACTGTTTTTGTTTTCCAGATTATCCATTATATTTTAAAGTGTATTTGTCCAAAGCAAAGATGTTGGAAGAAATATTTGAGCTGTACCCTGAAGTTTACGTTTGGGTTCAGTTAGGTCCAATAGTTTAAAACTTGTAACTAAAAAGAAACTGATGTTTTCATGGCCTAGGAAACAGCACAGTGTGATTCTGATTCTGTTATCATTCAGTGTAGAAATTGAGGTGATATTTCAGAGGAAAATACCAAACTTGATTTTCTGGTTTGTACATTTGTTGATCTGAAAATAACTGAGAGGCTCTTTAAAGTTTCAGCTACCCCAAGTTCTTCACTGTCCAAACGTTCCCGAGAAGAGGAGGAGGAGAACACTGTGGAGAACTCAGACCAAATCTCTGAGGAAACAGTAGATGCACCTACTTCAAAGAAACTGAGAATCATGCAGAGGATTGGACCTGAGGTTTGCAAGGACATAAAATGCTACTACTTAATCAGCTCCTTTGGAGGATTTTAATGGGAAAAGCAAATTTTATTACTTCAGTTGGTTCTTAACGTGACTTTATAACCTGTTGGGGAGGAAGCAATTATGTTTGGGTGTCTTAACAGGCAGAGGTTAAACTGGTTAGAATGAATGATATAAATCTTAAACTGTAGGATGGAAGACAGAGGGCCATATCCTGGTACTGTGAAGGAAGAAGTTAAAACTTAGTTCAGTGTGGGCTGAAAGGTCTTTATCTACAGTTATTCTGGTGTGTACTTGAGGAGATGGAAAGCAAAAATTAGTTGCTGGAAAAGCTTACAGAAGATGCCTGTGAATACTGGAGTGAGGGAATTGGGATGTCCTGTAAAAAAGAGATGAACCTGAGACAGAACCTCAGAGCAGGCAACTCATGAACAGTGTTTGGGAAGTCAAAGATGTTTTATTAACTCTATGTGAAAGGGATGCTGCTTAACAGAAAAAAAGCAAGATTGTGTCAGAACATTGTCACTTAATTAGCTGAGACGCTGGAGTGGGAAATCTTGAGGGTTCATTTTTGGTCCTAAAAAGATTAAGAGATGCTGAGATCCAATGGGGACTTGAGTGGGGAAATTGCATCTACCTAGGACAGAGAAGTGGGGTGTTAGATAAAAGCAGAGCTGAGGAAGGGCAAGAATATGTTGCACATGATCTTTGAAAGATAATTTTTTTAAAAGAAGTAAAAAAAGAATCAAACATGTTAAAGAACCTCTAGGGCTAATGATGTGTTTTTAACAAGAAAAACGTTTGTTCTTTCAGGAGGAAGTGACAGCAGAGGAGAGCACTGACGGAGAGGTGGAAGCACAAGCGTACAATCAAGACTCACAAGACTCAATTGGAGAAGTAAGTATATCTGAAGAGAAAAGATCTTCAGCAGAAATAGCCATCTACTCCCAAAACTCAGTATTGTTAGAAATGAAATCTCAGCTTAGATCCTGCAGATTTCCCATGAAAATCCCTTCCAACCTTCTGAAGTTTAGACTTGTACTGCTCAGTTGCTGACAGACACATTGTCTTTTGTCCTGTCTTCTCTTTGGTCAGTTTTCAGGAAGCAGCAGTAATTCATGTTTCTCTTTTAAGCATCAGAGTCTGGTGCTCTTGTTGTAAATGATGCATTGGGTTCAGTTTGTTCTGGTAACTTCTTGGATGTTTGGCAGGGTGTTACCCAGGGAGAGTACGGTGCCATGGAGGACAGTGAAGAAACTTCCCAGTCCATCCCAATAGATCTTGGATCTCTTCAGTCAGATCAGCAAAATACTTCTTCATCTCAGGATGGTCAGTCCAAGAGAGATGATGTCATTGTGATTGACAGTGATGATGAAGATGACGATGATGAAGAAAACGAAGGCGAGCAGGAAGTATGTGTATTGTGGGATTACTTTATGAATTACTTTGTGATTTTGTCTTTGATCAGATACAAAGCTCACCAGGCAGGACTAACTTAATCAAAATATTTTTTGACTGTATAAATAGTCTGTATTTATGTGGAGCAAACCTGTAGTGTTTTAAAAACACCTGCTAATTCACCTTCATTTTTTTTTTGCCTGCCTTTATCTTGACCCTCAGGTTTTCCATCTTCTTCCCTACCCTTGTGCTTGTTGAAGAGGGAGTGAGGGGGTGGCTGAGTGGGTGTTTTTCTGCACCACATTCAACTTATTCCACTGCCTTTCCTGCACTTCTATAAAGCTCTTCATTGTCTTACAGGACTATGACGATGAGGAAGACGAAGATGAGGATGATGATGAAGACACAGGGATGGGAGATGAAGGTGATGACAGTAATGAAGGAACTGGTAGTGCTGATGGTAATGATGGATATGAAGCAGATGATGCTGAGGTGAGATTTTGCACCTTTTTTTGTAGCCTGTTAAATTTCTAGCAATAAATCAGTGCTGTAACACATCTGCACAGATGTGAATGCTTGGAAGAGAAAATCCTGGTATGAATTCATCCCCAAAAGCTGAGGCTGCTACTGGGTGATAGTAATTTCTTATAATTTCCACAAGAAAAATCAGTTTTGAAGAAGACTGAATGAAAATACGAAATACAGGAGTCAGCAGCCAAATAGTGTAGTTGCAAAACTGGAGAGGCTTTTCAAAAGCTGAATATTTCACTGTCTGTTATTATTAAATGATGATGGATCCATTGTTCATGTTTGTGCATTTATACACTCACAAAACTTTTGAAATCTGGTGCAGTTGTATACATTTACCTTGGTAGCTCTACAGAAATATTTTTATATTGTCATATATTTGACTTTGTTTACTTTCTGAATACTTTTGTACTGCTTTTATCAATTCTCTTTGAAATCTGTAATTTGTTAATTGCTAAGTCATACTATGCTTGTGTGGGTTTTTAGGGTGCTGATGGCACAGATCCTGGAACAGAGACTGAGGAGAGCATGGGAGGAGCTGAAAGCAACCAGAGGGCAGCAGATTCCCAAAACAGTGGTATGGTTATTCTGTGTTTCTTCACAATCTGTGCTTGTAAGGGGAGGGAAATATAGAAGCTATTTTGCATGTGTTAAAATACACCCTTAAAAGGAAGAATGAAAGGTGAAATGCTAAAGGTAGATTCTTTTGAGATGTTCTTTCTGGGTTTATTCTAATTCCTTTGAAAACCCTGTGGGCTCTGGTTGCTGTGGAGACTTAATGGGTCAGTAGATTAATCTCTCTCTCAACCAGTACCTGCCTAATGAATAGTTTGTTTTAGTGCTGGTTTTGCAACTGGCATAAGTCCTCTTTCCAGTGATTTTAAATAACATTACTGAGCTGCTCTTGCTGTTGCAAAGGCAAAACTGCGTATAGCAGAATTTGAAGATTTGCCTCGATGTTTCCACTGAGTTTGGACGACCCAGGTTTACCCCTCAGTGCTTGATGTTTCAGGAGAAGGGAGCACAAGTGCTGCAGAATCCACCTTCCCTCACGAGAGCCCGAGGGAGCAGCAGCAGCCTTCGTCTGCCTCCGAGCGACAGGCACCGCGCCCGCCGCAGTCACCGCGCCGGCCACCGCACCCGCTGCCGCCGCGCCTCACCATCCACGCCCCGCCCCAGGAGCTGGGGCCCCCCGTGCAGGTACCACCCAGGCCAGCGCTGCACAGCACTTGGAAAGGAGGCACTGGATTATTTCCAGTAAATAAAACCTGTGGGCAAAATGGTTGACGTGCCTTTAGCCATCCTTAAAACTGAGCAAACCGACTTGATGTGTGTCATCCTGCAGGTTGTGGCTGGACAGGGGACATCAAAAGCAGGATGGATTTGTGTCTTGGAATTATTATACCATTGGCTGCTGGCATTTCCACTAAAAAAAGAGTTGGTTTTGAGCAGGTCGTAACTCAGATTGGAAAGGATGTTATTTAGTCTCTGCCCCAGCTAATGCAGATGGGGCAAAGGAGGGGATATTGCCATTCATTTTCCACGTTAAACCTTTCACAATCAATGCCTGACCCATGATTATACTTTGACAAAGACCTATAGGTTTTGTAAATTAAAACATCACAACAGAAATTCTGCAAAAATATCCTAATTGAAATGATCCTTTACCATTAACTTGTGCTGAGCCTTCGGGTCAGAATATTTCTGTGTGCAAGTCTTCTGTCCTCAGTAGAAAGTGGAGTAAAACACAACTTTCACTTACCTAGAATTTACACATAATCACCCAGAGGGTGGTGAGCACTGAACAGGCTCCCCAGGAGAGCTCTAGGAGAGTTTGGACAATGCTCTGAGGGACAGGGTGGGATTGCTGGGCTGTCTGTGCAGGGCTGGGAGCTTGACTGGTGCTCCTGTGGGTCCCTTCCAGCTCAGGATATTCTGTGATCCTGTGATAATTGTTGCAATTATTTAGCTGCCATCCTTGGCTCTACTTGAACACTTTTATGTCAGAAGAATTCCAGGACAGCATTCACACCTTTTTCTTTCTGGTACAGAGAATCCAGATGACTCGAAGACAGTCTGTGGGGCGAGGCCTGCAGCTGACCCCTGGCATAGGGGGCATGGTGAGTGTATTAAAGTCTACTGCTGAAAACCTGCTTTGAGGAAACATTCAGAACTCCTGAGGTTTATTTTGTTTCTTACAGAAGTGTAGCTGCTGGCTTCAGGGTGGGATGGTTTCTGTAGTCTTGCAGAAAATACCTTAGTCCTGGTAATTTCCATAAT
>JAWWLZ010000004.1:24229539-24241033 GCA_035041345.1 Poliocrania exsul | reverse complement strand
ATTCAGTATGACCACAGGCATCCAAACTAGCCCATGCAGATTTACCTTAGGCACTGTATCAGCCAGGCACTGTTACTGCTTGGCTGGTTTATTCTCCATCTAATCCACCCTACCTATGCTTATAGATGTGTGTCTGCACAACTGCACCTGGCAGACCCATTAGGGGTCTGATTTTTACTCTTGGTAATGTTCTTCATAATAACCAAATCTAATCAGGTTAGCTTGCAAACTAGAGAGCACTGTCATAATGAATACAAATCTCTGGAGCCATTTCTATTGGAAGTTTCAAAATCTGCCCACTCTCTACACTCTGTTTTTTCCCTGATGTCAGAGAAGAATTTGCTATCAACACTGAGATTAGGAGCAGTTGGGATCTAGCCCTGCAGCCTTCTCTAAAGTACTGCCTGTTTGTTAATTAGGAGGTTACTTATTAGCAGACTAATGTAAAATGATGGCTTTGCTGCCAGACTGCTGCAGTGCTGGAAAATGCTAGATGATACTCTATCAGTTGGAAAAGCAAGACTCCAGGAGGTTTGCTTTCAAACTGTGAGCACTCAAGCTTGACAGTGCTTTGCCACCTTCTACTGCCAGGTATTCACCCTGCAACAAAGCCCTTTCCTGTCCAAAACCTCTGCTAACATAACATGCTAACAGCTTCTTCTGGAAATGAAACATGCAGGACCACAAGTGGAGAGTCCCTAAATACAAACAAAGAAGCTGAACAATCAGCAAGCTCAAACAGAGTCAAGATAATCAGCTGAAACATAGAGGAACAACAAGGAAATAACAAATAACATGTAACACAACACAACACCAAAGACCATTTCCAACAGCACACACTCCACGTGCGTGTGGATGAAGGAAGACCATGGCATAACAAATAATTACATATATTGTGATTTTCAACAAGTATTATAATGCTTGTTGCCACTTCTTTACAAAGAGTAAAGAGGGAAAAACTGGAGACATTAATGGACTCGAGTCAAGGGTCTGTAATACAGGAGATATAAAGAGAAGAAGGGCATCTTCCTTTATCATATGTGCCCAACATATTGCACCTTTCTTCCCTTATGGAAAGAAAGTCCAAAATATTATACCTCTTCATTCAATTATGTTTTTACATTTATATCTAGTAAGATACTTAGTTACTCCTAAGGAAAATGCCTGAATGGTTCTGTTTGCTGTTGGTGAGAGCCTTGATTAGTGCTGATTCCAATGGGAAGGCTCCCATCAGTTATCAGGGTTCAGTGTCAGCCTGCTCTGCCCAGCAGGTCACACCTGGCACCTGCTGTGCCCTGCTGAGCTGCTCTCATACACAGTATTGGGCCTGCTGCTGGCCAGTAGCAATAAATTATTGTCCACCACCAAGTCATACACAATATTTCCCCATGACAACTTGGCAGCTACCTGAGAACTGCACAGCACTGGCCAGGCTGCAAGTTCTGCTGCTTCATAACAGTGCTACTTCAGTTAGACATCAATTACAGGGCTTGAAGGGTAAATAAAAATCTGCATCATTAGACAAATGATCCCCAAAATTTAGCTCTGTAGTGGTAACAACAGTTCTTTTAATAGCAAAGCACTTAGCAAGGTATAGACATTCCTTTCCCTGAGTCTACTGAAGTATTTCTGACCAAATATGTGGATATTGTCATTTTAGAATCTTCTTTGAATCATTCTGCAAATTGCTGGGGCTAAAGATGTCAGTCTGAGGGCAACAGGATCTGTAGAATAAATCTACAGAAAATAAACTGGTTCATATGTGTTTTACATTACATTTATATGTGCATGTAATTCCTCCTGCAAAGAGGACCATACTGCACCCAAATTTATTTATGGAAATATTCAGTGATGATGAAGCTGAATAATATTGCCTGGCTGAATAAATAAAAGGTTCTAGAAATTACTATTTTTATAAGGATGCTTTTGAAGCATTCTTAGTGTGTGTCAGACATCCTAGACACCCTCCCTTCAACTTTGTATGTTACAATACCTTGAGAAGACACTTCTTGAATCAAAGACAGGGAAAGGACCACCAGGGATATGCAAAGTATGTTCCATATGATCATTACTTTCAGGTACGACATCATTCCTGGAAGGAAATAATCTCATGTCACTACATGCAATTCATTTAGCCCACAATTAAAAAAAAATGCAGGACATATCTTTTTCTATAACAACAGTTTGATAAAAACATAAAATAAAAATAAATAATAAACCTGTTCAAGGACAAATTGCTAATTTAGAATTACTCTGTAAATTCTCTCTTGATTATTGTTTGATTAGCTGTTAAATTTTGTAGTAAGACATAAAATTCATTAAAATTTATATAAAGTTAATTATTAACAAGTCACAGAAGTAATTTTATGCAGAATTTTATTATATGAGGGCTACAGTCAGTCTTTTTTAACATGGATACCCTTCAGCACAACAGTTTGTAAAGTTATAATACAGATCTATGTAGATCTATAACTATAATATTCTATATCCTATATTATAATCTATATATAGATCTAAAGTAAAACTAGATAGTCAGAACATTGGTTATTAAGCAACATAATTTTATAAACCTTAATCTATTATTGAAATATTAGTGTTGAAATCTGTCAAATGGAAACGTAGCCTAAAAGTGAAACATCTTTCAAAAGGAAAATGTTGGGCTTTCTGTCCCAGTTCATGGTTTTCCTTTTGAAGGAGAGCTCTGAGCAGAGCTCAGTGGAGTACTTACCTACTGGAGAGTGTGGCTGCTCCCAGGGACGCCCCACATGCCTTATATACTGCTGTGGGACTGTGCTAATTACACCAATTAAAGCAAACTGCCGATGACAGCTTATGACAGCAAACTTTCCACAGGAGCTGGAAGAGGTCCTGGATGACTGGACCAGCACAACATCTGGAAAATACTCCCATTAAGAAAAAAACGATTGCAGAAAAAACTAAATAGGGACTTACTAGTCAAAACATATCTTGATTACTGGGGGAAGTGAACAAATTGTCCTGAATGCAGCTGGAAAGGACTCAGAGAGTATTGCAGAGCAATGAAAAAATCATCACAGGCTGAGGCTGAGGGTGTTTTGTTTCCCGGCAAACAGAGTTGAGGTGACAGTAGCCTAAAATTCTGCACTTAGTTCTGCTACTGATGGTGTATCTTCTCCAAAATGTTGTGGGAGCGAGTTCCTACAGGCAGAAGTAACTCACAGCTCGACACTGAATGCTTGTCCCTGCACAGGATGGAAATTCTGCCAAGGTGTTGGCTAGAAATCAAAGAATTTAGTCAAATCTCACATTTGTTGGATGTATGATACATAACACATCAAAAATGAATGAAAGAGCCCTAAATTGTTTCAATGGTCTTGGTGTTTATTGGTTCCAGACTGAGGATACTGGAAGTGGTTATTTGTAACTCTCAGAGCTAAAGGAGGTTTCAACTGAAATTTTTCATGTTCCTGACTCTCAGGGCTTGGGACACTTTTCCTTTTTCTTATGAGAAATTGTCCTAAAGGCCTGAGAACTTTGATATTTCTGTCTTATGATATGACTTGAATCCCTAATAGTTCTGTTACACCAAAGTAAGAAATATGGTAAAATATACATTGAGCCCAGTTGAGGAAATGACTTAAAATGAGCACAGGTCTCTTAAGGAGAATAATGCAGACACCTGAGAGCAGGAGTGGGTTTAAGCATGTGCTTGAGTGTTTCCCTCACTTGGTCCAAGGACTGTGCAGCTTTCATTTTTTTATGGTAGATTTTCTTGCTAATTTCTGTATGACCATAATAGAGACAGTTCCATTCAATCTGTCTGCATTGTGTGCTTTATGCTGTGCTTTGTGGAAAGGGCAGGCTCTGAGATTTTATGGAGTTTATTCAAAGTAATGCACAAAGGAAATGCACATTGCAAGTTTTATAATAAGACTTTTAGTGCTGCCTTTGGTGGAGGTGACTTTAAGCTTGATAAAGAGACTCTGGTTTGAGAAGGTGCCTGCCTATGGATATTTAAAGCCTGGGGAAGAAGTGCTTGTTAGGGGAGCTAAATAGCATCAACATGAGGCGATAGCTTGCCTAGAAAATTACTAAAATCCTTATAACTTCATTAATTTGTAATTTGATCAAGCAGAATATTGAAGACTATGTTACTGGGTGTATCCTTACTTTGATATCCATGATATGGAGGAGATACCTTGTCTCTTCCATCATTGCACGGCTGGTACAACTGTGAGTTCCAGTTATACTGTCTGCTTACCTGAGGTGAAAAAATGTATATAAAATACTCAATAAAGAGTAACAGAAGATCAAAAGTATTCTGTTAACATACCAGGACTCAATTAAGTCAGGCAAGGACAATTAAGGTTCACACACTACTTGATATACAGACTGGCTGCTCCATTTAGTGTGTTATGAGTATGTTCATTTTGGTAGGGTTGTATTGCTTCATTTCTCTCATGAATTAAGGTTTTGGGTTGTCAGAGGTGACATGGGGCTGCAAAGTCTGGGTGAAATCATTGCTTAAGTGGATCAGCAGGACAGGAGCAGCACTCAGACACCCTTAACCTGCAGTGCCAGAGCTGCATTTAGGGGGTCCCTCTGCAGGCACTGCACAGCCTGTGATCAGGCACACACAGGTGGGGCTGCATCCTGAGCAGCCTCTGCTGGTCCTGCCTTTGTTTTCAGGGATGGACTTTGAAATCCTGCTTCAAATTATTGCTGTGGATTCTGGGGCATGGCAAGAAACACTCTCAGGGCACTGGTGCTGGGCAGAGTGTGCCCATGGCTGTTGTGCCAGGGAGAAGGGACCCAAGGGGAGCACGGGGAGGTGGGGCCACATCCCCACCATTTGTGGGTTCAGCTCCATCTGAAACAGAGCTCTGAAACAGGGAAGGTACAAAATGTCCCATTTCCTCATTTTGATTCCAGCTGCATTTAGGGAAAGGAGACAGACCCATTACATTCCAGATGAGTAAATAAGGATACACAGCTTCAGCAGCATTTTAATTGGTCTTGAAGCAGCACAAGGGCCCCAAGACTGTGGTCAGCCACTCCAATCAGAAAGAGAGAACCTTATTTTTCATCTGATTGTCGATGCTTCAGCTGGATATCAGCTGGCCAGGCATCCATTTTGGCAAGAGTTTCAGGCAACATAAACCCTCCAGGAAATCCTGGCATGTGTATCCAGAATCTTATCTGTATTTCCCAACTTCAGGAGTTGATTGCATTCTTTAAAAGACAAGGGGTAGAAAAAAAAGCCTTTCCTTACAAACCCTGCTTTGCCTGTGGACTGAGATCACCACAGTTCCAGCACTGCTGCTTTTGTTTTTTATTCCAGGACTAGCAAATTCCTTCAGCTGATGTCTGAGACTCAGCTGTGCCTTTGCAGGCCTTGGCATTTCCAGAAGCTCAGTGGTCAGTCACACTTATGGTGGTGGTTTTGGGATGTGTTCATATGCCCTGGGATCACATGGAGAATGTAAGCCAGTGAAATCCCAGAAAACAGTTGATGGGATAATCTGGGACGAGTCTGACAGACTCCCTATTGCTGTTTCAGTCCCACCACTGATCTCCATGGTGAACTCAACAGTATTCTCAAAATATTCTATAATTTTCCTACAAAAACTAAGTTACCTTGGAGTGCTCTGGATCCCTGTAGGACTCAGTTGGTTGTCAGAGCTGCTGGGCTGTCCCAGGAGTGGTATAGAGAAACTGAGCTGAGGAAAGGGAAAAGGTATTTAGAGTTGTGTTGGCCTGTTAAATATTCACTGAGTAGTGAACTTTTATTTCATCTTTAACTTTACAGGAGTCATAGAAGAAATGTAATTGTAATTAAATGAGAGTGCTGGAAGTCTCATTTAATGAGTTACTAAGAAAAAATATTGAGAATCAGAGAAAATCCTTGGTCTTGCAGGAAGGACTGACACATTTTCAGGGCTATGGTCTTGAAGGGGTAAGAAAAGAGAATGTTGTAGAGGAGGTGGGTGCCCTAATGTGGGAAAGGCATGGGATGACAGTTCATTTTCCTGGGACAACTGTTAACTGGCCAAAGGATGCTTCCCTGTTTTGCCTTCTACAATCAGTCACTGTTTTCCATGCACAGCTACCAACATTTTATTGACATATTCTTAAATATCCTGGCTTTTAAGACAGAGGAATATTAACACCATTGCTGTTCTTTGCAGTAGTATTGCAATGAGTTCTGTGGTAGCAAGCTGCTGTAATAAGGGTCAGATGCTGACATGCATCATCCAGTTGGTGTAAATATAGATTTATTGGACTTACAATTCCTAAAAACTTCAGAGAACCGATTAATAGTAAGAAATAGAGAGAAAAATCAGACTTAAGAAATGTAGTTGTCCTCTCAGAGATACAGCTGAGCCCATAATGTAGGTGGAAGATGAAGGATAGAAACTGCATGTTTGGGGTATTTTCATAGTACTACTAAAATCAGTAGGAAAAACTCAAAACTTTCAACTCTGGCCAGCTGCAGATATTCCTGAGTATTGAAGAGCAGCAGAAGCAGATTTGCATCTCTGGATGTAACTGGACTTCCCTGGAGCCTTGGCCCTAATCATTTTATTGCTGCCATAATATATCTCTGTGGGTCCTAAGGAGTTCTAAGAGAATTTTAAAGTTTTTTTTTCCCAAAGCCAGGGCATGGATTTTCTTGAGCTAGACTGGAATCTCATTTTATGTGGAATCTGTGCTCTGATTTATACAACAGGGCAGACTTTTAGTGACAGAAGGTGACATAAAAAATCTTTTGGAGGATGTCTGGCAGAACAGGACCTTACTACATCAGATTATATTCAACTTCTCTTTCTTTCCCATTTAGGAGTTGTTCCTCTCCTCACTTGTGCTTACTGTAATGGTTTATGCTTTGGATCCAGATAGCCTGACAAAAAGGGACTCCAGTTTCATAAAAATGATTTGTGTTCCACATTGTTTGTTCTTTTTTCCTCATACAGTGTATAGACTAATTCTACTGAATTGTAGTTGGAAGAAAATGAGATTTAACCATAGGAAGAAAAAAATTATACAATATTTGATTAATGTAAAGATGCCACAGAATAAGAAGAATAATGAAAATTAAGATGAGAAAGGGTTTTTCAGGTAGGAGAAAAGCAAATTTAGGAGAGTGAGAATTTCTATATGTCTAACATAAATTACATTTTTGAATTAAACAAGAACTCTCAGTTAAACAGTAGTAGCTGAAGCAGCACAGTCTCCCAGTGAATTTGTGAATGAAAGATGCAGCAAATTCTTTCAGATTAGTTACTTCCTTACCCTTTCAGGATAGTTAATAGAGACTCCCAGAAACAGTCACCACTTTTTATATGGCTGAGAAATAACACCCTCAGTTTGCCAAAATAGCAGTGAGAAGGTGTCAGACAGTTGGGTTTTTTTCAGCCTTGGTATGAAGTAATTTTCTTGTAACATGAAAAGTCATCTTTCTTAGACATCACACTCAGGCTACTATAAATAATCCTTTTAACACATTTGCAAGCTTTCATTTCTTATGTATTTAGGGGAAAATGCTCTGTTTATATGTGTATATTCAAGGGGAAAGGTCTTGCTGGATCAGGATCACTTTACATAAGAGTAACAAGTAGATTTTAATGTCCAGTGCTCTGAGAAAGGTAATTTTTTTCTTTTTTTTTTTTAACTTTGCTGCTGTTGCTTGACTTCAGAGTGAGAACTGAACAGTAACTTCTGCTGTGTATTCAGCAGGAAGGTCTCAAAGGTTACCTAAGAAGTTCATGTACAAAAAACCCTCTCTTGGCTGTATTGAATACTGTGTATTAATGGTAGTGGAGAAAGCTTTGGTTACAGCTGCCAGAGGCTTGTGGAAGCTGCTTTTTTCTTGCTGTAAACACCTAGTTTGGATCATTCATCAGTTTAGAAGAATCTGAATTGTTCATCTGAAATGTTCAGTACTCCTGCCTGTTAGGATTCTGTTGTTTAAAAGGCACCTACAGTGTACAAGGGTTGCCTTGGGTGTTTGGCACAGTAAATTGTCCCAGCTTGATAAATCCCCTTTCCTTTGGCAAAAGTGAAGTATTTAAAACATGAAAAAATTCCATTTCCCCTTCAGTTGCAATGACCTTTGAAATAGTTGTATTCTCTTCTAAGTGCTTTCAGCATGGACTCTGAGAAATAAGTTTTCCTGTCAATCCTCCTGCAAGAGTTGCACAAGCACAGCGTGATTGCACCACTCAAAGCAGGGCACTGAGGCTCAGTTTGAATAGAACAGGAATTTTCTGCCACCAAATAAACTGATGGCAAGAATGTAAATTATTCAGCAAATACCCCACAGGTTGTGCAGTTCTGGTCTGAAAAAAGAAGGAGCTGCAGCAAAGGATTCTTGAGCTGATCTGCTGAGTGAATAATGAGGCAAAATGAAATTAAAAAACCTAAACCCCATATCCTTCCTGAGGGGTGACTACACTTGAGTTGGGGTCAAGGTCAACCCTTAGAGAGATGACTCTTTCAGAGCTCTGTGGATTTTAAAAGCCGTTAAGAGTTAAAAGAGGGCTGGCAACTTTTCTGTTTTGTGATTCATCTCCCCTCTAGACTTCAAATTAAGTTTATGGTTAAAGTTAGATTATAGGAGTAGTGATTCAGCTTGGTGGTGTTCAGTTTTTGGGAGGGCCCATTTTCTCTGTTTACTGTAGGAGTTGATCAATATACTGATATTACTAAGCATTTGTTTGGGCTCAGAGTTAGGGCTTCTGTGTGGAAGCTCAGGTACTGAGAGGCTAAAAGGAGGGCTGAGGGTTGATCTTATCTTCTGTGTAACTGGAGAAATGTCCAAAGTAAAACAGATTTATGGCTCCATTCAGCATATGCTTAGAAATAGCATTTCAGTGTGTTCATTCATGTTTCAGTTCCAATCTAAATATTCAGATATTTCTGTGTTGCAGTTGCTTCCCATGTCTCTTACTGTAGAGACTGGTCATCTTCTTGTAATTGAGCTTTGCCTGAGGATGTGGGCTGGAGGTAATATTTAGGCACCTACAGCTTTAAAAACTAAGAAGTGTTGGCAGACATGACCTATAGGCTTGTATTTTACTTTTACAGAGGGATTAACCTCTGCCTATAAAGAAGATTGGATGTAGGTTTCAAGGATTTAACAATTCAGCACATCAAGATATTCATTATCTGGGGACTTCAGAGGAAGTGTTAGAGTTAGGAGAAAGCTTATCTGATACTTAAACTCCGAGTTAGAGGCTATAAATTAAGTTTATGAAACTTGAAGCCCTCTTGGTTTAGACTGTGGGGATGAAGTTTGCAGATTTTCAACCCCTGGCAAATCTGTCCCTTAGTTTTAGTTGGAGGTTGCCTTTGTGTTTGGAGTCTGAAGACCCAGGACTCTGGTTTTCTGGTGTGCTTTACAGAGCTGTAATTTGCTCTGATGTCAGTCTTTGGCTGTAAATATGCAGAGTTTAAATATGTAATGGTGTTTTTTACTGCACATTCTGGTTTCATGGTTAGGACACTGCAGTGCAAGAGACCCATTTTATTGCTTGCTGTTATTGGCATTACTTATCCTTCCCAGGGCTTAGACCAAAACCATCCCACAGTGTAGCCTCAACAACAGCCAGGGGGCAAATCCCTGTCATGTTCCCAGCAAGAGAAAACAGAAGCATCTTTCCATCCCAGCTCTCTCTCCCCTACACAATATGTGAACAGGATACATATTTAGGCAGGAGAAGGGCTCTCATTAATCTCCATGATTAATCTCCAGTCAGCACCAGCAGGAGACACCTTTCTCTTCCCCAAGGCACAGCATGAAGTGTAGGTGCATCTGACAGGTTTCTGCACCTCAGTTGGCATCCCTAGGAAAGAATAAGGGGTGGCAGGTCTGTAGATAATACCTGCCTGTAATAAAAGCATAGTTATAAATGGCTTATTTTCCCTGGCTGAACTGTGAGGATTCCCTTTCTAGCATAGCCTGGGAAGGAATCTCTTGGGTTTTTTCCCCCCAGAAGAGTTAGGACAGGCTTTGGATGTCAGATTCTAAGGGAGGAAGGAGGTGCATTTGTAAGGGGGTGCCAGGAGAAGGTGTTCAAGGGAAGCAGAAGGTCATCCTTATAAGTTTCTGTTCTTCCAAAGAAAGTCTTGTTCGTGGCTTTCCTGCCTCTGCCAGAATATTCTCTTGCAGGATCCCCTCTGCTGGGCACTCCTAACCTGGCAGCCAATATCTGCTTTTCACATGTGGCTGGGTCAGCCAGTGTTTCTGAGTACATCAGGGGTTTTAACTACTATTTTTTCATAATTTTCATGATAACCAAGATCTATTGGGTACTTTTCAGAACAAACAAGAAAAAGTCCTCATCCTCTGCATGTAACAACCTAAGTTTTAGTAAATCATCATCAGAAATGTATCTGGAGGTTGGGACTTCTTACAGGCAGCCTTGTTTTATTCTCTTCAGAATGGGTCATATGTTTTGTGAGCAAAGCAGTTGGTTTGAAGACAAAAATCACAAATAATGCACCTCTTCCATACTGGGCTCAGGGAATTGTCAACATCCTTTGCTCAAAATTAATTTCAGAAAATAAGAGAAAATTCTAGGGATGCTGGTGAAGAATATGGGTTGACATAAGAATATTTTTACAAGAAAACATCATTTTTCCTGTATTTTTGGGTGCTGTGCCTGGAAAACAAATTTTATAGAGGCTCAGTAAGACTGGAAAGAAAAGAATATAACAACATACAATCACTATGCTGCTTAAAAGCATGGCCTTCTAGACATCCTGTCATTAACAAAAGGGCATTGTTAATTGTTTCCTGCTCTGCTGAGGAGAGACAACCCTGAGTGTGAGTGTAGGTGTGTGTGCAGAAATATTGACAGGGGACATTCCAGCCCCAGCTCTGCCTGTGCTTCATGGGTGACTCAAAGCAGTCACTGCTGCTGTTCAATCCAGGCCAGGGTGGACAGACACATTTTATGGGAAAGCTCAGTGTAAGAGGTGCCAAACCCAACTCCTTTGAGAGCTCTGTGATGACAGAACAATGTGGAGAAACAGCAAAAACTCTCAGCTGAGTGAGGGGCCTTGAGGGGAAGATCAGCCCAAAGGAAGGTGCTGCAATGGGCATTCCTTGGTGACCTGATTGTCACTTCTGGGTTCTTCTGGATCCACTGAAGCAAAATGATTTGGAAAGGAAAGCAGCTTGCTTAGCTCTTCATGCCAAGAACCAGATCTCTTGAAGTTTTAATGATTTTTTCCTTTTATTCTTCTTTTAAGTATGCCAAGAGTAGGCATACCAAGTGTCTAAGAATATAACATGTATTTCTGTTAAGGATGTGCTCCAAACTCACAAGTCTTCTCAGGAGAACAGCAACTTCTTTTAAATGTTTAGCTTCACTTTTAGATTAAAGTGATTTGATGTAAATACAGTATGAACTCCACACTTTCAAAATGACCTCTGGAATCCTTGGAGTTGGCATCTACTGATAGGAGGGATTATTAGAAAATGTGTATGGATGGCAAAGCTAAAGCAGTG
>JAWWLZ010000004.1:24113858-24133468 GCA_035041345.1 Poliocrania exsul | reverse complement strand
GTGATTATTGTGGAGGAATCCTCTCCTCTGCTTTTTGGTAAATATTTTGGTTTTTCCCTCAAACTAAGACAAACCCAAACTCTTCTATGATTCTACTTCATCTAATCTCATCTCCAATTTTTCAACCCACTAATGCAAATAAACATTTACAGAAAATCTGAGCTCCTCCTTGCCAGTAATTTGAAATAAAAGCAGCAACTTACCATGCACCGTAACATCGAATTCCTTCTTGTGTTCTCCTGCCTCATTGGCAGCCACACATTTATAGTGGCCAGTGTCTGACACTTGAGCTTGAGAGATGACAAGTTTTTGCCCCTTGAATAAGATCTTGTGTCCAGCATCCTCTTCAAGTGGATGACCATCTTTCAACCACCTACCAAAGAGGAAGTTCAGATCTCTGTCAAAGTAAGAGCCACAACACCCCTAAAATACGCACAATTCTATTAAACAGAACATCTCAGTAACTCAATTTGCATTTCTACAGAGGTTTGGAGATGTCATGTTTCATTTTCCTCAGTGTCATGGACCCAAATGGCTGATCAGAAGGGAGGCACTAAAAGCACTAAAAAAGACATCAGAGAAGTGACAGAAGTTACCACCAGAGGCAGAGAGAAATCTCCAAAGTAAAAGCAATCCCAGGTGGCAGAAGAAAAGTGCCCAGTTGTATTAGCAAAGGAATGAGAGTTCTGTCTCTTCCTGTTATCTATGCCAACCTCCAGGACATGGATACTGGCACAACAAACCAAACTACTTTAAAATAAAATCTTGATACTGCCAAGGGAGTGCTGTCTTCAGCAGAGCCAGGAGTTTGTCTTCTGCTCATTAACCACCATCAAACAACACAGGTGGTTCAAAAAGGTCAAGTCCACATTCACCTAAGTAAGGACCAGATTCATTTATTTTCTACTGTCACACAAGTCCCCTTACGTGATAGTTGGAGAGGGTGTTCCTCTTGCTGAACAATCCAGCTCCAAAGGGCTTTGGAGAATCACAATGTAGTGCAAGAGCTCATCCCCACCTTCCACAAATGGTGGGACTGTAAGAGAGAAAAGACCAACAGAAACACTTAAGCATCAGAAATATCATGAAAGTCTCTCTCAAATAGCAACATTAAACACACTGATTCATTATGAACCTCTGCTCCTTTTTGGAGGGAAACATCTACCCACTGGTATTTTGTGGCTTCAAATCAGTCTTCTTGTTTTTTACTGTTTTTTTTAGTTGGTTTTTCTAGATTCTGTAGAACCATGTTATGAATGGGTGGGAGGACTTCTAGCACTCCCTGTCAGCAGCGCTGAGGAACCTTTTCCAGGTCCTTCTTCACCCTGTCCATCCTCTCTGGGAAGGAAGCACTGCCACACAGCTCAGTTCTTTACAGTTTGCAAATAAGCTCTTCCATGTCAGGAGAAGGTGATTCACATTGTTGTACCTTTTCTTTACCTCAAGACATTCAGTAGGGACTGCTGAGATGCAAACTGAGGTAACACATTCAAGGGATACTGAAGGAAAAGCAGTTTTTCAAGAGAAGATCCAAAATTTGCACAACACAACTCAAATTCAGAGAAAGATGTCCTCACCCAGAGGCCACTACTCAGTGATAGTTTTAATGGATATGCTTGGGTATTTGTGATTTTATTCCAAGAAGGCAAAGTAGAAGAATTTTAGGGGTTACTAAGAATAGTATTTACCTACCACATGCACAGATATCCTTCAAGAACTAACCTAAAGGTCTTCAAACTGTCCTGTAACCCTGGAAAGAAACCTGTGCAGTGTCCAGGCTCAGTAAGATTTGGAGCATGACTAACTGATCTTTCATACATCAACACCAACAAAAATAAAATCACCAGGTTTTGAGGCATTTGTACACATTAGATTTACAGGAATCTGGTAAATCAGCAGTTCTGCTGCTCACACACCTAAGATTTCAACTTCATACTTGATTTCTTGTTCTCCAGCTACGCTTGTGGCCACACACCAATACTGGCCCTGGTCAGCCTCGACAGTGTTCAGGATCTGCAGCTTCTTCCCTCCAGCCAGGACACGGAGGTTGTCACCTGCCTTCACAGGAACCCCATCCTTTAGCCAGGTAAGGACAGGGGGAGGGTTGCCAGCAGCGTTACACTCCAACATCAGTGAGTTCCCAGCAACCACCTGCCTGCTCTGGGCTGTGTCAGCATCGCCCTCGATCACTGGAGGAACTGTAAAAAGGAAAAAATACACTGCAAGTGATTCTTTCTGTAGCCAGAAAATGTATTAAGAGCAAATGGGCTGGTTTCTCCCCACCCCTCTGGCTCCAGGAGCCATTATGTAATGCACAATTTCATGGGAGAGTTGGCTGCTGGGGCAGGGCAAGGCAAAGGAAACAGGGAATTCAAATGATGCAGTTCAGTATCCACCAGCTCTATAAAACAGAGGAGCTGCAGGACTTTGAGAGGGAGGAACTAAATATGAAGGACTTAAAATGGTATTCTAAGGATCCCATACAGAGTGGCTGTTTCAGGTAAGTGTTGTTCAGCATGTGGATGGGAGTGGAGAACAGAATACATGGAAAAGAAATAGTGGAATAGAAGCAAGCATGGCACCAAGGCTGGTGAAAGGACTTGGGACAAGGGAATGGAGCGACAGAACAAGGGCTGACGGCTTTAAACTGGCAGAGAATAGGTTTAGATTAGATACAAGGAAGGAATCCTTCCCTGTGAGAGTGGGCAGGCCTTGGCACAGGTGCCCAGAGAAGCTGTGGCTGCCCCATCCCTGGAAGTGTCCAAGGCCAGGTTGGATGGGGCTTGGAGCAACCCGGGCTAGGAAAGGTGTCCCTGTCCATGGCAGGAGTGGCACTGGATGGGTTTTAAGGCCCCTTCCAACCCAAACCCTTGCAGATTCCATGAAGCGAAGAGCTTTTTAAAAAGAGTCCCATAAAGCAGAGGGTTTAAATCTCCCTGCACATGGCGCTGCTCAGAGAGGCCGGACTTTCCACACAGCCCCTGACAGGCTGCAAAGGCAGCAGAGCTCTCCCCAGAGCAGCTCTGCAGCACACACAGCCCAGCTCAGGGGCTCTCCTCACCATAGACATCCACGAGGAACAGCTTCTCGGTGGCACCGGCGGCGCTGCTCACACGGCACGTGTACCTGGCAGAGTCCGACACCTGCGCCCGGGGCACCTGCAGCACCTGCCCCCTGTCCACATACACAGCCTGGGGGCCGGAGACCACGGGCTGCCCATCCTTGTACCAGGTGATGGTGGGAACAGGGATCCCCTTGGTTTCACACTCCAGACTGAGGAGGTTGTTGAGGAGCACCGACACCTCCGTGGTGATGTTGCCTCCTTTAATGCTAGGAGGGACTATTTCAAAAGACAAAACCGCACCATTAAAGCCTTGGATTACAAATATGTGCACGTTTGAATAGAACATCAGAACACTGTAAGAATAAAATATTCTCATCAGATTTCCAACCCTTCCTGCTGTATTTGGGTTGATTTTTTCCCCAGTAGAGTTGATACATCTGACCTGGACAGCTCTCCAAGGCACACAGGGTGGAAAGCATGAAGAGAACACAACAGAAAGGGCCACCAGGCTCCAGTATGTGCCACGTCAGGGCCTCCACACATCCCGCAATGCATCTGGGAACCCCTCTTCCCTTTCTCCAAGTGGTGAAGAAAGAGCAATCCCTGCACACCCTGGGAGGTGCTATTGAAAATACCAGATACACCCAAGAGCCTCTGCAACTGCAGTGGGAACTGCTCAGTGCTCCAGACTTCTGAGGATGACGTCAGTTTGAGACTAAGTATGAGCTTAACAGTCTTGCTTTATGCTCCTATTTTTGAAACTTTCTGGCCCACAGTCATTTCCCTTGCTCACCAGGCAGCAGGACTCAGATTTTTTAGCAAACCAGCTCTGGTGTAAATCAGCCAATATAAAGAGTCCGTAAATCTCTATAGAAGCAATAAAAACAGAGAGCAATTGGCAATGACTAAATATACGACTGCTGAAAGTACCAGACACATCTGGCAGACACATTGACTCCTCTGCTGCCAAACATGCTCAGTATATCCATGGATTCCACTGACTGCCACAGTGGTCACTGAAAAACCCATTGCAGAAATGTAAAGCCAAGTGTCAATGGATGGATCTACACCTGAGATGAGTCTTGCAGATTATCAAACCACAACAAAACATTTTTGTGCCAAAAACCCTAAATTCATAAAACATGCTGAAACAAATCCAGTTCAAGGGTAAATGTATTTCTCTATCAGCAAATGCTTTCATCCAGAGATGCGAAATGGTTTCAACATGGTGTTTTGGGAAAATATTAAAATCAGAAATAGGGCTACACTGCTAAAGCAAAGTAAGAATGAGCACGAATTAGCATCCAGGCTCCTCCCCTACTCTGTGGGCTTCTGTTTGTCCAGCCAGGATTAGTGAGAACTTTAAGTTTGCCTGAAAAACCTGAAGTAAATCTTTTCTAAGAGTTTTATTTTTGGGGCTTTTTGTTCCTCTAATTTTTATTCCTCTAATTTCACAACAGCCCAAATCACCTGGAAGTCCTCCCAGCACTATCTTTGTTCCTCAGGGACAAAGACTTGCCCATGACTGGTATGCAGGCAGTGGACTGAAGTTGCTCCACTCTTCAGAATGTCCCAGATGAGGGAATAATGGATATTAAGATCACACAATCACATACAATGTTCAGAAGGAAATCCACAGCAGGTGAGGCCTTGAGGACTCACATATTCAAATCCCTTCCCCTCACACTCTGGGCATGACAGTGACAATGTCACAGACATGTTTCTGCACTTTTATCCCCCTCATTTGTCCTTGCTCAGTGTTCAGGTCTGACTTGGCTTTCACACATTTTGTCCTCCAAATTGAAAAACTCTTCCTCTTGTCTCCTTCAAAAGCCTCCCTTAAAAGCCTCTTCTTTCTTGCATGAATTTTTCCTCTCCTTCTCTCCCAGCTGACAATTTTAACATGGTTCCCTCACGCTCGTGGCTTCCCTTGCTACAAATGTGCTCAGGGTACCCCATTTCAAGCCAGATGACACACCACACTACCTGAAGATCACCTGGAACATTCTTTCAAAGACTATTTAGGTCTGGGTCTTGCTGGTTTTGCACTTTGCTTTATACTTGTGCACTAACTTTAACTTACTCCTGCCTGGCTTTACTCCTAACACTAAGTAAAGGAAGATGAGACCACAAGTATATAAAAATAAAAACCTTGTAATTAATTTTCTTCTTCGTAAGACTGATCAAAGTTCAGTTGAAACTAATTAATAGAAGAATTTGAGAAAGCCTTTCAAGATTTTTGTGCCTCACCAATGAGAAAATTATAAAAAGCCCAAACCCACCACTTAAAGGCCAAACCTGCAAAGTCTACACCCATACTTGACTTGACAGATATAAATGCTCAAAAAGGATCACTCTGAGAACAGATCAATGTTACATTTGCTTCAGGAAGTTTCTTTCTGGAATGGACAGACTCAAACAATTACAAAGTAAGTACCTGATCCTGCACAATTTGTATGTATATGAGTATCTCTATTCAAAAAAGAAACCTTAGGAGCAAAAGACCTTGCAGGGCCAGGCACTGCCTGCACTTACCATGGACAATCAGCTTGGCCTCCTTCACCTGTTTGCCAGCAGTGTTGGTGGCACTGCACTGGTAACGACCCTTGTCACCCCTTCGGACGCTCTTGATGTGCAGAACTTGGTCTCTGTCCAGGAGCTCCACATTGGGATCACCCACAAACAAGGGCCTGAAATAGAGATTGTTTAGCTCCCCAGAGCTCTGACCCTGTCCTTCCAGCATTAATTTAAACGGACTGCAAGATGAAGAGTCCTTCAGTGGCAGTGGCTGCACCATCCAAGAGTGCCATTTAGCACTAAATTAACAGCATTAATCAGAAGAAACACCACAAAGTGACAGACTATTATAATTAACTCTATTCCTAGTTTTTAAAAGAAAACAAACTACACAAAATCACTTCACTCAGGTCATCCAGGATGGCAGCATCAAAGTCACAGTCATGTGCTTGACCACAGTTCTTTTCCCTAATTTACTTAGTCATGCCAGCCCTTTGCTGATAACAAAATGTAAACTCCAGTTGAAAGTTTCAACACATCCATATCAGAGGGTCAGGAGTTGTCACAGCAGAGTAACTGTGAGTACTAACCCATGTCTACACTAAACTACATTGTTAAACATGAAACCACAGCCCAGTTGGGCTTTCAGCTCATAGTGAAGCCACCAAGAATCCTTCTCCTGGGATGCTCTCCTGGAAGATGAGATGAGGAATGCAAGATGAGATGAGGAATGCAAACATGCAGGCTACAAGTGTTTTCAAACCTTTAATGTATATATGCAGAGCTGCACAAGGCAGTAACTACAAAAATGTTTGACATCATGCCAGGTAAACAACTGCATTTTAACTAACAGGGTGTTTAAAGTTATCCAGATAGAGTAACTCATACAATAAACTCAAAGAAATGGCTAAGTTTATAACCAGATGCTTCAAGCACTGTCTGGCTTAAAATACCCTACATGAGTTCTGCAAGTGCCAGCAGTGGGAGAGTTCACAAAGACAAGCAGGACTAAGTTTTGACCGAAGGACTTGCCACCTCACACCACCCCAAATCCTGTGTGACTACAGTAACTTAACACTAAGTAGTTAGCCCAGAGCTTGCAGGTACAGTGCCACAGGGCAGGAACAGCCCAGGCACAAACCACAGAAGCTGTGATATACTTACTTGCCATCTTTGAACCAGTGAATGTCAGGAGCAGGGAAGCCCTTGGCTCTGCACTCCAGGCTGATGTCCTGGTTGAGGATGACTGCAACTTCACCAGGGCCATCAGCATCTATTATGCTCGGGGGCACTTCAAAGAGACAAACATCAGGGAAGAACTGGTATTTAGCTAGGGAAGGTTTGCTGTGGGACTGGAAGCAGTGCATCATACTATTCCCCTGAAACAACTTTGGTTTTCACTGCAAGGGGAATTCTGCTGGATCACAACAGCATCTCCATTACGACAGGCACATTAACACTTGTGCTGCTGAGCTGTACATAAAAAACACTCCTATGTCACACTGCTGTCCACCTCAAATACAAAACAAAGCACCAAAGACCAAAACCCAGAAATGAAAAGCAGCACTTTGTCTGTGTTGCTTCAAGAGTGGCAAATTTTAAGCACTCAAAAGCCATCATGATGAGTGAGTGGCTTCAGCAGCCAGTATTTCCTGGGCAGTGAGTGGAAGAATCTATTTAAATGAGCTGAATTTATTGCCTGGTTAAATATCAACTATTTTTCCAGCCACTTACTTAAAAAAAAAGAAAAACAAAACCAAAAATCAAGCCCCAGAACATGAACTAACCTAGTATGTCTAGGTTAAACAGCTTCTCAGAACTTCCTGCTACATTTATGGCTTTGCATGAATATTGTCCAGCGTCCTCAACAGCAGCTTTCAGGAGCTTCAGGATCTTCCCATTGTGCAAAATCTGGAGAGAACTGCTTTCCACAACCTTAAAAGAACCCGAGACATCAGCCTTATGTGATCCAAATTACATCAGCCAAACAGCACAGCTGGATTTTTATAAGAAACTGGTAGTTGGAGGTTTAAGGATAATCTGTTTCCCCTTTCAGTTCCAGCACTGATCTCCTGCACTGCTGCAATCTGTTCAGTATGGTTTGTAGCTCAGTGTTCAGCAGCGAGTGGGGAAACAAAGAAACACCCCATCCACCAGCAATGGGCAGTCACAAAGTGCATCCTAAACTAGGACTTATTGGCTACAGCTGGAAACAGAGGACTCGAGGATAATCCTGAGGAATTCATATCTCCTCCAAAAGTTCTTCTTTCTCCATCCATAAAATGAAGAAAATAGCATTGCTGGTTCCCTCTGCAAGGACTCTGGCATCTACAATACTGGGAGATTGTTCAGGCTAATTCCTGAGGGAATCCTGAAAGTAAAGAGCTTACTTTTGACTCACTGAATTAATGGATGAGCCATATTAACTGGCCCTCTGTGGGGGTGTTCTTAGTGCACTTTTAGGTACATTAAGGCATGCACATGTATGTCCTTCAGTTAGTTCTTACACCAAGCACTCCAAAGTCCCCACAAAACCGAGTGAGGCTGCCCAATTTCAGTTAACCATACATACCTGGACATCTTCTTTATACCAGGAGATGACTGGGAAAGGGTTACCAGTTACTTCACAGAAGAGACTTACAGAGTGATGAACAACCACAGATGTATTTGTCACCTTGTCTTGATCTCTGATTTCAGGAGGAACTGCAAGAAAGATCAAAGTCATGACTGAAGCCTTCCATTTCAGTGACTTCCCACTTCATCCTTCCCCCTCCAGTCAAGGACCACTGTAATCCAAATTTCTTAGACCCTTCTCATTTCCCCCTCAGTGCTTCCTTGGCTCTGGATGTATCTCCCCTTGCTCTTTCTTATCTTTCTCAAAAAACAGAGTCTTCTCTTGCCCAGTAACAGACTCTCCAGGAAATTCACTCCAACAGGACAACCAGCAGCAATTTTTAATCTTAATACTGAATCTTAATGTTATTTAATCATAAAATCTCATTTGACTTGTTCAGAAACATTTGTCTAGCAAAGGAAGCAGATTCCAAAGTTATCCCTCCTCTTCACTGCTCCAGTCATCTCCAAGAACACCTGTCTAGTATTTGTCCCACTATGGATGCAAAGAGAATGGTCTTTTGTGGTGGATTAGAAAGTCCCAACCCACTGATGAGTCCCACCAGCACAAGATGGAATTCCTGCTTTTCTCAGAATAAAGATAAGGACACAATCCTCCTCAAGCATCAGAACTATCATGGGAAGTGAACAAGGCTGGAATAAAAGTGCTCTGTAAGAAGCAATATCTCAAGGCCACTCATGGAGTTTTTATTTTTTAATTAAGATTCTAGGAGAAGAATATCACAAACAAGAATTCTCCTGTGTTTAATCAGATAAATAACTTTTCTCATATTTATATTTGAAATGCAGATCTATCCCCCAACCTTTAATCTCTACACTATCAAAATCTTCATTTGTTATTTGCATTGAAGATTTCAAGGGTAAGTAGAGCCCTCTGAGATGCACCTGGCTCCTTGAGCAAAACAAAGATAAAGTGGAGTACAGAAATAACAGAAAAAATACAGAGAGCATCAGAATAACAGAACTGCAAGTACTCAGAGCAGGTTTTATAACTGAACAGCACGTGGGCACATCTGGGGCATGCAATCTCCAACAGTAACATAAGAGATGCTCTCCAGGAGCAGCTCCCCCATGGTGGATGTGCAGTTTACCATTCACTTTGAGGCTGTAGCTCCTCTCTGTGCTCCCAGCCTCGTTGGTGGCCACACACACGTACTCGCCGCTGTCCGAGGGGGTGGCAGCAGCAATGACCAGCAGTGTCCCCTCCTCCAGGATGGAGATCCCTGGCTCACTGCCTGTCAGCTCTCTGCCATTGTGCAGCCATCTGATGGCAGGCTTTGGAACACCTAACAAGGCAAAGGGGAAACTTCCACAAACGCTCAGTTCAGAACAAGAGGGATTCAAACAATTCCTGTTGCTTGCTGGAAGTCTCAGTGGAAGGACAACATATGTCCTTCCAAGAGGAAGCCCCAGCTGTTACAGGATGATCTTACTGTTAAAATTCTTAGTCCTAAACATTATAAAATCCCTTTGGCTAGCAATGACTTTCCACAGAGCTTCCACACACGGTGGTTATTTAAATTACTGTTAGTTTGAATTTTTCCAAATAAAGTATATATGGAAAATACTGTGTGGATTGGACACTTTTTATAGAAACTTAGTAATTTTCAGTGGTCAACAGCAAAAGATACTTGTGTCCCTCAAAGTGGCAGCAGTGCCACACACCTCTTGCAGGACACGGGAACACGATGCGCTGGTTTGCCACTCGCTCTTGGAAGGGACTGTTGTATGGAGGGTCCAGGTCCTCTATACTGGGAGACTCTGAAAGAAAATTAGACCCCAAAAACTTCCTGACATCTGCTCTCAAATGTAAAAACACAGTTTGGCAATACACAACACACAGCCTCGCTCATCCACACAAGGTCAGGCTCCAACAACCCTCTTTACACTGACTGGAATGTGCATTATCCAAGCAGTCTGACTTCAGTAGGAATATTTAGGAAGCAAGCAGTAAAGAGAGGCTTTCAAATTTGACTGGAAATGGTTCTCTTGAAAATCTGCTATATGTATTCTGAAGGCAACATTTCTGCACAATTTAAAAAACAATATTTAAACTGGTTTTTCCCCACACCACATATTAGTGCTACTGCCATCCTTTGTCCTCAGCTCTCATTTTAAACTTGTGTGCAGGCTGAGAATACACAGAGAACATCATTTATAATTATGTAAAGTTACTCAGAGATGCTTGTTGTCTGTAACAAGTGTTTCTCAACACCTCTAATCCAAAGGGACCAGAATGCTGCCTTTAGATTATTGCAAAGAAGAAATGGTTCTTGGTCAACTTAAGTCAAGTCAAGCTGCACTGATATTTGTGATCCCATCTGGTGAGGAGTTACACCACAGATTAAAGCTGACCACTGTTACTCCATCACCATTTCAACATCTTTTTGTCAGTTAAATATATATATATCAAGTTTATTTTTCTGATTTCTGCAAAATCCCCAAAGCCTATTTGCTAATTCTAATTTTCCCTAACACCAGGACACAACATGTGAAGCAGATGTGGGTTCTGCATCCTGCACCAGTGGGCAAACACCAACCACCACCCTGACAGAGCCCCCTGCCAGCCTGGCAGGGGCACACACACACCTTGCACTTGCAGGGTGACCTCCATGGTGTCCGTGCCCACAGCATTGCTGGCCACACACTGGTACACACCAGAATCCAGGGGCTGGACGCTGCTGATGGTCAGAGCCCCAGCCGGGCTGCGGCCAAAGTGCCCCCCGGCCACGGGCACGGCGCTGCCGCCACGGAACCAGCTGACCGAGGGCACAGGCACCCCCTGGGCACTGCAGGGCATCTCCACCCGCTGCCCAGCCTGCACCTTCAGCACTCGAGGCCCATGCTGGATCCTGGGAGGGACTGAGGAAGACAAATGGAGTCCATGGGAATGGGGAGAGAACAATGCACAAGGTCATTCATATGGTAGAGGGAGCTGGGGGGGTTCAGCCTGAAGGAGAGAAGGGTCTGGAGAGATTTCAGAGCCCCTTCCAGTCCCTGAAGGAGCTCCAGGAGAGCTGGAGAGGGACCTGGGACAAGGGATGGAGGGACACAACAAGGAGAAATTACTTTAAACCAAAAGAGAGACGATTCAGACTAGATATTAGGAAGGAATCCTTCCCTGTGAGGGTGGGCAGGCCCTGGCACAGGGTGCCCAGAGAAGCTGTGGCTGCCCCATTCCTGGAAGTGTCCAAGTCCAGGTTGGACAGGGCTTGGAGCAACCTGGGCTGGTGCAAGGTGTCCCTGCCCATGACAGGGACATGGGTGGAACTGGGTGACCTTTAACATTCCCTTGCAACCCAAACCATTCTATGATCCTATGAAATTCTTTTCCATTTTTATTATTTTAGAAAATATCCTTCTTTGTTCAACAAACCCAAATTCCCTCAGGAGACTATGAAAGCAGACCTGCATGTTCCTTGCAGCCTATTCTGTGCAGAATTCCCTGGTGCTTAATTTATTTGAAGAAGTCACATTTCAACTTCTCCTGCATGACTCCCATGAGCAGTGTAATACTCTGAGCACATTTGAAGAGCTGTAGGTACTGGCTCTTCATAACACAGAACAATTCAAAAGCTTTTATGATAAAGTTAATCACATTTTCCTTTTGACGTTTTAATTTCCTTTCCCTAATCCCTGATCTTTGTATGCTTCCAAACACAAGTTTGGACAGGGAGATAAAGTATGACTGGAAGTGATTTTCCTGGTCCTAAAGAATAATATAAACCCACCATCAGTCTTTTGCCACAATGTTTTTTTTCCTAAGGATCTTTGGCAATAAAAGGATTTAAAAAGAATGTCTGAAACAATAACAAGTGACATTTTTCCAGATGTGTCATTGTGTGAGTGGTTAAGAGAAGAGGTTGGGGCCTCACTATGGGAAGAGCAGGGGAGAGACAAGGGACTGACAAGGGATGATTGCAGGTAAGAAGAAGAGGGAAAGGCTTGAGCAAGAGCCACTAGACACCTTTACATATATATATATATTTGTGTGTGTATACAATATTTCTTTATGGCATATGAAGATAATATGACCTGAAAGAATAAAGGTCAATAGGATTTAATGTACATAAGGAAAAATGTTTGACAAGCTCTGCATGATGCAAAATTCCATGTGGAAACTTGCAGATGATTAACCTTGGAGTTACAACTTACCCTGTACACTGAGCTTCACTGACTGAGTCACGTTCCCAGCAATGTTTGTGGCGACACAGATATACATTCCACTGTCTGAAACTTGGGTCCCACTGATCTTCATTGACCCTGAGGGTAGGAAAGTGTGTCTGGGAAAATAAGAAGCAGAGAAACTATATAAACATGTATGGAGAGGTGAATGAGCTCCACTGACACACTGCTAAAGACTGCTGTGAGCTAAAGTAACACCATTCTGGGCCACATCTATAACTTACATTTACTCATTTTTTCTAACTCTTTAGTGAGCCACTACATTCAGAATACACAGCAAATACTTAAGTTTCAAAATACAAAATTTGATTCCAGCTATTTATAAGACATACTAAAATGTGATAGAGGCAGAGAAATAGAGCTCAGAACTTTTTGCTCAACCCAGGTCAGTTGGGTCAGAAAGTTAAATAACTTCTAATACTGCTTCATCCTGACAAAAAATGCTATCAGGCTGATTCAGGATGGAAGAAAGGCTGTGATTCAAAACTGCTGGTTCTGATATTTATAGGAATTGTCAGTTTTCCTCAGTAAATATTTTACTACATAGCATTAACTTTTCCTATAGTTTGGGGCAGAGGTTTGTAACATCAGAAGATATACTGGCCAGCTAAGGCAAAATCTGCTGTAGGAGTCAAAAGTAATGGAGAGAAGGAAAATGAGTGAGGAGGGAACTAAAAATGACAGCTAAGAATTGACAAGAAGCTGTGCCAGGGCAGGGTCAGGTTGGATCTCAGGGAAAGGCTCTTCACCAGAGGGTGGTGGGCATTGACCAGGCTCCCCAGGGCAGTGGGCACGGCCCCAAGGCTGCCAGAGCTCCAGAAGGGCTTGGATGATCCTCACAGGGAGAGGATGGGATTGTTGGGGTGTCTGTGCAGGGCCAGGGGTTGGACTGGATAGTCCTTGTAGGTTCCTCCCAGCTCAAGAGATTCTGTGATTTTAGGAAGAAATTCAAGCCTAGCACTCCAGGTCACAGACAGAAAACAGGCAGAGTCTGTGGGAACTGGTGGTGTCATCTGTCCTCCTTTCTCCAGCACTAATTAGGGCAGTGTTACCATATGGACATAAGGGGGGAATTCTGGCATTGCGATGGTTCAAGAGATGAATAGAAGGAAAGTGAAGTGTAATTTCCTCAGGGCATCCAAATCTGTCTGATATTACAGAATCAACAGAATATTCTGAGTTGGAAGGGACCCACAAGGACCATCAAATCCAACACTTAAGCAAATAACCTGTACTGGGGCTGAACCTGCAACTTTGGCATTATTAGCACCACACTCCAATCAACTGAGAATGTTTCCTGATTCTTCCTCTGCTGCCCATGTCTTTCCAAACATTTTTGGTTTATTTTTAATAACCCCAAAAAACAAATTGCTGGGGCAACTCCTCCCCTTGATTTTGTCCAGTAATTACATTTCCTTTGTGATAAAAGTTCCTTCATTTCTGATTTCCCTCTTCCTTCGTTTACTGTACACATTTTTAACACGATCTTTGGGTGGTCTCAAACAATTTTGTTTGGAATAATCTTTAACTTCTGCTGACATCTGTAAACAATTTTATGGAATGGGCTGAGCTGGACTTCTGTGTCTCTGAATAACTTGGATCTCACTACAGCAGCCATGAGCAAGTAGCCTAATTAATCAATGTCTCCTGAGGTAAAACGAGGACAAACAAGGGACCAAGAATGCAGATCTGCCAGTGCATGCAATGTGCCCACAGGACCAGCAGAAAATTCCACATGGATAACTAACAACAACCCAGCTGCCTGTGCACAAGCCTCCTTCACCAGATCCAGTGGCCCAAGAGCTGCTGAGGCTGTTCCAGGCTCAAAAGTGCAGACTTGGCCCCAAGCGAAGGAGGCTCATCTCTGAGTTCTTCTTTCAGTTCAGAGCCTGGCTCATCCTTCCATGGCATCACTGGGAGACACCAACAGGCACAGCCATCACCACAGCCTGCCCTGTTTTGTGGATACAGCTGGACCTCGACCCGTCTGAGGTACCTTGAAGACCAGAAAGCACCAGCAGAACCCATGACAGCATCTGGCACTTCAGTAGGGGACATGCAGAGAACAATCACTTCTCATCTCCCCTCTTGTTCTGGACCATTCTAAAATGATAAGGGAGAACTTCCCCACTGCTGGAGAACAGCATCTCCATGCTGCACACAGGACAGCCCCCAACTCATTGTTCTCTAAGGCTCCAGCACAACCTTTCACAAGCATTTAGCTGTGCTTTCACATGGTCAGGACTATCTGGAGAGTTTTTCAATCCAAAACACAGCAAGTGACAAGCTCTTGTAAGCACACCCAAGCATTTATCATCATCTGCATCCTACTGACAGCCCAGAATTCATAGAAATCACAGATAGTGCTCCCCAAGGCATAAATGTGAAGTGCATAAGAAAAGAAAAACAGTTTTTAAACATTTATAATCATGTCCAAATGATGTGGGTCCCTGGGCACCACCACAGCACAAATAAAACAGGATCTCTTCCATCCTGGACTGCAATCCTGAGATTGCACACAAGCACACTGGGAATGGGAGCTGTGCAGTGATGGATCTTTGGGAAAGAGAGCTCGAAGACCCACCACAACAGGTCACCAGGCAGGACACCTTCTGAGTGATTCAGAGGCAATCAGAAATCACACACCCTTCCAAACCCTCCAAAGCTGAGATGCAATTTCCCTTTTCTTCCATTTTCATCAAACCTTGTTACCTTGGGGAGAATGGAGATATGAGCTGCATTTCTTTGGCCCAGGTAATGATGGGGGGTGGCAAGCTCTTCACTTCACATGGAAGTGTGACATCTTCCCCTGCTGTCACTGTGACTTCTATGGGTTTGTTGTGTGTGTTTCCTTGCTGGTCTCCAGGCCTGGCCACTCTGGGTTTCACTGTAACATGGAGCACGTTGCAATGAATATACACCTCTGTACAAATGTTACACCATACAATTTTATTTCAGATCAAACAGCTATTTTTTATCAGGTATAAAACACTACAATCCCATTTTTAATTACTTGTCTGGAGTAGAGATAAATCACTGCAGTGCAGTGATCAGGCACAGGCTGATGCCTCCATGCAATACCACAAATACCAGAAAGGCTGGAGAGTCCACCCAAAAAGCTGGAGAGAACAGATGGATGTAGCCTCTCAAAGTGCCCCTACACCTAAATCAAAGTTTTAACAATACTAGGAGAGGGCAGGAAGCTTTGGGACCAGAGGGATTAATGGAGCCTCACTCTTCTATCAGTGGGAAATCCTATTCCTATACAGATGCTTCCTACACATGCCCATAACAGATGAAATTACGTTCAACACAAGATGCATGAACTCGAGGTCAGAGGGACTGGGAGGTTTTAAGGGAGTCATAATGGCTGAAAGACAGGCTTTCAGTGTCAGCCCTTTGTCAAATAGGCTGGTCTGGGGATCCAGTGACCTGGCACTAAAGCACTGACTAGAGATGGTTTAAATCCTCTCTGCGCTGTGGGTGCCCAGCTCATAACCCAGCGTAGGGGTTTTATCATCTGTCCCAGTTACAGGGGCCAGGGCCAGTTTATCACTCTGTGGGTGTAACCAAAACTGTGTGTTCTACACCCTCTGTGTCATTTCCGATGGACTGTTCCCAATGGCCCATTTGCAGCAGCTGCCCAGGGCACACCTGACCACTCAGGCTACAAGCTGGGTGTGAAAGAAGCCTGTGAGACAGGGAAGTGTTCCTGTCTTCACACCAATGACTCAGGTGTGATAACCCCCTCTGGGGAGGCATCAGCACCTTCACACCCAGCCTGAGGGGTCAGGTCTGCTCATGAGCCATCAAAGATTCCCAAAGTATCCTATGACTCACAGAGTAAATCACCCATTGTGGAACTCTCCACCCTGGGGGAGGTGCTGGGCATAACTACATGAACCTGAGCACAGAAAAATCTCATGGTTTGGGGACTTCTGGTATCACTTATGGGATCCAGAGGAGGACCAGAACCTCAACAGGACTACGACTGCCACTCTGGGCCAGACTGTGACCCTCATCTTCACCAACAGGTTTGAGTTCTGACCTTGTGCCTCTGTATTTTGTATTACAGCAGCTACTACAACCTTTGCCAATTTTCTATCTTCCCTTTTTTTCCTGTTATTATACACTCTCCAAGCTTCCCCCATCAATGTCTCTAAGTCTTTATTATTAGGGTCTTTAATTTTCTGCAGTCTTTTTCCTAATGCCAGGGTTACTTTGTCCCATTAACAAACCTACCAGCTGCTGTTTACCCCACTCAGGGTGCCCGTGTGGGGCTCAGCACAGGGGCCAATGAACACCATTCTGTTTGTGCCCAGGGTGCTGGGTTACACTGCTGGGTTTTGTTGGTTATAATCAATTTTTCCTATATCATTGTATTTATTGTAATCTTTTTATTACACTGTGCCTCTGCCTTGTAATGTCTCCTGGATCAGGTTCATTTCTCCCACTGGTTCATCTTTAAACCAGTCCAGCACCAAAGCAGAAGACAGCAGGGCAGAGAGGACAGCAGAGCTGAATTCAGCTCCACCTACCATAGACAGTGAGCTGGACCTTCCGTGTGGCAGAGCCAGCAGCGTTGGTGGCACTGCAGGTGTACTCCCCACTGTCCTCGTCCCCAGGGGACAGCACGGACAGGCTGCCATCGGAGCCCGCTGAGAACCTCACATTGCTGCCAAGGATGACTTCTCCTTTCTGGGGGGGGGAAAAAAAAGAAGCCCACAATGCCTGGGTTTTCTAAAATCAACCAAATTCCAATTAATTAATTCAATAAAAGTTGCTTCTATTGTGTGTGGCTGAGATGAACAAAGTATTTTATATTAACTGAGAAACTTGGCCCCAAAATTCTGTTTACACAAAATAATTAACTTCAACTAATTTTTCAGAGCCCTCAACTGTCACTTGCTAAGCAGTAACAAGAGCAGAAACACAGAGATTCTTATGCAGAAAACCTGCCACATTATAGAGATCACAATTCTTAAAAGAAAATTAAAACAAAAAAATCAAGATTTTAACTGAGTTAATTCTGACATTGACTTCTGATGTCAAAATGAATCCTGTATATATTATATAAACTGTCAGTCAGCAGACTATTCCTTGTCTCTATTGAATGTTGTTAAGTGATAATGAAGAAAGAACACTCCTCCCATGTTCTCTTCCCCATGAAACCAACAGTTAACAGTGTTCTGTCCCTTCCTTAAAATGTACCTGTTTCACATGGTCCTGACCAGCTACATCTGCACAACTTCTGAGGCCCCCAGAGCCTTCCCAGCCATGTCATGGGAGCTCTAACATGCCCCAGAAAACTGCTACTGCCAGGAATTATCCTGTTCAAGGTGGGGGGGAAAAAGGCCTGACTTTCAGAGAAATTCCCAGAAAGGCTGAAGTCCTCCTCAGTGGACTTCTTGCCAAGGTCAGGGCTGAAAGGTGACAGGTTAGGCCCAGGATGCCACTACAGACACACTTTCCTCAGAGGAAAAAGTCACCTTAAAGCTTCAAAAGAAAAATGAATGCTCCATCTGCCTGACCTCAAATTATCAGCTCACAACAGCAACAGGAACAATTTCTACAGAGTTAAAACCACCAAGACAGTGTGATAAGCAAAGCCCCTGCAAAGAGTAGAACACTGAGCTGTGGCAGGAGCGTGGCCAGAAGGGCTGCCCTGAGACACAAAAGCAGCTCTGGACAAACAGAGACTTCCAGTCCCTCACACCTGACACCTTGGGCCATGTTCTTTGAGTGCAGTTTTTATGACAACTAAATGATGTGTGCAGTTCACCTTTCAAAGGTGAGGAATTACCTTGGACCAGACAATGGATGGCTTGGGAACTCCACTGGCTTTGCAGGGCAGTGTTACTGGGATTCCTTCAATGGTGCTGAATATCTGCTGTCCGTGTTGAATGACAGGCAGAACTACAAGGAAATGCAAATATTAAAGACATGCAGAAGGCATCTCAGGCCATGGCACAACTACTACAATATTATCCTTGTATTCAATTACCACTTCCTACAGACAGCAGAGTTTGGCACTGCTCAGCCTCTTCTCCAACCCTAACACAGACAAGGAGCAGCCGCTTTCCCCTCCACTCTCCAGCCTTTTGGGACAGAATAAATCCCTGTTCTCTACAAACCATGAAAGCCACAGTCTGATCACTGCAGTCTTAAACTGACTGCAGGTATTTCACTGACTGCAGCTATTTCAGAAAGGCTTCGTCACATTATCCTCTGACAGCATTTTAGGCTTCACTTCTCAAAATCAGTAACAAGAATCCCAGTTCCCTTGCCCAACTGAGCTGCTTTGGAATTAACAACAGAAAAGTAAGATCAGATTTAAGGCTACAATACCAAAACCTAGAAATTTCTAAACACATACAAAGGTATTCCTTTTCATTCTCAAGTTCTGATGTATTGAAAAAACTACTGTTCACATGGAAGACCTTATGAGTACTTGCCTGTATTAATGATTTATAGCTATTCTTAACAAAAAAGGATGTTCCAGAATCTTCAATGAAGCTTAAAATAAATCTCCCATGATTAATTTAACATGTGATAAAAATTAACATGTGAGAAACCATGAAGTGATTGTGGCCTCACAGAGTTAATATAAATATGTTCAGCTGAAATACAGATGGGTTACCACAGTGCTAACACTTTGTCTTGCTGTCAGTGTAACTTTTGCTATGTTTTAATTAAAGAATAAAAATAAGGGGGAGGAGAATGGGGAGAACACCAAAACTAACAAATGAATTATGTCTTGCCAAAACTCATAATTCATTTTCTTTCATTCTAATTCTCCCAGGAGCTGAGCTTCCTCATAGCAGTTCTTAAACAGTCAGGCAGCACTTTCCATGGGCTTCCAGGAAAGTCTCGTTGTGGGGGTGACTGTGTTTGTGGATCCTCTGATGTCTGAGGTAATTGATGAGGGAATTCATCTTGGGGAGTTCAGAGGGTATCTTTGAGAGAAAAGCAGTTTGGAGTGCACCCTTATGGAAGAAGGAGCCACCTGCAGAATGTGGGATACCTTATGGCCAGTAGGATGTTTTCATGTATGCTTAGTGAACTGACTGCCCAATAGAGTTGGATACAAAAGCAGATAAAAGATACAAGAGCAGATAAAAGGTGAAGCTTTAACTAAAAATAAAGTTCTAAACTCTTTGTTCAAGCCTTCCGATCAAGCCTTCTGATGCTGCTGTGCCTGATCCTCTTC
>JAWWLZ010000004.1:24083857-24101186 GCA_035041345.1 Poliocrania exsul | reverse complement strand
GTGCCATCATCTGCACCAACAGGTTTGTCCCGTCCTTTTTCTTTGGACTCAGGGGAACCACGTGGGGCTCAGCACAGGGGCCACCAAACCCCACTGTGTTTATGTCCCAGGGGGCTGGGTTTGTGGGTTAAACCTAATTTCTCTTTCTATCATTGCATTTATTGTAATATTGTTATAAAATTGTAACTGACTTATAATCTCTTTTGTGTTGGGTTCATTTCTCCTGCTGGTTCACCTTTAAACCAGCACACCACACAAGACCAACCCAATGGGAGGACTCAAGGAACTCAGGCTATGGAGCCACTGTCTCAGAGCATCCAAATCTGAGCACCTCTTCTGAGCGAGTCCCAGCACTCAGTGAGCATCCCCACTCCTGGGAATTCATCACACTGCATTCCATGACCTCCCACAGTCCCCTGAGCAACACACCTCCAGCCCACAGAGAGGGAGGCCTAGGTTTGAAGGGGGATCTCCCCCTGCCTGTGCTCCCTGTCAGTGTGGAGCAATCAGTGCCTGGGTAGTGTGCCCTGAGCACAGCACACACCACTGGGACACAGGCAGCTCCCAAAGGGCATTCCAGGTGTGTCTGCACAGCTGCTGGCACTGAGGTCGGGGCAGTGCCTCCCTCCAGAACAGCAGCACCAAAGAGGACATTTTCAAAACAAGGAGTTACTCCAACCCACGTCAGCAGGGACAGTAGATGCTGGGGGATTTTTAGAGCCACCAGCATTTGTTCTGTGCCTTAACCCCCTCCTCAGAGTGAAAACAGGCATGAAAGCAGTGTTTACACCCTTATGATCTGAAATTCAGAGATCTACATGGAACTGTTCCAACAACAATAAAGGGCTTCAATATGAATTTAATTTGACATTCCAAATTACTTGCAACTACACAAAGCCCAAACCCATCTCCATCAATTAACAACACTTCAAATTTCCCTCTTCAGCATGTTAATAATGACAAGCCCATAAAGCTTTGGCTCTTACATCTGGCCACCCTTTACTCTTTGCTGCCAAATGAAAGTGGGTTTTTGAATACTGCTTGAGCCCTAACAAGCACTACAAGCTGTACACAACAATCACACACTGTGCCTCTAGGAATCATTTTGGCCAAGCAAATCAAAACGATCACAAACAACAGGGCATGCAAACCCTTTGGATAGCACTCAGCTCCTGCATGAGCTCTTGGAAAAGTTGGCACTAGATGACTTTTCCCAAGCCAAGAGAGGCAGGCAGTGCTGCAGGACCCCAATTCAGCTGCAGCTCAGCATTTCCTAAGTATTTATTCTGTTCTAAGCATCTTTCATCAGATATCAAAGAAAACACAACTCTCAGCTAAGGCTGCCTGAAGAGGCCAAGAGGGTTCTCTCAGTCACATTTTAGAGCTGATAGCATTATCAATACCAGCCAACCCATAATTCCCATCTCTTTGATCTAATCACTATACATAGATGAGTGATTTGAAACTCAATACTCTGCTATGGCAGCAATAAAACTTCTTTAGCTTTACTAGAAAAAACTGCCAGAAGCAATTTGGTCATTGTGTTAAAGCTCCCAGCTGGCCTACAGACATTTGGGGGGAAAAAACCTAAATCCCAGGAAGAGATGAATGAGGAAGGAGGTACTTCTCTTGCTGCCTTTGACATGCTTGAATGCTTGAATCCTGTAGCATTTAAAACTAGGCTTTCCAAATGTATGGGGGTTGAGTTCTTTTCATGTTTTTTTTTTTGCCTTCAGCCCTGTTAGAAATTTAAGTTATTGAAATTTAAGCTAAGTTAAAAATTAAGTTACAACTCTGCTGTATTTTGTAATAAATAGGTCCTAGATTTGATTGCACACCTACTTATTCCACCTTGGTATCCAATATGCTCTTCCTGTAGGATAAACTACATCCCCTTAGTAAGTGTTACAACTTCACTTTTGACCTTTCTCTGTTTTGGGCACGTTAGATCAAGCAATCCCATTCAACATTTCTTTTCCCCCTAATTTTCAGTTTTCCATCAGCTAACAAAGTATTACAATTAGAGCAGCAAAGTTAACTAATGAAACTACCCATTCTGCATAGAACACAATCCAGAAGAACCCACAAGCAGAAATCCTGTTGGCATCACCTACAAATAGGCAGAATAGATTCCTCTCTAAAAGATTGGGAGTTCTGTCTCTCCTTACCCAGAGACAGGCAAAGGACCAAGGTTCAAAACTCCACATGCCCAGGACAACCCAAAAAAAAAAACTCTGCAGCACTTGCAAATTTTAAAGAGACTCAAATTCTAAAAGGATTTGCTCCAATACAAATGACTGCATTTATGCAGATATTTTTTACTTTTTTCCCTGGTATGAAGAAACAGAAAGACCCTGTTCAGTCTCACTGTCTTTTTCAGTTCTGACAGACTGTTCACAGAATGGTTTGGGTTGGAAGGATCTTCAAGCCCATCCAGTGGATGGATGGACTGTGTTAGTGGATTCATAGGCTGGCAAACCAAAGACAGATTTGCAGATTCCAGCTCCTAAGATAATAATGGAATTTGTCTAGAGATTCTGAGCTGGTGCAGAAGCAAGAAACAAAACCTGCAGAAACTCTACGGAGTAACATGAATAGAACTCTTTTATAAAGTTAAAATAAGTTGCATTTTAGACTGTTTAGATCTGGCAATCTTGGGGAAATATGTATTAATTGATAATAGCTATAGCTGTGTGATGCTAAATAGTTTGCGTAGTGTGTATAAGTTTTAAGATTGTCTGTAACTGTGTGAAAAAGTAGCTCTGAATAGAGCCCCTCCTGAAACTTGAATATTCTTGCTCAAGAATAGTTCAAATATTGTTAATGTAAACATAGTTGCACCTTTTTCCTTCTTCTGCTCCTCTTCCCTTCTCTCCACAACTACCCAGTAACTGTAACCCATGACGAAGACAACTGAGAAATAAACTACCAGAAAAACCCATAAAATTAGATGCAGTCAAGTGATTTATTTAACGATAGGGGTTAAAGCCCCTGAAAGGCTCAACTGAGAACTGTGTCTGTGGAGTTCAGGCGTTGTGACGCCACCCCTGCCATGGGCAGGGACACCTTCCACCAGCCCAGATTGCTCAAAGCTTCATCCAAGCTGGCTTTGGACACATCCAGAGCTGGGGCAGGCAGAGCCTCTCCAGCAGCCTGTGCCCAGGTACAGCAGCCACACTCACCTTGTACACTGAGGAACACACTGGCAGAAGCGGTGCCAGCCCGTGCCCAGGCAGAGCAGCCACACTCACCTTGCACACTGAGGAACACAGTGGCAGAGGCGGTGCCAGCCCGTGCCCGGGCAGAGCAGCCACACTCACCTTGCACACTGAGGAACACGGTGGCAGAGGCGGTGCCAGCCTCGCTGGTGGCAATGCAGTGGTAGGGGCCGGCGTCGCCGGGCCAGGCTGCCTGCAGCTCCAGGGACAGGTTGGCCAGCACCCGGATCCGCGCCGGCTCCGCCAGCCTCGCGTCGCGCCCATGCCGCTGCCATGACAGGTTGTAGGGCACCGCGCTCTGCGCCAGGCATGTCAGGATGGCCCCTGCCCCGGGCACCACTGTCACATTGTGGGGCACATGCAGCACGGGCGGCGGCTCTGCATCGAGAGAGAACAACGTCAGAGGAGAAGGTGATGAGGGAACCTTTGCTTTGTCTGTGGGCTCTTGATAAACAGCTTCAAGTATGCTACAGTATTTTAATATTTAATTATTTATCATAGAATCAGCTGGGTTAGAAGAGACCTCTGAGATCATCAAGTCCAACTCCACTGTGATCCATAGATCATGGCACTGAGTGCCACATCGCGTCTCATCTTAAAAACCTCCAGGGATGGTGAGTCCAGCACCTCTCTGGGCAGCCCATTCCAATGCCTGACCACTGTCTCTGCAAAGAATTTCTTTCTCATATCCAACCTAAACCTCCCCTGGCAGAGCTTCAGCCCGTGCCCTCTTGTCCTACTGCTGGTAGCCTGAGAGAAGAGACCAGCCCCTAACTGGCTGCAACATCCCTTCAGGTAGTTGTATAGAGTGATTATCTAATAATTCAGGGCTTTTAAATATTAAATCTAATTAATTGAGTTATTTAATAATAATTTAGGTTTGATACTTAGTTCATTTCCTGTATGGAAGCCATGGAACAGAACCCAGGGAAGCATTTCATTCCCTGACCCTAAACTACCTGCCAGGAGCTCACATTGCATGGACACACCTGGTCTAGGTCCAAACTGTCACGTATCGGGTCACATCCTGTATGAGAAGATGCAGCTCTGTGTCCTTTGAGCCTATCCTGCACTGGGGACAGCCACCAAGAGACCAGAGAGACCAGTGTCACAAGAGACCATTGTCACAACAACAGGACCACCACAGGCCTCCGAGTCTGATCTCCGCCCCAGGTGTGACCACAGCTGGTGGCACCTGAGCAATGCACTGGACTGTTATAGGTTGTACATGGCAAAAACATGTTATTAGGAAGTTCTAAAAGCAACAACAGAACCAAGGCAAGAGCTGCTCTAAGCATCATTCTTGATTTCTCTCCATGATGGATTCTCTAAGGGAATGTGGAAGGGGAGGGTGTCTGTGTCCTTAATTGATCAAGGACCTCCCCCAGTAGCATAAGAAAGGGGGAGGTAATAAATACACTGGGCAGAGAGACAGGCTGAGAGGGCAAGAGCCAACCTTCATCAAGCCAATGGACAGGCTATGAAGAAGCTGCCAGCACCAGCAGCGGGGCCAGTGTGGAGCCCCTGGTACAGCAGGACTGGGGGAAGATGCTGAACTCTGCAAACTGATGAAGGAACATGCAGGGAACCAAATCAGAGGAGCAAAGTAGGGTCTGCCAGCTGTACAACACTGCCAGGCAGTGCCTGTCTACCCCAGCCAGTACCTGACCACCACAGGCTCTTCTCTTCCTATTAAATGTCTGGGGTTTGCACCTCCTTGTGATCTCACTCCCTGCCCTTCCCTGTTCTGCCCTGCAAGGACAGTGGCAGCTACTGGGGGGACTGGTGTCAGCGCACTGGATGCCAGATCCTCGAGTCAGTCAACACAGGGATGGAGGGACTGTGGCACCAGCTTTGGGAGGGACTGGGCGCTCAGCACCCGCCACGGGAGGGACTGGGCGCTCAGCACTGGAGGGACTGGGCACTCAGCACCCACCACGGGAGGGACTGGGTGCTCAGCACTGGAGGGACTGGGTGCTCAACATCTGCTACGGGAGCCCACATCAACCTCAGGCAATTCTGCTCCCCCTCCAGTCCAGGTGCCCCTGGGCATACAGGACTGAGCTCCACCAGCCAGGCAGGAGGAACTCCAGCCTGGAGCTGCATTAGCCAACAGCTACTTACAAGATCCCTCGATTCCCAGTTCCACTCCAATCGTTGGGCATTTCATTATCTTTTCCTGCACATATTTTATGCCATAACTTCCCCTATTTGTCATTCTTTGCTTTCCACCCTACCCATCTGTACACTTCTATCATGCTCTCCAAAGAAAGCAGATGCAATGATTTTGTACTGGAACTAAACTCTGAAACCACAGATGCTTAAAATAGCAGCAGTTACCCTACTCCTCCTTGAGATATCACTGACCAAGAAGGCAACATTTCAAGAAAGAAAATAAATTATGTATGACTTTATGCATTCCCAATAAAAATATTTTATAGATATACATATATATATATTCCATTTGGTTTTCCCAAGACTGGCTCTTGAACAGAGACAGCTCTGCAATAAATAATACTCTAAGGGAGATGCTTGAGCTAAAATGAGACAGCTGTAAAAGCAAGACTAAATCTTTATCAGCACACACTAAACCACAATTCTCTCAAGAAAAGCAAGGATAACAGGGAATAAAAAAAATTTATATTTATTTATTAAGGGTGAAGGTTACTCCTAAGCTCAGAGCCAGCCATACATCCTCCCCCTGGAAGTCTCCTGGGGGGTCTCAGATGAGGTTCACAAGTCATATGTCAGATCCCTGCACAGCACTGTGTGCTGGGTGAGCAGCTCTGCTGCCCTACACACACAGTCCCTACCAGCATCACCCTGGTCATCAAAACTGCATTTTAACCCATGCAGAGGAGAGGCAGGAAAAGCTACACTTGTCCACTGAATGGAGTTTGTCCCCTGCACTTCTGGGTTTGGGTTGCTTGGGAGACAACAAATCTTGAAATGCTTCTCACAGCTGTATCACCAAATCAGTGAAAGAAGGAGATGGGGCCAGCACAGGACTGCAATCCCCAGCTTTGGACTGTCAGTCTCCTGGTCCAACACATGTGCTGGACAACACCAGCCTCTTCCCTCAGCAGTGCACACACAGAGCCATCCCCCAGCACTTCCTCACCGCCCTGCAGCCCAAGTGCCACACAAGCTAAGGAGCCATTTGACATTTTAAAGCTTTAATATGAGTAAAACAAAGCCAAACTCAAGTGTTTGCTTTCCCTGAAACCAGCAAATGTTGGCACAGCCCCCACACCTTTCACACAGCAGCTGCCAGAGTGGGTTATCTGTGCTATACTGTCTGTCAGCTGGGTAAATGGAAGACACTTGAAAAGATTGTTTACTTTGCTAAAAGAAGAAATTTCAAGTAATGCTCTTGCAAATATTTGTACACAAGGATTTCAAAGCATCTCCCTCACATTAATCCTCTGCAGGGCTCCAAACAGAACAAATTGCTCATGTTTACACAGTGAGTCAGTTCCAGTCAATCCCTCGGTGCTCTGTAAATGAGGGGATACAGGATTTTTCCCCTTATTACTCTTGACTTCCAAGTGCTACCAACATCACAAGAAAAAACTTAGGATTCTCTTTCAGGTTTCTTTTTGATGAGGAGGATGGTTGCAACTTGCAGACCAAGAATCTTTAAGCCCACAATTTCCTGCCCTCCAAGCAATGGTTTGAAACAAGTATCTGGGAATATCCCCCCTGTTTGCTTGATGGATTTTTGTAGCCAAAATATAAAATACTGCTCTAGAGGAAGGACTTGGGTAAGCATTGATGTTACTGTTTTATTCTACTCATTACTTTGTGTGACTAAAAGGATGTTCCTCTCCTCGAATTTACCCCTTGCTCCCACTGATATCCCACTGATTTCCTTGGATCTGCTCATCCTGCAGTGAGAAGAACATCTTTCCCTGGAAAAGGGAAGGTGAAGAGTTATACAGTCACCCTCTTCAGCTACTGAGGAGGTTGTTTTAGAGAATACACAGTTATTCCCAGGGCAAAGGAGAGCTAAAAAAAAGGACAAGAGTCTGTGGTCATAACATGCAGCAGGGAAAATTCTGACTAGACATGTAAAATATTTTCCTAGTGGGGTAATTAGGAACTGAAACTGCCATGGAACTTGGGAAATCTCCAGCCCTGGGGATATTCAGAGATTCATTGGACAAGTTTCTGAAAAAGACAATCTAGCTTGGAAGTTAATTCTGCTTTGAGCTGTGGACTGCACTAGGTGACTTCCAAAGGTCCCTCCAGCCTGAATTGGTGAGTGATTCTATGATTCATAATATTCAAACCTGTTGGAACAAGCCCAATGGAGACCACTAAGTTATCACAAGGCTGGAGCCCCTCTGCTCTGGAGCCAGGCTGGGAGAGCTGGGGGGGTCACCTGGAGAACATTGGTATTTCAAACAGGTTTGCTGAATAAACACGGACAGGATGAGAAACAAACACATTAATTAAAAACACACTTGAAACTGGGACTGCATTTCCCTGGCCCCGAGTGCCACTGCTCTCTGCAGTGTCCCAGCCCCAGTTGGTGCAGCAGGAGGATGTGTGGCACCCACCTGACACGTCCAGGAAGGTCTGTGCCCGCCCTGTGCCCGCGCTGCTGGTGGCCACGCACTCGTAGAAGCCCTCGTGGGACACGGACACCTGGGCGATGTCCCAGCTCATGCTGGACGATTCCCTGCAGGAGGAGAAGGGCAAACTCACTAAATCCTGCAGGAACAGGGACTTGGTTTCCTCACTACAGACACAGAAGAATTTCACAATAATTAAGAGGCAAAGGAGACCCTCTGTTGAATTACATTGGGTGTAGCTTCATGGATTCATTTAAAGAAATTGCGTATACATTGATGGGCTCCTTAAAAGAATTCAGAAATGTAAGACTTTGCAGAATGTCCCACTTGCACATTAGAAAAAAATGTCTTTACCACAGGTCTCACCCAATCCCCAAACCCACTGTGTTTGCTGCCACTCTCTCAGCTGCTCTACCTGAGAAGGCACCTTCCCTCAGTGCCAACAATTCCCAAGCAGAGCCAGAACGTGGTACCAAACCTGTGGCTCTTCCTAGCAAGGGGAACAAGGGTTCATCCTCCCCCCTGGGCTTCCCCAACTCACAGGTACAGCAATCCAGATAAACACCTCCTGGTTTGCCCTAAATCCCAGCAAGGACAAAGCTGGTGGGCAGTAATAGCAGGTTGTTATCACATACATTGTGAAAGCAAGAGGAGAAAAGAAGCAGAGCTGCATTGACTGGTGGTTACAAAGGCTTCAAAACAAACACCTCTGTAATAGTACCACCGTGTGAGTTCAGCAGTAAATCATGACAGCAAGAAAAATTGATCAGGTCACAGCTTACAGGTGTCACACTCAAAGACAGCTTATTCAAAAGACTCCATGGAGAGAAAAAAGACAGGTAAAAGCTAAACTCTAACCTCCAATTACAGAATATATCCCTTACCTTTCCCCACCCATAGCTTCATCCTATAGGTTGAATTACAGTGTCTATAAAACTCATCACAGCTTTAATTGGATGACACTTTTAGACACATGTTCACTATTGATATGACCACATTATCTCCCAAAATTCCATTCCTATGAGTAGAATAACCCAAAACCTTTTTATCTCCTTTGTTTTTGCTAGCTATTGGTCTCTTTCTCACAGAACTAAACTTGCACCTGCCAACAGGCCTTAGAACCTGTCTGCAATTCTAAAATCCCTTTTTCTCAACTCAACAATCTTTCTTCCTTTCCACACACCCTCACAGCTTCTCACGATCCAAACCCACACTTAGGAACTGCTGGTGCAACAGCCTCACAGATGATGACATAAATGAGCAAAGCAGTGGTTCAGCAGTGTCCCAGTGCTCCCCTGGCCTGTTGCTATAGCACACAAACAACACTGATAAGCTCCAAAATAGCCATGAGACCTTTGGCAAGTCATGGCCACATTACAGGAAAACACTGCATTAGTGATCCCTTTGTTTGTCTGAATGGATTGATTTATCATCCCTTAAAGGATACAAAATGAACAAGAGACTTGGAATACTCCTGGAAGTTCAGGCTATAGCACCATGAGACAACCCAACTCCACCACAAATAAAGCAGAGTATGGTGACCTTAAATGGCTTCTTACTCGTTTCCTCTTATGTCATCCTTACTCGAGATAACCCAACATCATCCATCAAATCTGTGACAGCTCACAGTGCTGGCAAAAGGACATGGTAGTGAGGGCCAACACTACACAATAAGGTACTCTTTTATCCAAATAAAAAGTGCAAAACTCCTCTTTTTCACGGAAAGGATGCTAGAAGTGAGGTTAGGTAATCCTCTTCCTCCTCCTTCCTGACTTGTGCTACACACCAGATGTCAAACATGGAAACCTTGGGAAGCACAAAAGGAAATGTGTCCAGAGTGGAGCAGTGGTGGACTATGATACAAAAATTCCAACCAACACTGGCAGCACTAACACACACCTGGGGCATCTGCTCCACACAACTCCTGCAACACCTGCTGTGGGATAACTCAGCATCAAGTCACTGCCAACCCAAATCACCTGCTCCATACCTTGCTGACTGAGCTGTTCATTTGGTCAGTTTGGGAACTCAAGGATGCTCCCTCAGCCACACTGCAAAATCCAAAACCAAGGCACAGCCTGGTTGTCCATCCCTGCAGGAGCCCCAGCAGAGAGCACAGGGGGGTGTGGGGGTTATCCCACCTCACCCCTCTGGCTCTCAGACCACCCCACTGCACACCCTGGATGTCCATCCCTGCAGGAGCCCCAGCAGAGAGCATTGGGGGGTATCCCACCTCACCCCTCTGGCTCCCAGACCACCCCACTGCACACCATGTTCCCAGCTGGGCAGTCACCACGAGCAGGCTGCAGCTCACAGGGAGAAACTAAAGCCTATAATTTTATTTTACCACATACTTTTGAGGGATGTATTCTGTATGGTTTAATAGGTTTGACTAACAATCACAAACATCAGTTGATTATGAGTGATTTTTTTTAATTATTAGGATTCTTATTTTAGTTCAGTAAATAATTGTCTCTCTTGTCAGAATTTCAACCACTATTTTTGTTATTTCTGGCCTTTGCAGCGTTGGTGGGATCTGCCATTTATAATACAGACTAGACTGTAAAGACACTTCAGTGCCCAGTTCCCAGTGACTTCCACTGGAATGAGGTGCTTAACTACTGCTCTTGGTCTCCTGAATCAGCCTCATCAGAAATGCACCAGCACATTAAGTAAAATCCACATTTTCTTATTACACCACCACAGGATGCAGAAATGTAGAAAAACAAAGCTGTTGCAATTTTACAGAAATTTCTGTTTCCTAAACATGTTACTCATTTAAAATTAGAATTATTATTGCAGCTGGTATTTTCACATAGACAACTGTCATGACAGAGATACAACATCCAACTTGCAAACAGATTTGTTTATGAGGTAAATGTTGTAAAACTTGGAGTAAAGATGACATCTTGTCACCAAAACAAAGTCATTCAATGCAGAGCAATAGCAGAGCTCAAATCTGCATTAAACTGGTAAGCTGGACAAATCCTGTGTAGGACTTTACCAGTAAAATGCAGACCAGCCAAACTGAATTACATCCTGCTCAACTGAGATCAACAATATTTGGCTTGAGATGTATTTTGTTAAATTAACTTGGATGAACTGTTCATTCATCTGGGCTGGAACAGGAAAAGCAAAAATGCAGCCCAGTCAGAGAAGTGCTGGGCATGTGGAAAACTCGGAGAACTGTGTGGTTTGATAAGGAATGAAAAACAATACAGAGCTGCTGAAGGATGTGCCAGGGTTCACTGCATGGGAATGGCACCTCTTTAGGAACAAAGCCAGCCCAAGGCTGCAGCATTTCACAGTGCCAAGGGTGCCCAGGGGAGCTGCAGGATGGATTCAGCTGGGCACCTGCTGGGGAATGTCTGCAGGGCTCTCCTGAGGCTGCTGACACTGTTTGCTGCAACACACCTCCCTTTGGCTTTCAACAACCACAATTACAAGGGAAACTTCATGAGTATTTTAATTAACTTTGGATTTTTTTATTATTATTCTTATTTCACTCTACAGAGAAAGAACATGCAGTCTATACAGAAACCTGAACAGCTTTTCTATACAGAAACCTAAAGAGCTTTCTGATATATTCAGGGTAAGTTTTCCTATTTTGAAAGGTTTTCTGAAGAGGAAAATTTTCTAGGGTAGGTCATAGGACATACTTCTGGGGCATCCATGAAAGGCATTAAAAATAAAACTATTCAAGGTATATTGCACAGTCTTCTATGGATCATTGCAGGGCAGAGTGAGGGGTGTGTTTCAGAAACAAAGCTAATTACCAATCTATGCCACATAACTTTGAAAAGTATAAATGAAAAGCATTTGCCTTCTAGACTTCTCAATTTGGTTTATGCTGAGAGCACACATTTGAGGGGGACTTTGGCCAGAACCATATAATCCCATCATATGTACAGAGTGCACACCCTCCTTTGTATATCACACAGAGATATATATCTATACACATTAATATTATAATATCTCTGTAAAATACAGCCTCCCTCATGAGTATCACCAAAAATTACAGACTGGATATAAGCAGCATATAGCAGTAAAGGATGAACAGAAATCATGAGCTATAAATACAAAATAAAACAGTATTGAGGGGAAAAAAGGTCAGTACTCACTTGAAGAACTGATCCACTCCTAGTTTTACTCCATTTCTAGTAAAAAACTGAGTAAAAGGTATGAGACTCTCCACATGGCAAGGGACAGAGCCTGGCTGCAAATAATATCCTGGAGTCTTCATGGGCATTGTAACTTTTGGAGCATCTGAAGAAAGAAGATATTCCCAAAAAAGAATATTAACAGCCACCTCCATCTATCCTGTCTTTTATTAAAAGGAAATTCAATTTCTGATAGCTTTATACTCAGCAGATAACAACACTAACTTATCCATCATGATCTACAGACCAAATTTGGGGTGGAAAACGCACAGAAAGTATTTATAGAAGTTATAAAAACATAGCAGGTATCAATTTTAACCAATTCAGGTATGACTCAATGTAAGTTAAAATCTCTTACCAGGAGTAATGCTAGAAAATGAGACACTTGAAACTCTCTGAAAAAGATAATCATCTTTGTCATAGCCTGTTATTTTAACAAAAAAAGCTTCAGCTGGTGGAATGAAGTCAGAAATATTCCATAGTCCATAGGGCTTTCTGTCAGGGTAGTATTTCACAGGCAAGGTCTTCAGGAGTTCCCCTGTAATGCTCAGAAGTTCCAGCCTGTCTACTCGAGCTGGAAGCAGGATCCCCGTGGTATTTAACAGCACAAAGGTAGGAATCCCTAGAAAAACAGAAATGTACTGTTTTAAGTGCTAAAGAAAATCAATAATTAAACCATGGGAGATTAAATTCCATCTGTATGGCTCACCAGCCCATGAATGCAACATTCAAGTCTCACCTACTGAGTGGGGAGAAGCTAAACTGTGCTAAGCTGTGCTCTGCTTATGGACTGTCAGGAGACACAGCTGGGATGGGTTTAAATTACTGACTGCCAACAGGAGTTTCTGAAATAGCAGCTTCTTTATTAACTCCTCACCATGCCCCAGGGCTAAAGGGCTTTTCTGAAGCTTCAAAAGTAACAGAAACAGCCCTGCAATTTCAAGGTGTTTCATAGCTAAAATTACCTGGATTTATGTGACTTTAAAAAAACAGGTTAATGAAAGAAAATAATATATTCTGATAAAACAGGAACTTTGGCTGCTCTCACAGATCCCAGACCCCTGAGAACCAACCAACAGCACCCCCAGAGCTATCACAAAGCTCATCACGACATTGTACTTGATTTAGGGGCCAGGAAATGATTTAATACAGACTAAACTGGAGCCAAACCTTGCACTGGTCTGCTGGATGTTTTTTTGAAGTCCAGTGTTGGCTTCCTGGAGAAGCCAGCTCGGAAGTCGATGGTGCTGAGCCCCGTGATGCGGACCGAGTGCCTCCCACTGCTCGAGGTCTGCAAAGCCACACAGGACACACCATGGGATCAGCAGTTCAGGGGTGCACAGTTCCTGAGCCATCCACACAGGTCAGTGGATACAGCTCAGAGTTCCTCAAAAGCAAGCCAGAAAGGAGCCTTGTGTTTAGAGTTGTAAGGAAAAAACCCCTTCCATAAAGGAAGGCTTTTAGACAGTTGCCCCTACAGCTGTGCTGACAGCAAAAAGAGCCAGTTCTATCTTGGAAGTAAATCCCAACACCAACACCTACTTGTCACATGCCAGTGGCTGTAATGGGACATGGTCTGCAAGTCAGGATCTGACCATTACAAAGCCTACTAGGAAAGGGTAAATGACTCAGAACTCCACAGAAAAATCAGTGTATTGCAGGTGTTTCTCTTGCCCAGCCAAGGGCTCTGCTGGAAAGCAGAGGATGCAGAGGTACCTCTCACCTCTGGTCTCCACCCTGTACCCCCTCACCTCATCATTCTGTCTTGCAGCAGCAAAACCCAAACCACCAGCAACCCCCACCCTTCCACCCTCCCTAAACAGCCTGAGCTTCAGGTTGTTGGGTGGCACAGCTGCTTCAAGGAGAGTCTTGCATCTTAAAGAGGCAACTCACAGCAATTACTTTCTATGGTTCTATCCAGAGGAAGAAAAGGCAAACTGCTGTTTGCCAAAGGTTCACAGGAACCCACAGCCTTTGGTCACCACCTGCTTCCACAGCCTTCAGGTGTATGGAACCTTCCACTGAGCTTCCCCTGGAGAGCAGGACCTGAGCCATTCCCAGACACTCCCCTCCTGCAGTTCAGTACCCTCCTCTGACACTGCTGCACATGAGCATCAAAGGACACAGTTGCTCCTTATAAGCAGCAGCCCAGGGAGAGGCATCAGACACCAGGACAAACCAATGTCTGTCTGACAAATCGATGTCTGTGACTAAAACAACCCATTTGCTTCTCTTGGGTTAGACTTTCACCTCAGACAGCACTGCTGAAGCCCCTTTATATAAACCAGCTGTTAACAATGCAAAGAAATACTTAATTGTGCCAAACAACTCCTGGTATCAAGTGTTAACTGCCAGTTAAAATTTCATTAGACAAACAGTGATAAAGTTCTCTTTTTATAGCTTGATGCATCTGTAGAAGGAATTTATGATGTGAATAAACTTTTCACAAAGTTTAGGTCTCCAGTCACAGCCTCAAAATCTTTGTGTAAATAAACCAAGCCAGTGACTAAAGCAGAGTAAACAATCCATAGAAAAATATACTGGCAAATCATTTCTCTTTATGAATTACTCAGACTTTTGTATATCTGTGAATTCGAAGGCCACAATAACCTTATAAAATTTCACCATTTACTAATAACCATTACCACATCCATCACTGTCATGCCTAGGAACTGGGGCTTTTAGCAAACACCAGGAATTAGTTTCATCCCAAAGGACTGCTTTCCAATTAGTATCTTTATCAAGTCTCTTCTCATTATTTGTAGTTTAACATGGATTACTGGTGTTGTACACTGGTGTTTCCCCTCTCAGACTGGATGAGCACAATCGAAAGAACAAAGACTAATTTATCACAGGTGTTTCCTTGTCTTGCAAACAACACACAAAAAATTGCCCAAAATGCAGGTATCTATAAAGAAATGCTGGCTTGCTCAGGACAGTTAAATTAAAATATTTCTTCTATATATTCAAAACATTTTCTTCATTGTTTTTTTTAAGTAAAAATACATCACTTTGTATGCTTTATTCTGCATGGAGCTGAAGGCAGCATTATGCTGAGGTCAGGCAAACTGCCCCACAGAGCTGCCAAGCCCTGCCTGCAGGAGCAGCTGCTGCCCTGCCCAGGGCTGCCCACTCACCCTAAAAGCCTCCAGCAAAGCAACAGAGGTGAATGCAAGGCACTGACTGTAGGGGAAGGACTCTCAGTACCCACCATGGCTGATGTTACCAACTCCAGCAGGACCCAAACCTTTTTCTTTTTAACAGCCCACCAGGTTGTCTCTAATTCAGGTTTTTTAGCATTTCTGGTCACAGAATCCCAGACTGGTTTGAGTTGGAAGGGACCATAAAGCCCACCCAGTGCCACCCCCTGCCAAGGACAGGGACATCTTCCACCAGCCCAGGTTGCTCCAAGCCCTGTCCAACCTGGCCTTGGGCACTCCCAGGGATGGGGCAGCCACAGCTTCTCTGGGCACTCTGTGTCAGGGCCTGCCCACCCTCCCAGCCAGGAATTCCTTCCCAATATCCCACCTATCCCTGCCCTCTGGCAGTTTCAAACCATTCCCCATTGTCCCATCACTATCTGCCTGTCTAAAAAGTCCCTCTCCATGCGTTTTCTAAGCCCCCAGTCCCAGACAGACATTCAACCAACTCTCCCCAGAGCTGCTGAGCTCAACATGCTTTTGTAGCTCCAGTTCTGCAGCAGGATCAATAGATTCCCACAGGGCTGGATGGGAATTAAGCACCCTTTTCAATCTCCCCCTGTGCTTAGGGCAGGGACAATGCACAACAGGATCCAGGCAGCACTGCCTGTAAAGGTGCCTCACACGGGTGACTTCACCTTCAGAAATGACCATATAGTATTTAGACTCATAGAACAGAATGTGATAATTAACACAGTAAATCACTACAAGCTAGAGGACAGTCATACATGAGTTCTCCATCAACTTTACCTTAATGGTCCACATTCCAGGCTCTGGATCTTTGACATTTACTACCTTTGCAGAGTTGTGGATATTTAGCAATTCATTCAGCCCTGAGTCTTTATTGAGCTGCTTGCCTAAAAAAACAGGGAGGAAATACAGTATTGAGTAAGTGCAGTGTTGCCTAAATGAAACAGAGAGTGCACACAATATTGCTGTTCTGTCCCCATGTATTTTTATTCCCATTTACAGGAGTGGTTGTGTGCAGGCACTGGTTCTATACACAGGCATTTTGCCCCCTCCTCAAGGCTCATCCCAAAGTACCAACAGCTCTAAAACCCACCTGGCTCCTTCACAGCATAAAGGGAAAGGTGAAGTGGAGAATGGGATGTCCCAGTGCCCATTTCTAAGACCCTATCAGACATCCTTGACTAATTTGAGTGCAGCTCTGTGGATTTAGATGTGTGGAGCTCGTGTATGAGAAAGGTAAACAGAGCTGGGGGCACAGCTTGAGCTAAGCCTGACAGCTGCACCCAGGATTGTGTGTTCTCATGGCCTGAAGAGACACTGAGCAAATCTCTTCCCTGTAAACACAGAAAAATGCCTCAGTGGAGGACAGACCAGACCACAGTGCAGGAAACACATCCTGGGCGTAAAGTATTTCCAAGATACTAAAACTTAAGCTATATCCTCAAGCAAAAGTAATCCAGAGAACATAAAGTATGATTTGAATTTATTTCTGCAGTGCAGTTCCAGGTCCCTAAGGCATCAACACAACAATGAACAACAGACTTGTTCAAAACATCTTCAATTACAAATGAGCTCCAAATTATCACACAACGCTTAGCTGGGCATAGGAGACAGGGTCTCGTTCTGAAGGCTCTCATCCTTCAAAGAATCCAGGCCTCGGTTTGCCTTCTCCCACAAAAAACAAACCATCACCTCTAACCCCTAAATGATGGTTCAGTGAATACACAAATAGAAGAAACACAAAAGTGTCCAGAAATTTGGAATACAAGGACAAATTGTAAGGAAGAAGATGGAGGAGCGATGAAGTGAACAGAATAGGGAATGTTTCCATTTCCTCTGAGCCAAAAAAATGGACCATTGGGGAAAGTTAAAATATCTGAAGGGCTTCCTCAATCCCTTTTTTTGCTATCACAAAAGAAGGCATAAACTACTTCACCTAAAGGGTTATGAATCTCGATTGCTGGCGAAGGACCACTCAAGGACACTGTAACCTCTTTCAGACTGGGATCAAAAGGGATCTGCCAAGTATTTACAGCCAGGGACAAATGGTCTGTAGACAAGAGATGCACTTTAGAGGCTTGAACTGCTTCTTCAACCCACTTCAACACCTAGAAGAGAAAGTAACATTTGTTATTATACTGTCAAAAGTATTTGCTGTTGAAATACTTTCTGCTGTCTTTACTGTCTTGTGGAATCATAGAATC
>JAWWLZ010000004.1:24048520-24061545 GCA_035041345.1 Poliocrania exsul | reverse complement strand
TGGGAGGAAGAAGTTTCATGTTCAGTACAAAAGTCAGATATTCTGTATGAGGTTACTCTGTACCTAAAATAGCCTTTCCCCCCCCTTTTTACTACTAAAAATGCATTGGCTTTCTTTCCAAGTAAATGATAGAGTTTTTATTGATTTCAATTAGAGTAGGTCCCAGCTCCCCTCCAAGTATTCCAGTATAAAACAAATTGTTAAAGGATTACCAGTGTAAAACCATTAGAAACCCAAACTGTGTCCTTTCAGGCATTACAACTGTAAATTCAAATCTCATGCATCACTCTAACTAAGGCTCCACTTCACAGAATTAATCCATGTGCAGCTGACAGAACATGGAAACATGGAATGCTGCAGCAGATAACACTGTCTGTATACACCAATGATTCACTCTGACAATATCCAGTTGGGGATATTATTCCCAGAGCTCTAACGAGGGTCCAATGATGACTCAAATACTGCTGTGAATACAGAGGCATGGATTAATTGAAGTTAAAGCATCTATTTAAAGATGTTCAAAGAAAGGCAGTTACTGGTGTACCAAGTTAAAGTGAACTTCCTGATCCTTTAAAAAATCTGTTATTAATTTTAACAGTGAAGACTGTCAATATCCATTTTCTATTTCCATCTAACAGACACATTTCTTACTCCTGCTGAGGCTCTGTTAGAGAGGTGGGACCTGATGATACCTTGAGGCCTGGGCTGCTGCAGGATTCTATTGTACAAGATGGTGCTGGGAAAAAGCTGCAGAAATTAAGACTGCAAAACAGTTTATCTGGCAGAGCCAACCCAGGCAGAAGAGGAGACTGAAACATGTCAGTTCTATTTTTAAAAATATGTGGTTTGGATTTAAATGCCAATTTAAAAAGAAAGATAGAGCAAGTTTTTCATGGCCAGATAAGCCTCTCCAAAGCTTCATTAGAGCACTGTTTACTTTGGTAACTGGCGAGTCAGGTGGAAGCAGCTCTCTCACATCCCCTCACTTTTGCCTGTACCATTTGTAATTGTGTCATTTTCTAAAAGGCACCAAGAAAAACACTTTGAAGCAGCAGAAATCATTCAAGTGAGGGAAAAACTTCTAGCAGAACTCAGGGACCCAAGGCTGAGAATGCTCCCCACAGTGCAGGCAAGGGGAGGGAGCCCGCCAGGCTGAGGAGTGTACCCAGAGTGCCACCACAGCTCAGGGACACAGCGCTCGGGGGGGCTCCTTCCTCTCCACTGGCCAAACTGGTGGGAATGCCTTGCCTCTGGTCCTTCCCAGCTCAGCCCGCCTTCACTGAGACAGCCTGCACCTGGGAAGTCACAAGAGGTTCTCCCCACTCTTCAGCACTGCACTGACTTCATGGCTTTCACCTGGCAGAAGAACTGGAAACCAGAACTTTTCCCCACAGCAGTCACACAATTAATCTCTGAGAATGAAAATTCGTTAAATGAATGCTGTTGCACAGAAGTCTCCAACTCTGCTGCTGAAGGTCTGGCTGCAAGACAGACATGTTTACTTACCACTTTGGAGAGAGAATCTGCACATTCACTGCCTTATGTAAACAATCCCCCAGTTCAGGTCCAACCATCACTTCTGCCCACAGTCTGTTGTTGTATAAAGCCGAGATCTCAGACAGACAGCAAAACACCTCGTAACAGAAAATCATGGAACTATTTTGGCTGGAAAAGACCTCCAAGATCATTGAGTCCAACCATTCCCACAGCAGTGCAAAGCCCACCACTAGACCCTGTCCCCAAGTGCCACATCCACACATCTTTTAAACCTCTCCAGGGTTGGTGACACTTCCTGGACACCCTGTTCCAGTCCTTGACAACCCTCTGAGTGAAGAAATCTTCCTAATATCCAATCTAAACCTTCTCTGGTGCACCTTAAGGATGTTTCCTCCCATCCTATATAACAACACAGTTTTAAACATCAACTGAGAAACACCTGGAAGAGACCAACACTGGAAGGGAGTCATTTGGAAAGTACCCATTTCAGGCTGTTTTGGCAGCTGTGAAACAGCAGCTCTGGTGTTTCATCACCAGCAGCTCAGCCAAGCACACAGGGCACATCACTTGTCACAGTGTGACCTGACTCCATGCAGGACTCAGCATCCTAAAAGCTCCTCAGGGACTTTCTTCATCCTCCTCCAGACTCCACCTAAACCCTCCAGGGTATGAGAAGATTTTGAAGCAGATGATGTTGCCCTATTAAGCTGAAGGACTTGCCCAGAGAGGCTGTGGCTGCCCCATCCCTGGGAGTGTCCAAGGCCAGGCTGGACAGGACTTGGAGCAACCTGGGCTGGTGGGAGGTGTCCCTGCCTATGGCAGGGGTGACCTTTAAAGTCCTTCCAACCCAAACTATTCTGGGACTCTATGAGTCTATATTTCCATGATGTTGCTGGAAGGATTTAACAAACTGCATGGATTAAAGGTGAATAGACCACCAGTGCTTTGGACTCCACAGCAAAAAGCAAACAGGTCTCAGTGCAGCTGTTACCCCTGAGCAGGTAGGGCAAGAGCCTTTGCTGACCTCGAGCAGCACTACAGGGCAGTGCCTTCACTGCCTGCAGGTTTGGCTCGGGCCAAACTGAGAATGGAGCCTCAAGAAGTGTCACAAGAAGTCAGATTGAACGCCACAAAGCCCAGCTCACAAAAGCAGCACATCGGTGAGTCCCACAAGTGGCATTTGTTCCCTTCCCACTGGCAGCTCCCTTGCAAACAGCCTTTTGCCAACTCCTCTGCACAAGCAGTTACTCCAGGCAGCTCATCACAGCAAGATCCACAAGAGTTTAGCTGGGGAGCTGCTGATCCTCCCAGCTCTGCCCACGCTGCCTGCACAGCCCCCAGTCCTGGGCACTGCAGAGCTGTGCCACCCTCTGCACGGGCTCCCTGCCCTGGCACATGGCACATCCCAAATGGGCCTGAGCACCGCAGCAGCTTAAAGGCTACAGGAAAGTTGTTTTGTGGCTTTGGAAGAAGGGGAAAAAAAATCCTGAGAACATTTCTGCTCTCGATGCAGGTTTGAGTGTTCAGTAGTTTTTAGGAAGCTGTGGAAGAGAGGCAAACATTAAGTATTATCTGTGGGTTATAAAATTCCACTGAGTTCTACTGGTGTAAAAATGCAAGAGTGCTCCAAACTAATTCAAAAAGCAGATGTGAGAATGGAGAGAGGAGGGAGGGAAAGAAGATGAGAACATTAACTTTTTTACCCTAAACAAAACAGTCTTCTCCTTTCACATGAGGATAACTTAGATCAGTTCCCCAGGAATACATCATGCAGAACCTTGTTTTCTGTTTGCTCATCTTGTAAAATTTGTTTGAAATAATGCCACTGTTTAGGTTTAGACAGAAATTAATGTAGACTAACTGATTTGTCTTGAACCCTGTATTTCCCAATTTCACCTAGTCCAGCCAGACTGGAAAGTACTCAGCTGACTACTGGAAAAACAAGGAACTCTCACAAGGAAATAAAATAAGCAACGCTAAATAATTACCAAAATTACTCTCCAAGACTTATTACAGTTTAAAAAGGGAAACATTTACCATGATGATTGTTTGCACTAAACTGTTTATACAACACAGAGCACAAAGATTTCTCCTCTGGGGAATTTGGATCTATGACCATAAAGCAATCAAGCTCCAAAAATCAATGCTACTACCTGACTTACACTGTTGGTGTAGATCAATCAAAAGCATATTTTCTTCCAAACACAATGCAGACCCTGAGAAAACTCACACTCTGAACAGGCAGGTGCTTCCAAACGCACTCTGACAGCTCTCACTTGGGTATTTTCAGTGGTAGCCACTCCTCTGGCGAGTCAACTCCAGTGAAAAGTTAAGTGCTAATTCCTGAGCTGCTGCAGCCAAGGGTAGGGACTGAGAATGCCACCACTGAACACCACGGAATCATGGAATGGTTTAGGTGGGAAGGCACCTGAAAGCCCATGCAGTGCCACCCCTGCCATGGGCAGGGACACCTCCCACCAGCCCAGGTTGCTCCAAGCCCTGCCCAACCTGGCCTTGGACACTCCCAGGGATGGGGCAGCCACAGCTTCTCTGCCCAACCTGTGCCAGGGCCTGCCCACCCTCTCAAGGAAGGATTTCTTCCCAATATCCCATCTATCCCTGCCCTCTGGCAGTGGGAAGGCATTCCCTGTGTCCTGTCCCTCCATCCCTTGTCCCAAGTCCCTCTCCAGCTCCACTAGAGCCCCTTTAGGCTCTGGATGGGACTCTCAGGTCTCCCGGACCTTTCTCTTCTCCAGGATGAACATCCCCAGCTCTCAGCCTGTCTTCCACCCTGCCCTTGTAGGCTGGTTCCTGCCTTTGTCCTGGTGTGCTGCTCAGTGCTGCCTGTTTCTGCTGGCCCACCCTGCAGTGCCCACCTCGTGCCTGATGCCCTCCACAGGCAGCCAGACCAGGGGTGCAGCCACCCAACCCCTCCACACTGAGCCTTCCACTGCCCATGTCACCCCCATTACACACAAAACCACAACAAAAACATGCCACTCTTGAAGACATTCATAAACTAACATGAAACTCCTGCATACATTAAGAGTCAGGGTAAATATCTTGAGCACTAATGCCATGAAACAAAGACTGTGAGGGCATCACCAACCCTTTGAGCAACACTCTGTTGTGCAGGACCAACCACCCATTCATGCAAAGTGCCCCCTGGAACAGCCATGGTGAAGATTGTCATTCCATGGAATTCAGGAGACCTTCAGGTACAGAAAAGAACAGTGATCCAGCCTTTCCTGAAGCTCTGGGTCAGGTGTCTGCAGTACAGAACAGCATCCGAATGACTAAGACAGGATCACTCAGGTTTAAATCACCAGTTCTGCAAGAGCCCCTCTTTGCTGCCAGGGGCAAATCTCAGGAAAACGCTCAAGCATATATGAAAATGGTATCAAAATCAACAAAATACATATAAAAGCATTCTTAAGTGTTTTGCTGAAGTACAAACAGACTTTGTGCCTGAGGTCTCCAAACTGTGAAGGGGATGTTGTTTCCCATCTCCCATCCCTTCTTTATCCCTAGAGCAAGAGCTGGATACCCTGGGGAGGAATATTTATCATCATATGAACTTAGAGATACTGTCCCAGCAGAAGTCCAAATGCAAAGTCATTAATACAAATGTTAGGGATTAATTTCTGGCTGATTATGAGGCCCCAGACCGCAGTGTGTCAGCTAAACTACATAAACACAGATAGAGCTGTCCAAACTTCAAACCAGAATGGCAAACTCAATTTAACCAACAGAATAACCCAGATGAAATTCCAGATGTCTCTCACACATGGCAAATTAGAAAGTTCAGAGCACACTTCTACAAAGGAAATATCAACAAAGTTCAGAGTGCACTTCTACAAAGGAAATATCAACAAACCAAGGAAAAATTTAATTCCTCTCATTCTCTGAAGTCACATCTCACATTTAACTAAGCCCTTCCAAACATGTTATGTTGCTGATTAGCATTAATGCCCTAAGGCACAATTATTTTTTCTTTTTCTGATCTTTGGAGTTAAAAACTGCTTTGAAATATCTCTGAGGCACACAATTTTAACTGAAGGATAACGTCGGGGAGCACCCTGTAATTTAAAACAGTGCACTTCTAATGGACAAAACTGAGTCAAGTAGGAAGCACATGATGGATCCAGACTCCAGCCTGAGCACAAGGAGACTTCAAACAGGGCTGGAAAAATGAAAACCAGCTGAGCTAATAAAAACCAGACCCTGCTTAAACAATCTTTCATCAAGTAAACTTCACCTATGTTGTTACTCTTGGAATCTGGGGAAATAGGAGGAGCCAGCAAGGTCTGAAGAGGAGATGAGAAAGGATATTTGGGAAAGATGTAATATTGAGCAAATTAAGAAGGCAGACAACCAAAGCCAGACTCTGAGCTCAGTCATACTGGTGTAAATCCAAACTAACATCACTGACTGTAATGGAATTATTCTGGATTTACTCCATGTTAACCAAGACCAAAACCTGTTCAATGAGACAGAATATCAAAGTGGGAAAAAGGCTTGCATATCTACACAATGGGACACTTTATTGCAAGTAACCAAGAAACTGTTTAACGCTATGTAGCTACAACACAAAGGGTGAAATGGGCTTGAGTCATCCCATAAATATCCACGGCTGAAATTCTCCACAGTTTGAATGGGTTTATGTACTTCAAATCTACCTCTAAACAAGATTTATGCAAATAAAGAGTTAACTCAAAACATGCTTCACTTATGCAGGGCTTCTTTTGTAAAGAGTATGGTTTGAGATGAACCAAGACTCACCCCCCTGAGCCAGGAATGCAACAGCATCTCTTCAGTTGCTTCCCTCCCATCCTTTCCACATAAGAATTCACTCTCTTACCACTTGCTAAGCAAGAGCTCCATCTTCATAACCTTCCATATGCCTCTAACACTGGGGAGTACTTCTGTGCCTTCCCTCTAAGAAAACTCCCAGCCACAGGCAGATGTCACTATAGGTGACTGTGCCAATCCACCAAGACAATAAAAGATTGGTAAAACTGGTGTGGTCAAATTGCCACATTCCTTCAATTGCCATTTAGCCAACACGTTACTTTTGTCTCCCTATACCATGGCTCACTTTAGGTAACAGAATGACATTGAACTCAACTTGCAAGGGTGGGGAAAAGGCCAACTGTTAACAGCAGTGCCACGATCCCCACTTTTCACACCCTAAGCATAAGCCACAGTGGGAATGTTTACAACAAAGCCTGACACACAAAGCAACTTCATTTTTCCCCCCTGTCAGCATTCACAGAGACTGTTCAGATTCACACACAGAGATCCCAAGCCCATATAACTCAACCCTTCCAGTTCATTAGCACCAGGGACACTCCTTCCCTTCCCACTGCAGCTATGCCAGCTGAACCCACTGCCAGCCTTGCTCTGCAGGACCATGCCAGCAAAGCTGCCCCCTCCTCCCCGTGACATCAAAGGGGTTCATGCACACCCTAACCAAGCCTATGAGCTCAGAGAGCTCCAGCAGCCTCTGTCAGTCTGGACCATTTGGGAATGAACCTGGATTTGGAAAGCAGCACTTGTGGCTCAGGATCAAAGGCCACAACCTTAGAGGAGAGGGAAACTGCAGACAAGTAGTATTCTGTCCACTACAGCTACAACTGTAAGAAAACGTGTGTCAACAAATGCAGCAGCATTTGAGAGAACAAAATACCACGGTCAGTTAGCTCAGTTCCAACTCAGAACAAACCCTCCAGGTGTACTCACTTGCATGGCCAATACGTGAAGTGTGAGTGAGATGTGACCTCATTTGGGCTAAGGCAAACATCCCACAGCAGGCTGGGACAGGGCATTCTGCCCCTGCTCTGCTCTCATGAGACCCCACCTGAAGCACTGTGTCCAGCCCTGGGGTCCTCAGCACAAGAAGGACATGGAGCTGCTGGAGCAAGTCCAGAGGAGGCCACAGAGATGCTCCAGGGCTGGAGCCCCTCTGGAGTCAGACTGGAAGAGCTGGGGGGGTTCACCTGGAGAAGAGAAGGCTCCAGGAAGATCTGAGAGCCCCTCCCAGTGCCTAAAGCAGCTCCAGGAGAGCTGAAGAGGAATTTGGGACAAAGGATGGAGGGACAGGACAAGCAGGACTTGGAGCAACCTGGTCGAGTGAAAGGTGTCCCTGCTCATGGCAGTGAGTTGGCACAAGATGGTCTTTAAGGTCCCTTCCAACTCAAACCATTCTGTGATTTTATGTTCTCCTGCACAAACCTTTTTGTGGCTAACACAGCACTTCTTTCAGAGCAAGAGCATATTGTGCCTTTAGCACCAACATACTTCATCACCAGGATCCAGTCTGTATATGCAAAAGATACTCCAGACTGTCAAGAAATCTTGAGATACAAGAGGGGGGGTGCTGAGAAGGGACACTGGACCTCTGAGGGAAAAGGGTCAGTGGAAATTCTGAGGATGAGATGAGCTGAATGCAGAGACAAAGAAGATAAAAATATGTGGGAGTCCAACACATGAGGAAAGAAAGGAAAAGAAGGAATAAACATTTCAGGGACAAAAAAAGTGATTTGTGGTTTTGTGGTTAACACAGAGAACTGTGACTCAGGGGTAAGTCACATGAATTCCCTCTGCTTTGGTTCAGCTTATGTAAAATTTAAAAAGGGAAAGACATGACCAAAACAAAGCAAACAAAAAAAAAAACCCAAGACACCAAAGAAAGAACCTCAAATTAATCAGACAAACATCTGAAATGCCCTAAGACACCAAGAGGTAGGTTCTAAGTACTATGTTGTTAAACCAGGAAGCAACAGTCCTGGACAAACTCTACTGCCTGAGCATCTCTTTGTGTTCAGCAAACACCGTAGGAGAGCAGTGTAAATGTTACCCTGACCAGTGCACAGCATGTCTGGGTTCTGCAGGGTGCCAGGGCAGTGCTGGGGCCACATGCTGAGTTCTAGCACTGCCTCTGGTCCTCAGGTTCTGGTACAGGAGAGCTGAGCACAGAGATGCTAAAGATCTGTAATTAAAACCACACCACTGCTGTGTTGGTGTAAGTAACAGGAAATAGGAAAGAAGAGCCACAACTCAAAGTGATCTGCCCAAGGATTGGCAGCAGTCTCTCTGCCTGGGGGCTCAGCTATTGCCTTTTACCTAAAACCATGTGCTTGTCCAACTATTGCACCTATTCACAGCTTAAAACCCTGGCTCTGACACAGCAGCTGGGAAGTCACAGTCTTAGGAGGATTTTTAGTAAACAGATATATAAATGAATATGGGGACATAAAAGAAACATAACATTCCTAGATGTTCTAAGGCAGAGCATTTTTCCTACACAGCTTTCCTGCTCTTCTTCTGTTCTTCAACAAAATCCAAGTGCAAAAGCATACTAGTCCCATGAACTAACTAAGACCCCACTAACTAAACAAAAAGCTCCATACTTTGGAAAACAGACTCGGACATACCATTGTAGAGCTTAAGAGAACTCAGGAAATGTTTCAGTGATATTCAGCATCCCCAGAGACACTTCACTTCAGCTCATAAAAATACACTGGTGTCCAAGGCATGAAAATTCCAATGGCTTCCTGCTGCCCCTCCAACCCCCAGGGTTAGGAATCTGATTGAAACAAGCTGGCAGGAATCCAGCAGTAACCTACAGCCACAGCTCAGAGCTGCTCTCCTGAGCAAACACAGGAACTACAGCAACACAAGACATTCCTTTATTCCCATTTCATGCTGCAAACCCACCCCCACTCACCCCACTCCAGCAGGGTTTTTCCAGGCTGAGAACTGGGGTCCCATTTTGCTTTGGTTACATCTCATTGCAGAACAAGCTCTGCTGGTTGGCTTTTATTCTATAAAGTTGATATTGGGAATTTGGCTCCACTGTGTTTCAGGCTACATGAAATTGGCTTTTAAAGCTCTATCATATTCATTCATTTTACCTGTATCACACAGGAACTGCTGTATTCCCAAGAGCATATGGTAGGGAAGCTGCTATTCCAGAGAGAATAGATGAGACCACCAACAGGACCATTACTGAGAATAAATTCAACCCTCCCTACTCTCTCTGGCTGCATGTGGTGTTTGCAGTGCTGGCTCATGGTCTGGGAACATGTCACTTGTAAACATGCATATATTTGACCAGTAATGCTCTGCTGGCTGAAATCTGTGGCTAAGAATGTTTCAGGAAAAGGGCTACAAACGGAGCAGAGCTGGCAAAGTGCACACAGTGAAGAGCAGTACCAAGGATGCCAAAGCAAATTAAGATGGAAGAGCACACGGGACACAGAACAATAAGTTAAGGTATCTGCATAGACACACACAGCCTGTTTACATTTGCAATACACAGCCACAATGTGCATCCCAGCCCCGGGCTGGGGCCTGTCCCATGGGATTATCAGCCTCAGAGCTGCCAGTGCTACTCCTTCAGCTGACACAGAACAGTCCCTCCCAAACACCCAAGGGTCAAACCTTGCAAGTAATCTGTGGAAAGGGCAAAAATGAGATGTAAGGCATTCTGAGGAGCCTCATCATCCCCTTGCCAACCCCCTTGGCCAAGCAGGCTTGCAGGAGTCCTCAGGGGAGTGTTGGGGCTGCCCTACCAGGGGATGCCCTTCAGCTGCCCATCAGAGCCAGGGAGGACAACCCAGAGAGGGAACAACCTATTCCCCCTGGCAGCACTTGGTAGGGCAGGGTGAAAACCTGTGTATGAAACAAACCTCAGGGACTAATAATAACTGGAGAGCCAGCCCCAGTGCAGGGAAATGCTGGAAGGTCTCTCAATTAACTTCAGACCTGCCAAATTCAGGGCTTTGACTGAACTAACCTTTCCTCCCCCTGTAGCCAGTGAAAGCAAATGAGATCTCTGCAGAGTATTTTGAAATTCACAGGGTAATCGCTTGTTAAGGTGCCAGTTTCATTTTCGGATTTACAGAAAGAGCATTTGGGTCACCAGTCTCTCAGCTGAGGGTCTTCAGTTAAGTGCCTGAAGGGAAATGGGATTAATCTTGTCCTTAGTGCCATGGCTTCATCTTGACCTAACACAATCCCATTAAAGTGCTTCAGGAACATGAACATTGTGCTCCTCCTCTGGCAAAAGCAGGGAAAAGCCCAGCTCGCATCTACAGTTACCAAAGAAGAGGTTACCAAAGAATAGGTTGTTCTTCAAAAGGTCACAAGAGGAGATTAACCACAGACCACAAAGGGGTATGCCTGGCCTAAACCACTCTGATCCCACTTGAAAATGTAACATTGCAAAATACTAATCTTGGACCCAGAGCTCACCAACAACAGCTGCACAGCATGAATTCACTACCGGCGTCACTGAAGGATCCGATGAACCAAGTCAGGGAGCAACACACCTCAACCAGGACATCCTAAACTGGCAACAGTTACAGAAAACACATTCTAGTGAACAGTATAACTGAGGGGTAAAACACATTCGCCCTGGCTGGAGTAACAAAAGCATGTAAAGCAGCCAGACCAGAGCACATGTCATTAAATCCATCCTATTTCTTCTCACAAAACTGTTGATTACCAAGGCATGGTGAGCCAATCAAGTAACACCATCACTCTCTTTCAACAGCAAAACTGTTCTGCTATTTGCAAACTGAAAAACATATGTTCTCAATATCTTCTCTGATGCTTGCATCTCCTTCAAAACCACAGTCCACAGCATCTGCCAAAAATCAATCCACTGATTGGAAATGTATACCAACTGGCATCTGAGAGCTTTCTCTGTCTAAAGGGTTCTTCCTGTCATGCTTTAGGCCACATTCAAAATCCATTAACTAAATTAAATATCTGCTCCTTTTCCATACTCCTTAATCCAGCTTATCCAGATCCTCAACTGACTGAACTGCATCCACCCTTGGATAAATGCCAAGCAGCCTCTGATACACACACAGAGGGTAAGGCACAAGTCCCAAAAAGATGACAAAGACCTCAAGTCACAGAATATCCTGAGCTGGGAGGGACCCCCAAGGACCATCCAGTCCAACCCCTGGCCCTGCACAGACACCCCAACAATCCCATCCTGTCCCTTAGAGCGTTGCCCAAGTGCTCCTGGAGCTCTGGCTCTCCCACTGCCCTGGGAAGCAGCTCCCTTTACCACTAGCACTTTAAAAGAGCACAGCTGGCATTTCAAATCAAAATACTCTCTGATTAGCCTACTTTTCAAGTCCCCTCCCTATATTTCTCTGACAATTCATGTTACAACAACCACTATTGGCTCAGTTACAGTGAGCTGAAGATGTGTACAATATTCATGCCTCTTTATTCACTTCTTTACCATCCATCCTCAGAAAAGAACTGTCTTCTCCAGATGAAAAAGGGACAGAATATGTCAGTCTCAGGGAGGGACAGCTTATTAATGGCTTGAAAACACCTGAGGATCTGCATCAAATATCTTCTTTTTATACATCAGTGAGAATTTGATTTGTGTGCATTTAAACCAATTCAGGAGATGCAAACAGCAGCAGAAACTGCTCTTCTCTTTCCACACCACAGAGTTCCCATCAAGACCTGTAGCCAGCGTGGCCTATTGTGAAACAATTCCTGCCATAAATGGGATTAACTGGGTGTCTGCTTGTGACTGTGTGAAACACAAGCTGCTCTAACTCTTGGGAAATAAATTCAGAGTGGGGGAAAGAAGAGGAGAAGGCAAATGAAGGGAGCTTTTTTCTTTAAAACGAGGTTGAGGAACTAGAAGATCTTTCTGTGGATGCTTCTTTTTCTGTTTAGTCATAATGTAGCTTTTCACTCCAAAGAGTCCAATATACAGGTTTCTTGGAGACTATTTTGTTCTCTCTCTGCTTTCCTGTTCAAAGTACACTGAGATGGCACCTGGGGACATGGTTTAGTGGTGGGCTTGGCAGTGTTGGGTTTACAGTTGGACTCATGGATCTTAAAGGTCTTTTCCCACATAAATCATTCTAAGTCAGGGGACTATGAATTCAGCTCATACACTATTAGATACCCACCTTCTCCCCAGTGCTCCCAGTTACCAGATGCTGATATCTTAGATGAGAGTACCTTCTGCTGCAGGCCTACACTTGCACACTGATGTCCTAGGAACAGGGGTGAGTGGCTCTGCTCAGGTTCACGTCACTGCAGAGGTCTGGAGACACAACTGCACCTGCAGTGGGAGCTGCAGAACCCACCCAGCCCCTCTCAGCACGGGGGGATCCTCCAGCAAAGCCCAAGCTTTGCTAACCACTACTTTCCAGAAAATGTAACAGTAATAAGTGACATGGAGGACAACTCACTGTACTGGGAGGTGAGAAGGTTTTCCAGGAGCCTGGAGGGGTAACAGAATGTTCTAGTGGAGCAGGTGGGACCAGTTGGCACTGTGTGGGTGATCAAGGCTGTGTATTCTACCCCCTCTATTCATTTCCCATGAACAATAGACCATCTGCAGCAGCTGCCCAGGGAGTCATTGGCACCTTCACGCCTACCCTGGGGGGGGCGTGGCTGCTCATGGGCCATCAACAGTTTGGGAGTCCCCCATGACTCACAGTGTTAATCACCCATTGTGTGAGTCCCCGCCCTGGGGG
>JAWWLZ010000004.1:24005011-24015183 GCA_035041345.1 Poliocrania exsul | reverse complement strand
CTCCCAGGGATGGGGCAGCCACAGCTTCTCTGGGCACCCTGTGCCAGGGCCTGCCCACCCTCCCAGGGAAGGATTTCCTCCTAATATCCAATCTCAACCTATTCCCTTTAAGCTTGAAGCCATTCCCCCTTCTCCCATTGCTCCAGACCCTTGTCAAAAGTCCCTCTCTATCCTTCTTGTTGGTTCCTTCAGGTCCTGAAAGGTCTCCCTTCCTTACCCATGGAGCTGCTGCCTTTACACCAGAACAGACACACAGATGAGGTCATTATTTAGAAGGGACTCCATTTCCCAGACCTCAGACAGGAAAAATGTGCTTTCTAGGGATGAAAACAAATCATTTACTAAAAAAATTCCTGAAGGGGAAGTGGGTTATTGTTTTATTATCAAACTGAACAAGTGCCCAGGCACTGACTTTGAGGGAATGCACAATGTGCGAGGCCCTTTCTGAGGTTTCTGGAAAAAGACACCTTTTAAAAATCTTGCTTCATTCTCACTGTGACTGGAAATGTTGTAAATATGAGAGCAGTGTGCCATCACAGGGCCCAAATAGAGTATCCACCTGGTAAGGAAAGCATTATTTAGAGTTTAAAGCATTATTTAGAGTTTAAAATCCACCTGAGTGGGCAACACATTTACCCTGTGTGGCGTGAAGGGAAGGACACAGGACAGAACTGGAAATTTCCCTGCCCAGATGGACAGACCAACACCCACAAAAGTTTTGAGGAGGTTGACAGGTTAAAAATTACTTCATCTTTTGCCCCATTACACTCTGGACAGACCCAGCCCTACTCACAGCTCAGTGCAAAGCTTCCAAGGAGCCACCTAAAGGAACAGCAAAGCAGAGGCAGGAAAATCCTGGGCTTTAAAGATGATGTTGGTAACTGCTTTGTACAGAACACAGAAACCTGAACTCTGGCTTTTGTCAGTTTTTTCTGTTCCCATTCATTGCTTGAAAGATCAGGCTAAAACTCACACTAAGGATTAATCAGTGAATTTTACAAGTGCACAAAAACACCCAGAACAAAGAAAGGAATTTATTTTGTTTTGCAAAGCAAGTCATGAGGGGGGGAAAAGAAGCAGAGAGAGAGAGAGGGAGGGCAAAGTGGTTTTAAAGAGAGGCAATCCAGTGATATCTCTATAATTAAAATTAATTTTTCATGTTTCTGAAAGAAAAATGAGGTTGGCTTTATCCAACAGCAGGAAGGCTTAAATACAGCCTGTATTTGACTGGTAGTTCATCTCTAGTAGGACACAAAAAGTGTGAACACCCATAAGAGATGAAAAGGCAAATAAGTCAAGGGAAAATAAAAAAAAAGTTGCACAAAGTTTTCAGAAAACATCACAGAGCAGCCACAGCACTGAAACAACACCAACACCTCCCAAGGCTTACAGACAACCTCAGAAATACTTCTGTTTCCAAGTATATGATAAAGGGAAGGGTTCCCCAAATCTGCTGTTCCTTGTAAAGCAGAGAAATTAAAAATTTGCTCTCAGGTAAAGCTTTCACAAAAATCTGGTGCCTAAAGGATTGTTCTCCACTGTTCTCTGGCACAGGAGCTGCTGAGTCAGTGCTTTAGGAGCAGAAATCATGTAGTGCTACTTCCAAGGCAGACTCAGGCCCCTGCTCATGGACAAATTCTGCACCCAAGGGACATTCTTTTCACCATTTTCATGCACAAATGTTAAACTGAGTGGCATTCAGGGACAGTAAGTAAGTACAGACCTCTCAAAGTTTGCTGGTAGGAGGAATCCTGTCACTTTATTGGGATACAGCAGTTGCAGAGATACCTACAAATAATGCCTTGGTGCCAGGGTATTGGTTTGTCTGGTTTTCTCCTTGCCTTGTTTCACCCTGAGGGGCTGAGACTCCTCCTCTCCTGGCTCTGGGTCTCTGCAATCCAACCCTTCCCACAGCTGCTCATACTCTGGCCATGCACTGGGGGGCAGGTACAGCTCTGCTGCATTTCAGAGTCACAGAACCACCAAGGTTGGAAAAAACCTCCAAGATCATCCAGTCCAACCTCTGAACCCCACCATGCCCTCCCAAACCATACCACAAAGTGCTACATCCCCTCGTTTTTTTGGAACACTTCCAGGGAATGGGAAGTCCACTCCCTCCCTGGGAGAGGGATTTCTTTATAACTCATCTCCTGATTAAGAAAGGCATCAAAAAGAAGGCTTGTTTAGCATGAATTAGCAGTGCTTTAACCACAGGGAGCTCTTATCTCTGCATTGCTGACCCTTTGCCTTCTCCCACAGCACATCTCCCTGTCCATCCCTCTGTCCATCCCACTCCTGGGCACAGGGTCTGTACCCACGATTTCAGCAGGGCCTGGAGCAGTTTACTCCAGGGTCAGAGCAGGAGATAAACCCTGTTTACACCCCTGGAAACACCATGAGATTCTTTAGGTGGTGTCTGGACAGTGCTCTGAATGTTTAGAAGAGCCATGTCCTGTTGATGAATAGTCTCCCCTTTTTATTTAATACTTGAATTTCCAAACAGGGCCAGGCAGCCAAAGCCCAGAGCCCAGTATGCCAGCAATGCTGGGCAAAGCCCTGGCACCACACATCAATCTGCTCTGTCATGTGCAATTAAACCTCCTCTCTGAGCAGAGTGGAAACAAAAGGCAGTGTGGGAACAGTCTGAGGAAAAGCAGGAGCTGGGAAGAGTCGAGATGGGAGCAAATTGCACTGAGTTAACCTGTCTGCTCAACTCCAAGGTGAAGAAAACCCTTTTACCACTTAGCTGCTGTCATGTTACCACAAAATACCCACTGAGGCTCCCCAGCAGGTCCTGTCCAACCTCATGCCAAGTGTGATGCCCTTCATTCCCTGGTGCAGTTCCCATAGGATCTCTTCCACCTCAAAATCCAGTGTAAGAAGGTTCTGTGACCCACCCTCACACACTCTCCTGGAGTGACCTGGGAGAAATCACACTTTTTCTGCATTCCTCATACACAAAACCAGCTAAAATATCATTTATACTCTGAGTTTTGCAATATTTAAGTCACTTTTGATGGTAAAGCAGCTTGAAATTTCAAGCTAAAATGTATTATAGAAACATTACCAATAATAAGTTGAAATACTCAATTTATCATTGGTTTGAATGAAATGTTGCCCTGAACTGCACACCGATCAACATGCAAACCACTTTTAGTGTAGAGCTGTTCCAACAGCAGCCAGCTGAGCTATCTGGGCTGTAGGTACAGGCACGAGAACACCTTCACTTGGCTTAAAAAAACACCCATTCCACAGAGTCAGTCAAGGGCTGCTCATCCTCAGTTCCAGTCCAGTTCTGGAACTGTTCTTGTTCACACAGCAACAGGGGAAATCAGGCTCAAAATGGACCTCCATGCCCACCAAATTCAGTCTCCATTTGCCACAACTGGCAATTCTGTGCAATTATTTAACCTCTTTCTTGATGCATCCAGTTCCATCACTCCTCCTCCTCCTCCTTGGAAATCTTCTCAGAACCTCATTACTGTTTAGAGGCCTCCAGCCAAATTCTGCCTTATGTTTGGACAACTCAAACCTTTGAACCTGCCTTGACCTTCGCAGCTTCTCCCTGTGGTGGCCCCCCCCCCCAGCCCTGCACAGACAGGGACCATCCACAGCCTCCCACAGGTCCCTCCCCAGCCCCAAAGGACTGCCCAGCCCTCTGAACCACAAAGCCAACCCAGCAAAGAGCAGAGCAGGCAAGGGCAGGCAGAGCCCAGTTTGGCTGGGTGGGCTCCTGGGAGCTGTTGGTGCCACAGCACTGGGCAGGACTCACCTCCCCCTGCTCTGTCTCCTTAGCACTGCATCTATTTGAACCCCTCAGGTCCTTCTCTCCCTGTCCTGCCAGGGCTCTCCAGGCAGAACTCAGCCCCTTCCTGCTGCTGAGGAGGAGGAATCTGCAGGGAATCTCCTGACACTCCAGCCCTTTCCCAGAGGGATCTCTGTCTGCAGCATCAGTTGTGTCCTCACAATAGCATGACATGTCCTGGCTGCCTCTTGGGAACCTTCTGGCAGCTTTTGGGGCCTGAAGGTGGGAAAAGAGGAACAGAATGAGGACAAACAGGAATGTAATTATGTGCTGGGGGTTGGGGGGAAGGCAATTTCCCACGTGTTCCAAGAAAATAATCCCAGGAGATTAAAAGAATTTCACAACTTTTTTTTTCTTCATAAAATCCACAATAAAACCAGACCATATTAAGCAGAAATGAGCCTACCAGAACTTATGAATAACTTGCATTCTTCCACTGGAGCCCAGCCAGTTACCCTTGGAAAAAATTCCTGTTTACTTTGTAGTGAATGTGAGAGACACACAGTCTGCCAGAAGCTGCCAGGACAGTAAAAACACAGCCAGAGGCTGTCACAAGTGGGGAAATCACAGAGAAAGTGAATTTGTTAACTTCAAGGACTAAGATTAAAATAATACCTATTTGGTACAAAGTTATTTACTTTATCACATAGAAGACTTAAGTTGTCTTTACATAAAAGCTGTGCTAGTTCAAAGGCAAATTTCAGATGCTCCTTCAATAGTTATCTTGGGGTTTAAAATTTTTATTAGATTTACTAAGGAAATGCCTTTCCCTGTTATTCTCAGTTTGGCTGAGATTAATATTTTGCCCTGAACTGCCTCTTTCTCCCCCAAAGCCTCAGGCAGGACTGTCACACAGGAATTCAGGTGCCAGTGTCCTTGCTGGAGGTGCTTCCCAAAGCCTTGAGGGATGATGAGACATGTTTGTCCTTCTGGCTCCTCAAAACTTGGATCCCAGGGTCATTCCTACATTAATCCTGGCCCAAGCTGGAGGCTCGTGGGTTTAAATACCTCAGAAAACATATTTCCAGTCCCCACCATCCTGGCTGCTGAGGCCTGATGAAGTGACAAGCCCTTTGAGAGGAAGAAGAGGGTGATATGCAGCCTCAGAGCTCGTGGAGTTTGTGCTGCAAGTTGGGATTTCTTCCTTTCTGATCTGCAACAAGGGTGGATGCATTTTTTTATCACTCCCATCCTTTTGTGTACAGTATTTGCATTCCTTCTGCCTTGGTGAAGTGTAAAGTAGCCAGAAGTTGAACATAAATTCACTTTCTCATGTTGGCTTATGTCCTTACTGCATCTTTTTATTTAACTTACCTTTTACAAGCTGCTTTCCTCTTCTCCTTGCAGCAGCCCAAAGGCTCCTGACCCACAGATGTCATCTCAGAGCATCTCTGCTGTCACAACTCCTGGCTCTGATGGATTTTCCCATTGTCCTTCTCAGCCCTTTAAAACCCATTTTGTTGTTTTGTTTTATACTTAAGACCAAGAACGTGTTTAAGTCTTTTCCTGAACCCAAATCCAAGAGCTGGTGACCTGATAGCCTTGGAAAAGCAGCAAAAACAGGAGACAAATATCACCTCAAAGGGCCACTTGAGCACATCTGTCCTTGTGAGAAACAGGAAATTCCAGAAGTCTTTACGTAAAAGATTTCTATCCTCAGTTTGCAGACCCAAGGGGGCTGGAATGGCTTGAATAGGGCTCAGATAAACATCCAAACCTTCTGATGACTATCCAAACTCTTTGGGAATGGGGAAGTGGTGAGGTTCCCTCCCCAGCAGCACCTGGAGCGCATCCTGGAAGCCTCCAGCACCTTGAGCACAGTGGTGATAAAGCTGCTTGTGGGGCCAACTGCAACAGCATCACTGAGACTGTGCTGGGGGGAAAGTCTGAACCCAGAAATACTGGAGACATTGCCAAGGGGCTCAGGAGAAACACGTCAGAGTTGTCCAAACCAGCCCCACACCAGCCACTGGGAGGAAAATTAACTCCACCCCAGCCAAACCCAGCATGAGAGACTCTAAAACATCTCTGGAGCAAGAAGTGTCATTATTCACCCTCCCAGAAAAGCGGTATCTTTAGCACAAGAAAAAAAAAACATTTTGAGCTGCTGCTTGTAGAGATTTCTTAGCAAAAGGGGGAAGTTTACCTGTACAAATCCTTTCTCTTCCCTCCTCCAAAGGAGGTGCCAAGTGATGTGCAACAAGAGGACAGCACTGAACATGGTGATTCAGCCAAGGCAGGGCAGGAGCAACACTTCTTGGAGTTGCTGTATTTATCAGGAGCTTGGGCAAACAGGGGCATTCAAGACATGAACTTTGAAGACAGATTAATAAAATCTCTATTCAGAAGTCAAGTCACTTTAATTTGACTTTGGAAATTAAGTCACCTCTATCAAATTAAAGCCAGATTAATTCTGGTCATGATTAGCAACTCATAGGCTCATTACAGTGTGACTAATACATGTTAAAATCACATTTTTAGTTAATTTAGATTATTCCTTGGTACTCTTGCAAATCCAAGTCCTAGATCTTATTGATATTAATTGGCCAGAAGAAGGGAGGCCTTGCATTTAGCTGGTCTCTGTCCATCTGTTCCTTCTCTTTGATGCACCAGCACAGTGCAATGAAGCATCAAAGGAACCTTTCAGGCTGCAATGGGCAAAACCCTGTTGGCTTTGGTTAAATTCCTCAGAATAATAAAAAGAGAAAGTATTGTCAGATAAACACACCAGTTCAAGGGTTTCCACAGGCAGCCTGAGGATTTGGGGGTGACTGGTGGGCTGGAGTATGTACAAATGGACTAATCATGGTTTGTAAAAAGAGAACAATTCACTGTCTCCAGCTCCTAATTGAAAAAAAAACCCCATGAATTTCCATTCAGTCTCAACAGCCAGTTTACACATATTTGGGTATTTATCTTTAGAAGACAAAAGTCTAGACAGACACAACCCCCAGCCTTCCTCAGGGTCTCTCTGCTTGCAAGGGATTCCCACACTCTGGAACCTGCTCCTCCCTTTCAGCTTAGGAAACATGAACCCCATGTACCACCACCAGCACTTGTTTCATGGCTCCAGAGAAGGTCTTTTGCACCTTCCAGGCCCTCTTTATTTAGAGACTGTCCAACCTGAATGAAAACCACCCCAGTTTTGCCAGTTGATGCTTTTAAGGGGCTCAAAGCCATCAGTGGTGCTGCCTCAGCACACTCCAGAGGGGCACATCTGACCAAAGCCTTGGCTGTTGTTCCCAGTTATAGAAGTTGGGTCCTGGGGGGTGTGGACTTGCCCTTCACACATGACTTGCTTTTCTCTGCAGACAGCACTGCTATTGAACCACAAACAGCCATTCCAAAGAGGCTGGTGCTCCCCTTTGGTCCTGCTGGGGTTTCTCTCCCATGATGGAGTCCACAGTGTCACTCAAAATATCACCTCACGTCTCCCAGAGCAGTGACCTCCCTGAATTACCCTAATTACTGGATATGCCACTTTCCAGCACCCTTTTGGAAAGAAACTGCATTTAACATGGAATCCTGGAATGGATTGGGCTGGAAGACACCTCAAAGCTCATCCAGTGCCACCCCCTGCCCTAAGCAGGGACACCTCCCACCAGCCCAGGGTGCTCCAAGCCCTGTCCAACCTGGCCTTGGACATTCCCAGGGATGGGGCAGCCACAGCTTCTCTGGGCACCTGTGCCAGGGCCTGCCCACCCTCACAGCCAGCAATTCCTTCCCAATATTCCATCTGTCCCTGCCCTCTGGCAGTGGGAACCCATTCCCCTTGTCCTGTCCCTCCATCCCTTGTCCCCAGTCCCTCTCCAGCTCTCCTGGAGCTCCTTTAGCACTGGAAGGGGCTCTGAGGTCTCTCTGGACCCTTCCCTTCCCCATGCTGAACACCCTCAACCTCCCAGCCTGTGTCCACAGCAGAGGTGCTGCAGCCCTCAGAGCATCTATATTTATCATCATCATTCATAGTTCTCACCAGTCAGGATTTTATGTGCCAGCCCTGCTGGATTTAATATTTTCTCAGAGATGATTGAGAGAAACAAGGCACTATTTATAGAAAAATTCCTGATGAGATCCTAACAGGCTCTCACACAAAGCCATTGTTTTGCTTTCTTATCTCTTGTCCCTGTGGAACTCTAACCCACTGCTCCAGATTACCCACTCCTATCTGTTCACAGTCAGAAATGAATTTCAAGATGCCCCAGGCTGGCTGTTAGTGCCAAAATGCTGTAAGGACATTTACTGTCATTTGGAATATTTTTACTTCAAAGGAAAGGATTCCTGAGGATTATGGAACTGAGCCTCAATCTCTGCATTTCCACAGACCTGTTTTTCCCCAGAGGCCACATAATGATTTATTAAAATGTGTGTCAGCAGCATGAGAGGAAAGAACTGCTCAGTGCAATGTGGAGTGGGAAATGCAATATTCCAGATGTACCTGCCACTGCCAAGGTCAGGGTTCTGCTGAGGCACAGTCAGAAAGCCCTGGCTCTCAGACCCACTGCCCTGGGCTGGTGCAGCACCACCTGAGGTGATGGAAGCTCCCCATGCCCAGTAGATGTGCCTCAGCCCCAGCACAGCTGCCAGCACTGCACCTGCTCTGCTCCAGGAGAACCTTTGCTGGCTCAGGCTCTGCTCACTCTGCTGCTCTCTGAGCTGCAGATCCCTGTGGATCCATCATGGTGGTGCTCTGCATAGCCATGGGACAGCAGGAAAGGAAGGACAGCAAACAGGACCAGGGTACTACGATAGTCCATCTGAAAGTGAAAGACAGGCAATTATCAGATTAGCAAAGACAATATTAACAACATGCAATTTCTCTCATTTCAGTTCTTAAGACTATCTCAAAGTTTTGTGCCCCATTATCGATATTGATGTCACTTCCTCTTCTATCCATACTGAGCCCACCTTGGCCTCTATTACCAAAACTTCTATTTAAAGACATGAAGAAATATCAAATCCCAAATACTTGCAGAGTCTTGTCACATGTGAGAGTAGTCAAACAGTGGCACAAATCACCTGGAGAGGTTGTGGAGCCTTCATGCTTGGAGGTATTAAGAACTCAGCTAAGCCTTACCCAAGTTCAATTTGCTTTGACCAGGTGACCTCCAGAGATCCTTCCACTTTTAACAGGATCATTCTGGTGGGAAGGGATCTCAGGATGTCTCTGGTCCAAGCTCCAGTTAGCTCAGAGGTCAGGCCAGACTGCTCAGAGCTCCATCCTGTTGGGCCTTGGAAATGTCAAAGGAGAGACTGCACAACCTCCAGGGTCAGATTGTCCTCATGGTGGACAAATTCCTCCTTATATCCAGCCTGCTCCTCTCACCCTGTCCTACTGTGAGGGGCTCCAGCTTCTCCACAGCCCCCTCACAGGTGCTGAGGCTGCTGTGACATCCCCCCAAGCTTGTCTCTCCTCCAGGCTGAGCAGCTCCTCAACTTCTCCTCACATCATCCCTGACCATCTTGGTGCTCCTCCACTGAACTCCTTTCAGTTCAGTCTTTCCTGGTACCCCTGGCTTGATGCCATTTGCAAACCTGATGAGGCTTTTCTTCATATCTTCCTCCAGGACACAGATAAGGATGTTAAAGAGGGCAGACCCAGGGCCAGATCTGTGACACTCCACTGTTTATCAGCATCCAGGAAGAGAACCATGTCCCTGTGAGCCTGGACACCTAACTAGTGCTCCAAATGATGGAGAACCTGACAGGCAGACTATAACCTGTATTCTGGTTTTCAATGAACAATTTACTCCTTCATGTAACACAGAACCCAGTTTTAATTTCCTTTTTCACTGTATTCTGGAAGACACCAATCAAAGGACATTGGAATCATTCAGGTGAGTAAATGTCCTCAGTAAGGCCATTCAGCAATGTCAAAAGTCCCAGTACTGATTTCAACAGAGTATTTAGTACAATTCATGCAGCTGATTTTATCACTGAAGGTATAGAAGAGTTCAAGACATTATTATGACAAATCATTTGCCTGAGATAATGATTCAGAACTAGGTTTGTATGTTTTTGTTTGAATGATTGATTGAGTGATTGATTGAGTGATTGATTGCTGTTCACCTATCTGGGAAGTATCATTTCCTCAGACGGTAATATCGACAAAGAGATAGACAACAGGCTGGCAAAGGCATACAGAGCCTTTGGAAAACTCCATAAAAGAGTCTGGTTCAATAAATACCTGAAATAAAATACAAAGATAGAATCATAGAATCACAGAATCGATTGGGTTGGAAAAGACCTCTGAGATCATCAAGCCCAACCCTTGGGCCAACTCCAGTCCCTGCACCAGATCATGGCACTCAGTGCCACAGCCAAGCTCAGTTGAAAAACCTCCAGGGATGGGGAATCCACCCCCTCTCTG
>JAWWLZ010000004.1:23973967-23986336 GCA_035041345.1 Poliocrania exsul | reverse complement strand
TCTTCTCTGGCCCCCAAACAGCCCCTCAATCTCTTGCCTCAACTGAGGGGCCCAGAACTGAACACAACACTCAAGGTGTGGCCTCCCCAACGCAGATGAGCCCATTAAAAGCACATCACTTCCCATTAAACTCTTTGAGTATCCCAGGAGCTGTTCCATCCTTATTAAATTCTCGAGAACTTGTCCATGAGAGTATTCTAATAGAGGCTGACAAAGTGTGAAGATCTCAGAGATATTCTAAGCAGTAGATTATTTACATCCTTGAGAACACTGGGCTCCAGACAGTGAAGTTAATTGGAGCTGCCATGCTCTCAATTTTTTGCAGCTTCTCAGGAGATTTTGCTGCTGAGTTTAACAACATCAAGCTGGTAAAGAACAAAGTGCTCCAAAATCTGTAGAACAATAAATACATCACATTTAGAACAAAAGTTCAAGGAATTAGATCCGTTTGAAATAAAGGAAGTCAGAGAATATAGTAAAAAAAAATAGCCATGTTCTTTCCACACAGTAAGTGCAGATACATAATTGGGGTTTTTCTCTATAAAATACCTTTGTAAACCATTGTTTGAGCAGCTACAGGTAGGGCTGGGAAGAATATAAGAAAATACCCTCAGACTCAAAATTGGATCAACTTTTGTGGTCCTTGAAAATTTGTGTTCTTCTTCAGTGCCCTTAAGGAACAGACTCCTCAAGCCTTTCTGCACAGGCAGGGTGGGCAGGTGGTGTCCCCACCCTTGGCAGTGTCCAGAAAACATGTGGATGTGGCACTTGGGGACGTGGTTAGTGGGGATGGTGGCAGTGGTGTGGATTTGGTGATCCTAAAGGTCTTTTCCAAGCATAACAATTCCTGTGATTCCCTCACACACCTTATTTTCCACATCCCTGATGACTCCTTGGTCCACCTCATTCTTCAGACACTGAAAACTGAACGACTCCCTTGACTTCAGGCCTTGCCTCTTCCCTGGGACCACTAAACCAGTTTTGTCATGGGAAAAATGAGCCCCAGACCTTGGGTGAGTTTGGCTGAAGGAATTCCAATCAGTTCTCAAGTGCCTGCCTGACAAAACAAGGAACACTAATGTTGCTTTTCAGCTTCAGATTTCCATTACTAACCATTAGTGTATGAACATATTTCCAGCAACCTGAAGGTGTCTCCTTGGTTGTGCCCAGGTGGAACTGCAGCTGGCACAGCTCTGTTTCACTCCTTCTGTTACACAATTATGGTTATGGTGACCCCAAACTGCCCCAACAGGAAATTTAAGAGTATTTCAGGCCAAATGTAAAACAGATACTCAGCTGCATAAAGATGCAGATGGAAATCACTCAAATTATTACAGCTAATTAAAGTCAGCATGCATATACAAGTATGGGGTTGTAAACAGTTGTAATGAAAATATTGGTCCTTGCTTTTGGAATTATTAAATCAACACTTTGAACAGATTCAGAAAAACAGACAGAGCAAGAACCAGGGCTGAGAGGAAGACTTCCATAAAATCACCAACTCAGTGGTTGGCAGCTGCCAAGAAGGAAGGCCTCAAGAGTTGTTACAAAAGCAACAAGCATGACACAGAAAAGAAGATTAAAGCCATCACACACATCCATGGCTCCTTCCCACCAGGTGCTCTGGGAGCTTTGGGCAAACACAGAAGTTAAAAGTAGAAAAGGGTCAAAAGAGAGCAATGGAGGTGATGAAATGCATGAAACAACTTCCATATGAGGATTGACTGAGTGGAAAATGCAGCACAGAAAAGATTTGACTGAAAGGGGAATGTTTCAGGGGGGTTTGTATTGTTGAATAGCCTGGAGAAGGGGAATAAAAACCAGCTCTCCGTCTCCTGCACTGGTGCTTGGGCTGGAAGTAAAGGTTGTGCATCTTCAGCATCCTTTGGCTGTCCAGGCCTGCCAGAAGCTGCAGCAAACTGTGTCCCTTTGGGCTTGGGCTGCTTGAGTTCTGCCCAGCCAAACCTCACATGGGTGTTGGCCCTTCCCTTTGCTGTCCCCTCCATTTTCAGGAAGGGAGAAGCTCACAGGGGCTCACGAGGCAGCTGGACCAGTGCTCAGCCAAGAGCTGCAGCTGGAATTATAAACTGACAAATCCCATCAGCCTGGCCTGAAAAAAGGGCTTGGACACCACAAGGGATTAGGCAGAGGAAGAGAGGGAGAGGGAAAAGTATGAGATATACCCTATTTTTGCTTTTTGTCACTTGTGGCATGTCCATTCTTACAATGGCTAATAAAATCAGAGTGACATTTAAAACCCCAAAGAACTTAATGGACTTTTACCCCCCAAACTATACAGCGTTTTCTGTTCTGCCTTAAGCTGTGATTTTTGTTTAGTGGTAGCTAGAAATGAATAATTAGCAGTGGGTAAACAACTGCTGAGAGCATTGTGAATCTTGGTTGTGATTTATGGAGATGTTTGGTGGAGATGCCTTCTCATGGCTCTGTTTTCCAGGACAGTTTTTCCCTTCAGGCCTCCTGGGGTGACTCCTCCCTGTTATTTACTCTCCATGCCAAGGGCACAGCTGGTCTGTGAGGACAACTGGCCAGGCTGATGCATTACCACTGAGATCACAACAGGAGGGGATGATGGCTTCAACCTTTCACACAGTTTTCATGTTATTAGATGAACTGATCTCAAAGATACAAACCAGGTCACTCCAGGTTTTGGGAGAAAGCCAATATTCCCACACACAGATGTTGTTAAGACATCTCACTCCTTATCTTTAGTAAGGCAGAGGCCAGAAGAGTGTGCTTTTTGCTGTTCAGAGCTGATAAGCACACACAGATGCTTCCTGCTGGATGCTGTCAGGGCTCTGCAGAGCCCTCGGGAGCAGCAGCGAGACCCGACATGGGCAAACACTCTTTTTATCTCTGCTGGTATTTTGAGTCCTTTGATCCTCTTATTTCAAATCTGGATCCAAAACTTCCCAATTTATCTTTATTTTAGGCTCCAGCAGGAGAGAACAATCTTCTAAAATCCATGAAACTTCTCAGCAGTGATGAAACCTCTTAATTTGAAAACATTTTTTCTGCCCCAGGAGCATTCAGAGAGCAAGGCTGGGCTCAAGAAAAGAACTACTGTTTTTAAAGAAAAGGTGTTTCCCTGTTGTAGCAACACAGGCTCAAAGCATGTTGACCTTTTTACCTCCAGCCCTGTACACGATAGGTTCATTCAAGCCCCAGGAAAGCCTTGGGGCTCCTCTGCTCACACTGACTCTGCCACTGGCACACCAGAAATACCCACCCTCAACAGAGGAGAGTGAACCAATGCTTTGCTGCTTTTCTATCAGCAAGCCAAACATCAGAAATCAGTGCTTCTATTTGCAAAGCCATTTGTTCCAGCAGCCTCCAAGCCAGGCTCCTGCACTGCTGAATTCCTTCCCCTGGCAATACTGGGGGAGCAGCAGGATGGAAACTTTCCGGAGACAAACAAGCTCTGCATAATCAGGAAGTCGGTGAGACCTTGTTGTGGAACAACAGCATAAGCTGCATAAACACTTTTACATTTCATGGCTGATAAACAAAAGAGAAGTTCTGGGTTTGGAAAGGGAACAGTTCACAGATCAAAGGGCATGGAAGATGTATTTGCTGAGTGCCCTGTGAAGCTCCCTGCCCTGCCCGTGCAGGCACCACCAGCCTCTCACAGCCAGCCAGGTGCCACCATGGACCTCCTGAAATCCAGGCTGTACATTAAAGTCTTACAAAGTCTTCCATATGTTCCTTTATTCATAAGGAGACTAAGAGGAGAGAGCCAAGCTTAAACCCATCAGCAGCAAGACCTTATTTCTAATATAAACATCAGCAAGTGACATCATGGAGGAGAGACTTCCCCTCAAATCCAATTTACATTGTCTGATCTGCTCCAGAGACAAACGCCCCTAATCCCTGCAGGGGTAACCTCCAGGCAGCTCACCTTGTCCTGGGAGGGCAGCCCAGCTGTGCCAGCCCCAGGAGTGTGCCACTGACCTGCCCTGGCAATGTGGGTCACCCCTGGTGACCACAGCCCTACAGGGATTGCGCCCAGGGGGACCCACAGGAGGAGGAAAGGGCACAGCAGGGACAGGAGTTACTGCAGAGATCCCTGAGCAGTGGAGCAACAGGATAATGGAGAAGGCAACAGAGCAGGCCTTAGCAGGAGAATAGAGCTGATGGTTGGGTTTTTTCCACAGAATGCATGATTGGGCTTTTTTTTTTTTTTTTGCAAGTGTTGTGGGTTATTGTAGCAAATTTAAAAGCTTGAAAACTGATCTTTTTCTGAGCTGCAAACACACCACACTCTTTGCCATTTAAACTAATCAAAACTATCACTTGCTGTGGGCAGACACTTTGGAAACACAGCATGTCCCACAAGTCTGTAGAGAAGCTTTTTCCCCTCTGCCTGCTCAGACAGCATTTCCTCTCAGCCCTGTCACACTGCTCCTTCCACCAGATGGTTTGCTGGTTCCTATTCCAGCTAAGAGGGATTTAACCAGCTTGGTTTAATCCTAGCAGTTGTCATCCACTAAGTGTTAATGCTCTGACACCGTTTTTAATCCTGGGGGATTTCTTTCCTCTCTGCCCTCCCCGTGCTGTGTGGAAAGGGAGGGAGGAGAGTGCCCAGGGCACGGAGCTGGTAAAGAACAACCTGCACAAGGCTGTGCTCCAGGTTGGCAACAAGGGGACAGGTACCCACCTGGCACTCCTGGGTGATCCACCCAGGGAATTCCAGGTGGGAGATCCAAATGGCCGGGAAAGAGCTTTTGTTGTCATAGGGAAGCTCAGTGATTGCCTGTGAAGCAGAAGCCAAAGCATATATAAAATTAGCTTGGTCACTTTTTACCTTGCTCAGGCTATTTTGTGTCTTTCACATCACCCAATTGTTTTTATATTTTTCACCTTAATGTATTCCCTGTTTTCTGAAAACTAGAATCTAATTTAGTAGCTTTAACAGTGGTTTTTTTCTCCCTTCTAGTGGTCATATTTCCTCCTGTGCTGCTGAGCCCATGAACCCAGCACATCCCTGTGTGCATCACAAACATCCTTTGGAATGTGGGGCACTGCCAGGGCTGATCTGCAGCAGCTCCTTATCCTGCACATGCCAATTCACACCGACCTTGTCACCTGGATCCAACTGCACCACTGGCAGCCTTCCCCTTCCCCTTCCCCTTCCCCTCCACAGGGCACCGGCCCTGGGTGCTCCCAGCAATGACAGGGATCACCTGGCAGGCAGGCATTTAACACCCTGCAAAAGATGGTCACTTCTTTAGCAACACAAGGGGGAAAAAAATAATGAAATTAGATCTCAAGGAGCCTCTTTGCTATCAGTGGAGCCCCTCCAGGGCAAACCCTGCTCCAGAAAACATTGATGCTCCTGCAGAGCACACCATTCCTGGACAGAGAGCAAACCTGGGAAGCAGGAGAGTTATTCACCAGGCGTGCTCCTGCTGTCCTTGCAGGAAAGCTACACAAAAGAGAAATTATTTGGATTTTTACATCAGAACCCATTCCCCAGAGGAGTGAGTTTAGAACATGTAGCATCAGGTCAGTTAATTGTGACAAAATCTTTTTAGCACAACCAGGCAGTTCTGCCACCCTCAGATTTGAAAGCAGCTGGATTTTATTTTTTTTTTTAAAAAAAGCTCTGACTGAGAGGCTTATAAATTGTCTCAACAGCAGCCAGACAGCCCTCACCAAGCTGCCTTCAGTAAACTCAGCATGAAGTCATTCAGCAGAGCTCAGACTGTGACCTCACACCCAACTTAATAACCATTCACACATGTGAAATTAATACTTTTTAGATGTTTGCAGGATGAAGCTTTTAAATAAACATTTCCAGGTACTGAAGGAGCCATTTCTAAAGAAAATATGAGCCTCCTCTGGTTATGACTGGGACCCTGAATGAGTCAATCCTACTTCCAATTTGATCTGGATTTTTGCTTTTTGCATTAGCATTTTACAGAGCATAACCCATGTGTTTTTACAATAGAAGTGTGTATTTCTTCTACTTCCCTGTAATGCTTTCAAGGAGCAGCAAAGGAATTTTTACCCAGGTTTTCTAACTAGTCTTCAAGCAGCAACAGGTCATGCAGGACTTCTGCCCTAAAAAGAAGCAGGTGGAGACATGTTGCTGTAATGGAAACCTCAGCAAGGGTGCAGCTGCTTAAAGAGGTATGGCTCAGGTTATATTTATATTTCTCTGTGTATATAATTTCCAAAGTCCTTTACTATCCCTCCACATGTTTATACACTCTGTGTATTCCCTTCTTTTTGTACAGACACCACTTTGCTTCCCCCACTGCCCACCTGGGCTCAAACCTCTCCTTCCTTCCACAAAGGGAAGACGAACAAACACAACTTTTCAATCCACCCCTGTTAATTATGGCTCTGGAATTTATGTAGCTCAGTTCATTTTAAGCAAGCTCTTGAACAGGAATACTGGAAGATAAAAAGATATGCAAAATGCAATTAGAAATGGGTGGAATGTTTAGTGTGCTGGGACAGCTTTTATTCCCCATTTCACAGAACACTGTAATTTTACCTCAGGCTGACTTTCTTCCCTCCTGTTGCTCCATTCCAAATAATCATAGAATCATGGAACAGTTTGGGTTGGAAGGACCTTAAAGCCCACCCAGTGCCACACCTGCCATGGACAGGGACCCCTCCCACTGTCCCAGGTTGCTCCAAGCCCTGTCCAGCCTGGCTTTGGACACTTCCAGGGATGGGGCAGCCACAGCTTCTCTGGGCATCTGTGCCAGAGCCTGCCTGTAATACATAATTCTATATACAATTAAATATACATTATAAATATATATATGTATATGAAGATGCAAGGGTCCCAGCCAGCCAAGCAGAGCTGATGTGTGCCATTCCCTGCCCAGGCAGGCCCAGGTCAAGCTGATTCCCTCTGCAGTGCCTGCAGGAGACACACAAGCACTTGAGTTGCCACCACCACCCTTCCCCTTGTTTTACTGACCCCCCTTTCCCCCAAAGCTGAAAGTATAAATCAAAACATTAAAAGGGAAATTGGGGTTTCACTCTGCCCTCCAGTTACACACACAGTGCCCACTGCCATGGAATTGCAGCACTGCCTCTTCTCCTTCACCTGCAGCAAGAAAACATGGTTTGACTCAAGACATGCAGCTCTCTTCAGGAGAACTAAACCCAACCAAACCAGGCAATGCCAAGGATTAATTCCACAAGAATTTAGCCCCAGGCTGGCTCGGGGTGGCAGTGCCAGAAGCCCTGCAGGGCTCCCTCCCCAGCCAGGGGCAGCAGGTCAGTCCCTCACTGTGGCTGCTCTGAGGGTCACCTTGGCTGTGCCATCCAGGCACCAACCAGACACTGTGGCCCCAGGGAGGATGAAGACAAACCTTATGTTTTAAGATGGCCCTTTCTAACCCAAATCTGCTCCTGGCCTGTGAGAGCATCCTCTTCTGGAGGAGAAGGAGGAGGAGGAGGAGGGACCCCTGCCCTGCCTCAGGGGAGAGTGAGTGTCCCTGATACTCACTGTCCCTCCTGCCACTGAATTCCCCATGTTCACTACTGCTGTAAGACTATAAACCAAAATTGAACACTGGCACACAATCCCATTGCAAATAATCACAAGAATTGGTGCCCCAACAGTTGTTTCATCATTTCTACCTGAAGCCCTTTTTAGAGGTCCTTGGGCAGCCAAGAACCAAATCCCAGGTAAACTCCAGTGTGTGGTTATTCCATATCCCACTGAGAAAGCCAGCTCAAGTCTTTGTGGCAATGGCTGTGTCTGAGCAAAGTGCTGACCTCCTGATCGATGTTTAGGGCTCTAACACTGGGATTTCTCCAAGGTGCTGATGGGAATACCATCCCCCTTCAGGAGGATTATCCTTCTCTGGAAATGTCCCCTCTGCTCAGACTGTTCCTAACCCTTGCTCCTCATTGCTGTGCTGCAGAGGTTACTTTGGTTGCACAGTACATTTACTTGCAAATGCTTTCAAAATCATGGCCATGATTCTTATCCCCTAAGACTTCATTAAAAAAATCTACTCATTGCAGTGTTATTTTGCATGATGTCAGTGATTATCTCTGCTCTTCCTCAGGACAACAGCTTGTGCAAACCTGTGTTCCACAATTAGTAAGACAGTACCCCTGGTCAAAAAAAAGAGATGATGCTTTTACTCTCATCCTTTCTTGAATTTAAGCCCTGACATGTACACCTGCTTATGCTAAATACCTCTGGTTATTGTCTTTTATCCCAAGGAAGTATAAATGTATATTATTTTAACCAAACACAGAGGTCTGGCTGGAACATGTAGCAACCAAGACTCTTGGTCCTGTTGTAACCTGTAACAATCACCCACTTTCCAACAGTCGAGTTTAATGTTTCTTTGATGAGCATTTTCCCTTCTGCTCAGCAGTTAAAATAGAGAGTTCTCCTGTGTTAGGGGCATGTTGCTCTCCACTCTGCCCCGTGCTCTGTGGCAGGAGGTAAGGACAGGGACCAAGGAGCACACACCAGGGTTGGACTGCGAGGACAAAGGTCCCTCCACACATGGAAAGGACACTCCGTGGTGCTGCAGCCTCCCCTCTCAGGCTGGCTCTGACAGAGAGGAGCAGCAGAGGCTTCCCAGAGCAGCCTCCTTCCCTGCAGAGAGCACAAGGATAAAGCCAAAGGCAGCAGGGGAGCTATTCCTGCACTGATGGCAGCTGAAGCCTGTTCCTCTCAGCTGTCCCTCACAGGAGGAGGTTTTGGAGAAGATAGAGGAGAGCTGATGCCTTCTTCATTACAACCACCAGCCTGATCCTTACATACTGATTTAATGAACACCAGCAGAAGGGAAACAGGAATTCTGCACTCAATATGGCTGGAAAATCCCTGTGCCTGGAGTAGCTGGCAGAGCTGCAGGGCAGCACAGGACACCAACCCCTTCCTTTCAAACAAATCCAGTGGGCTCAGCAAGTACTGTTTAATTTAAACACTCTCCCAGACCTCTGTCCCTTCTCACCCCACTAAGGCTTGAAATGGTGTCACAACCTCAGTACCTGTTCAGGCTGGTGAGTCCCACATGGCTCTGGACTAACCAACTACTCCCAGCAACCTCAAGCCCTCTTTAGAGCTCCCCAGCCAAAAAAAATCACAGGTAAATTAAATGTATAGTTATTCTACATCCCACTGCAGGATCTAACAGGGAATCACACATTTAATCCAGTGAAATGTGCTGTAATTTAGCCAAGCCAGATACCTTGTTTTGTCAAGTCAACCAACAACAGGCTTTTCCATCCATGACTTTATTTCAGGAATAAAGCTCTGCTTTCAAAGGAAATAGCTTTAGGCTGCATCACATGTTCTACCTCCATATGGTGAACAGTTATAAAACCCTTTTCTTCCACATATCCAGGAAAAGTCTGAGTTGCTGTCAAGGCTGACTTAACAGTCTGCTTTATCTCCTTAGTGGATGAACAGACCAAAATAGCCTTTTCCTCACAGAATGCTAACACAGTCCTGTTTCTATATATAAGCCCATGGATTTATTGCAAATCTACTGATAAAACAAACACCACAATAACTTCTGCAGACTACTTAGGGATTTCCCCCCCCACGCCCCCTACTTTAGAAAATCTGAATACACTCCTAGCATTTCTCATTTTAATCTTTTTTGAAGTTCCTTTGACAAGCATCTCAGAAAGCAGACATGAACCAAACAATATTAATTCATGTATTTGGGCTGAATCTGTCAGCCAGAGAATCACAGAAAGGGACCTTAAAGCTCCTCTCATTCCACCCCTAGACCAGGTGAAATTAAAATTATATCAATGCCTTAACTCATCAAAGGTGCATCTGGTAATGTGGTGGCCAGGGGAATTCCCAGTGTTGTTGGCAGTGGCATTGCCCAAACCTCCCCAGGTGTGACCTGGTGCCCAGTTCTCTGCACGCCTCTGCCAACCACTTGTGCCCTGCAGGCTCCCAAACACCTTCCTGTCCTTTATGGCTCTGCATGAAGCCCCAGGAATTCCTCCTTTGAGACACTTACTGTTAGCAGCTGATGGAATGCCACCCCCCTTCTTCTCACCTTATTGCCAGATCTCCAAACAAACCTGCATGCAAATCCTTTTTTAGTAACCTGAAAATAACTTCAAGGGTCTTTTCCAAACTAAATGATTCTATAAAAATGTTTAAAAATATTATTTAGGGTAAACATTCAGCAGGGTTTTTTTACTTCTTAATTTCTTCTATAATTCCTTCTTTCTCTCTGCTGCAGTTACCGACATGTTCTAACTGTTTGTGGATTCGAGTTCAAAATCTGATGTAATTCAGCAACAATAGGCCACACCTTTCGAGGGTTTCTAAGAAAGGTGTGGTCTAGAAAGTTTCTAAGGTGTGGTAACTATTACTGTGTCTTGTGCTTGGAGGGATGGGGAAAGGGGTGAAGTGCAGCTGGATGGGGAAGTGCTATTATATAATGCACCCAGCCTGGGCTCCAATTATCCACTAATGCAATTATTTTTTGTTTTCTTAAAGTTCTTCTGACTAAGCTTTTTCTTCTGCTTTTCCATCAACGTAGGCTTTGAATATGAGAATTTCCCTTTCACACTGTTCAGCAACTGCCTTCCATTTCCTAGGAATTAGTAAATGCTAAACTGGATGTGCCAGAGCTTAAGCAGAGCAGAAGTGAGAGAATCCTTGGTTGAAGCCAGAGGGGAGGGGGCTGTGTCTTGTGTTCAGCAGCTTGTCTGTGGTGCTCCTTTGTTTTGGAGTTTATACGTGGGCTTTAGGGCTTGCATTTTTTTTCAGATGACTTAATTTTCCTTAAATACAGAAGCTCATGCAATGATGTCAGGTTTGTAGGCAGCTGTGCTGGCCATCACCTCTGCATGCTCCTCCCAGCTGTGGGTCTGCACAGCAACCCTGGGCTGGGCAGGCACCTGGGGCAGGGAGGAATCCAGGGGGAGCAGAGGGGAATCCAGGGGGAGCAGAGGGGAATCCATGGGCCAGGCACCTGGAGCAGGGGGGAATCCAGGGGAAGGAGAGAGGAATTCAGGGGCTAGGACCTGGAGCAGAGGGGAATCCAGGGGGAGCTGGGGTGGCTGTTTGCTGTCAGATCTGGCAGAGTGACACTTGCACCCTCCTTTGTTACTCACCCACTGACTGCCTACAATCAGCTGTAATTCAGGTAATTGTACTGCTGTTCAGCTCTGGTGTTTGGCTGTTAATGCTCCTGTGTCTTGCTCACCTCCAATCACTAAGATTACATTGGTTTTTAGGAGGGGCAGTTAAAAAGTACTGAAGGTGAAGCATCTGGGAAAGCACAAGGTGTTCCCTTCCCTCAAAACATGAAGCAGAATAAAGATGAAGAACAGATCTGGCAGCACAGTTTGCATTTCCCATTATTATCATTTGCAGTCCCTGCATGTTGGGGATTGCAAGGGAAAATGAGCTGCTCTGAAACCTCTTTTCATTGCTCCTGAGCAGCCTGGTTGGTCCATGTTTCCAAGCCTCTCATTACTCAGCCAGACACTCCTACTGTTGTCACCTCCTTGCTTTGTTTACCCATGACTGAGTGCATTTCTCCCTCACCATGCAAGCAGGTGTTATTATTTATGCTTATTTTCTTAAATAGCCTCCTACAACAGACTTCTTCCTCTTGCAAACACAATCTCCTTTGTGCTTGTTTTTTCATAGGCCCCAGCTGAGGTACCATTGCCACTGTCATTGCTCCAACCCCTGAAGTCTAATCCCAACACAAGAAAGATGTGGACCCATTGGATCAAGTCCAAAGGAAGCCAAGGAGATGCTCCAGGGCTGGAGCCCTGTGGGAATTGGTTTACAAAATTTAGAATGGAGAAAATCCTGTCAGAAATGGATTTATGGAGAGAATGAAGAAGCCACCTCTAATTCCTTAACAATTGATGTTTTTAATCTTGTTTAAATGTACAAAATGGTTGTTTAAATGTCTTTTTGCAAAGTCACTGCTTCTCCTACCCAGAAGACCTTGGGAGACCTGCTGTCTCAGGGGTCTGGAGGGAAGTTGCAACATGCATGTTACCTGAACCCCCTTCCTATTGAATGTAAATCCCCTGATTTCCCACTGGCCCAAAGCCAAACTCCCTCTTGTTTCCTTTTGGTGGGTTTTGGATCCCTCCAAGGTCCATATAAACCCTGACCTGCAGAAATAAACTCTCTCTCTCTCTCTCTCCTCCCTCTACTGTGGTCTCTGTGTGGTCCTTTTTGGGCTCTCTGGGACCACGTGGTCAAGGGGCAGTGGGGGAGCATAATTTATCCCAGGTAATGGACTAAGCCCCAGGACCAGGAGAACCCACCATACCATTGGGAAGGAATTGTTCCCTGTGAGGGTGGGCAGGCCCTGGCACAGGTGCCCAGAGAAGCTGTGACTGCCCCATCCCTGGGAGTGT
>JAWWLZ010000004.1:23954913-23965383 GCA_035041345.1 Poliocrania exsul | reverse complement strand
TTTTGTTCCCATCCATTTGCCAAGTCCTATTCCTGTTTTCCTTTTTGAGTCCCATTCCTGTTTTCCTTTTTGAGTCCTATTCCTGTTTTCCTTTGGGGTTTTTTTGCTGTAGCTGGAAAGCCAACCCACTTGCCTTTAGTTTGCATGAGCAAGGTCATACCTGGACCAAAGTACCTGCCAGGGAATGTGCAAAGAGCACCAGGAAAATGTGAGGGTTCAGTTCTCTGATCTCATATTCCAGCTGAATATGGAATATGGAATATGGAATATGGAATATGGAATATTCATGGCTGCAAGGCCAGCCCTGCTGAGCTTCTGCTGCAGGGACTGGGATGTCTGGGCACTGGCACCACTGTGCCCATCAAACTCTGAGGGAAATGGGCATCAAGGCATATTTAAAGGGAGAAAAAAGACAATTTCCCTTCTGTTTGTTGTTACTGGAATTGTAGAGCAAACGAATCCATTGAAATTTATGCAAGTGTATGAGATGAATGGAACTGTGAAAGTGTTGGAGGTTTCACTGAGTGACCCTGCACTGAGTTACCCATTTGGCCTTGGACACAGCAGGAGGAGGGTGCAGCAGGCAGGAGGGTGCAGAGCCAGGAGGGTGCAGCAGGCAGGAGGGTGCAGCAGGCAGGGGGATGCAGCAGGAGGATACAGCAGGCAGGAGGATGCAGCAGGCAGGGGGGTGCAGCAGGCAGGGGGATGCAGCAGGCAGGAGGGTGCAGCAGGCAGGAGGGTGCAGCAGGAGGGTGCAGCAGGCTGGGGGATGCAGCAGGCAGGAGGATGCAGCTGGCAGGAGGGTGCAGCAGGCAGGAGGGTGCAGCAGGAGGGTGCAGCAGGCAGGGGGATGCAGCAGGCAGGAGGATGCAGCAGGCAGGAGGGTGCAGCAGGCAGGGGGGTGCAGCAGGCAGGAGGGTGCATTCTGTCCCCTCAGCTCACGAACCAGACTGGAAGCCTTGGGGGAGATGAGTGAAAATACAGATATTTCATATATTTATATCATATATGTGAACATCATACCATCAGTGATGTGACTTCAGCAAACCCAGTCCAAACTGCCCTACGGCCACCACTCCCACATACACCCAGAACTCAGACTCACAGGATCACTGAGGCTGCAAAACCCCTCAGGGATCAGTGAGTCCAACCATTGCCCAGCACTGCCAAGGCCACCAACAAACCTTTTCCCCAGGCACCACATCCACAAGTTTTGGGCAACTCCCAAACTGCTCCATCTTGGGATCATGGCAGGATCATCCCCAGGAAAGGAATGACATGATGTTACTTCAGAAAAGCACAAAAATTCCCTTTGGAGGCACATGGAAGTCAGGTTAGGTCCCTAGCACAAAAGTTGGAGCAAAATAAAATAGAGTTCAAAAGCAAGATCAGGTTGTTACAGCTCTGAAACACCAAGAAAGATGCCAAGAAAAGCTGCTCTTCATCATCAGTGATTGTTTTGCTAATCAGGTGGGATTACACAAGATACTTCAGTGAGAATTCCACTCTCACCCTGCACCTGTGGTTATTGTTTTTCAGCATACCTACTTTTGTTGGGTTTAGTATTTAATTAACTTTAAAGGAACACAGTCCCCAAAAGTGTGAGTGTAGCCTGAAATACTCAATTTCCCCCATTGCTGCTATCACTAATTTGTTTCACTATTGCTTAAATATGACAGTTCTGGTGCCTCCAACCTGAATTTTAGATGTTTGCAATCAGACATCTCCCATATTCTATCACATCATGCCAATGTCTGAGTTTAACACAATTCCTCAGCACAATCTTCTCAGCATATGAAAACTTCATGGTTTGCCCAAATCTCCAGTTCTTGGGGAAACTTCCTGCTGTTTCTCTTTGGTGTTGAAAAGCAAAACTGATTGAAAGTGTATTTTAAAAAGCCAGTGGAAGTTAAGAAGAGAGTCACATGAATAACTCATGGTCCTGGAAACAGCTGTGCTGCTTTTGGTGACAAAGGGCTGGGTTTGGGCCTTATGTAACTCCAGCAAAATCAATATGCAGCAAATGTACTGACCCAGAAAGGGCTGTGAGCCCAAATTTAGAAAATTAGACAAACTGCCTCATCTCATGGCTTTAAATGGGTGTTCTTTGGCCCCCCAAATATCTTAGTTGCTGTCATGAGTGATGTGTTGGCAGCAGATTGGGTCACTTGCTGATCAAAACAGGTTCAAAGTTAAGCACTGTTGTATTCTGAGTGTTTGACAACTGGAGGAGTATGTTGGTCCATTAAAATATCCTAAAATCCAAGCTACACCCACCCTAAGTGTAACAGTTTGTCATGCACCCACCACCTTCATCCAAGGCAGGTTGGGTGGGGTTTGGAGCAACCTGGGCTAGTGAGAGGTGTCCCTGCCCATGGCATGGGTGGCACTGGATGCACATATAATGTCTGTCATATTTCTATTTTCATAGAAGGAGATCAAGATAATCCTGGAAAACCTCCCTCCTTTCTTTGTTATGGATGGAATTACAGTTCAATATAGAATAGTCACTCCAAGTGATCCAACAGGCTGTGCAATAACCTATTGCAGATCATCTCTGCTCTGCTCAGCAGAGCCCTGTAATGACAGCAGCAAGGAAGGGATCCTTCTTGTGCCAGCTGTCCTCATCCTTTGCCATTGTCCCCAAGAGAAGGGGAGTCCAGCTGCAGCTTGAGCCTCTGCTCATTAGCCCATTTTCTGTGTTGCAGCCCCCTGAACCCCATGTCCACCACCACAGCTCCCATGCCTGAGGGTGAACACCCAGCCAAAGGCACAGGGCAGTGCCACCCTCGGCCCTGAAACCTGCAGGCATCTGATCCCCAGCCAGTCCCTCAGCACAGAGAACAGGAGGCAGAAGGTGAATGATCCAAGATTATTCCACAGAACTGGTTTGCTGTAACTACACAGACTCAGGACACGTTTCCCATAGCCAGGAATGGGTTTCTCAGCCCCTGCTCTCCTGTTCCTCTGGATGCAGCTGGTCTGAAACAGAGAACAAGTGTCAGCATCTGCCAGGGAGGAAGGACATCCAGCTGCTCCCTGGCAACTCCAGGGAGGAGGAAGGAGCCTGGCAGCAGGCAGGGAGAGCTCCCAGGGCACTGGTGTTGAGAGGTCTGGTGTGCCAGGATGAGTTTGCAGGCAGAAGAGCCAGAGGTGGGCCTGGGAATGTGAATGGAGACTGGAAAAATGGCCATGGATAATAAAGAGCTGAGCAAGTCCTAAGGTAAGGAGGAGTCAGGACTGGCAAAGTCAAGTTCGTCAAGAGACTTCCTTTGTGGACAAAGACAGATTGAGTGGAGAAGGGTAAAGGAAAACTGTGGAAGAGCTCCTGCTGACAGGAGAGATGTCACAAAGGGTCAGATAATGCCTCCTTCATTCTGCCTGTTTAGTTCTGTTGGGTTTGGGGGTTTAATTCTGAAATGGGGAAATTCTGGAAAGCTCGAGACTGTTTCCTTGTTCTGCTTCCTCCACCAAACCTTTCATTCTTTCCCCAAATACATAGTTCCCAGTCCCAACATTTAATTTTTCAAGGAGGTAGCCAGGAAGGAGAGAAGATACTCCAGCAACACCTGCAGCCAGCCAGTTATTGTGGCCTTCATCTTTCACTGATGACTTAAAAAGCCTCAGGTTTTTTATCTTATCCAAATGAAAATACATCTTTCTGGATATTTCCTCCCAGATAACAATGGGCCACAACCCTGACTCACTCATGAAAAGGGAGTGACTACAAAACCAAAAGGGATCCAGCTTTCACTTACAGATTTTAAACTGGACATTATGAATGATAATGCCACTGCCCCTTTCCCAACAAACACATTTCAGATCTTGATTATTTGGAAGGGAAAGGAAAAGATAAAGCATCCCATAAAAGTATTACAAGGTAAAGCCTCTGGGGGTTGTTTCCCCTGATGAAGAGTGGGTAATTTATCACCTTGGGAGTTGCCAAGTGACATAAAAGCAGGCAATGAAAATTACTGAAGAAAGGACATTCAAAAGACAAGAGGCAAAAAACAAGAGATGAAGACAGATTATGAGTTTTGGGGACAGCAAGACAACATTCTCAGTTTCTTTTTAGAACTTCAGGCCTCAGCAATACAAAGTGGACTGATATGAACATGTGTTTTGTTTGCTCTAGTACCTCCTAGAACTCACAAAAGCTGAATTCACACTCTGGTTTTTGGAGTGGCCACGTGATTTGTTGGGTCTGTGGGTATTATCTGAAGGCAGCTTGTAGAAAACCACTTGTGCCTTTTCCTCTTCTCCCTAAATACATCTAACTCCTAATGCTGGAGACTCCTGTGGTAATTAAAGATGTGAAACTGTAAGTAAACCTGCTGTAATTACCAGAGTAATTTGGTTGAAATCAACTCACAGGGCTGATGGGATGAGGGAAGGAAATGTTAGTGCAGTCAGTGATTTCCCACAGTTGCACAGGGGCCAGATCTTGTTCCCACAGAGTTCAGAGGTGAAGAGACTGTTCAGGGACAGGAGCAGAACCTGCTGTTGGCTGGTGGGGATGGCTGAGGAGCTCTGAGGCTGGAACACAACAGGGCAATTGTCTTGGCACCACAAACTTCTCCACATCAGCGTGTTACAAACTCTTCCCTTATGTATGACTGTGAGTCCTTAACACCAGGGGCAAAATACAGCATTTCATCTTCATGAAATTTAAGTTTGCTGTTTAACCTCCTCTCCTGACTACCCTGGTATGGTGATACACAACATGTGAGGATGGCACTGTGGGATACACACACACAGACAAATATTTAAAGAAACCAGCTGGGCATTCCCCCCAGTGCTTGACCAGCTGAGAGCACTATTAATACCCCAGTGTAACACAAGCAGCCTGTAGCAGTTACCACTCTGTGTGCTAAAGGGATGGAGCCAAAAGGTGACATGCATGACCTTCTAATGGAACTCACAGTCCTCAGAGAGCAGATGGACATGACACTGAGTGTGTGTCACACCCCTTGTTGCCTCTAATTCACCCCCATGGGCAGCCACCATGCTGGAATTTGAAATCTCTCCAGCTTTTTGGGCCCCCTCAAGGCAGTGTGGTAATTCAGGTTCTGCAGGGGACACTGGTGCTGCAGGAAAAGTCTTTCTTGCTCCAAAGGTGCTCCTTGCACTTTTCCCTGTGCTGCTCTGACTTACCACAAAGCTTCCAGGCTCCTTCTGTTTGCACCTGTGGGCCTGTCTTCACCTGCACCACACTTGGGTTATGAGATGTTCTGTGACTGCATTACAAGGTGTTTGCAACTCGAGGTTGCTCCTGGCCATTAATAGATTCCTGATTAAATCAAAATGTGTGCTGGGTAGCTCTAAAATAAGATGGCTTTGTTGCTGTTTGCTTGTGTTTGAATTTTATATTCTCCCTAAGGAGAAACTTGATATCACTTTTACTTTAATGGTGACAATTTCCTTTATATAAACAGATATTAAACATGGACACCTCCCATTTAAGCTGTCAGAGATTTGCTTGAATTGGCATTACAACCAGAAGGTGCCAAAACAAAAAGGTGGGAACAGTGCACAAAGAGCAGCCTCAGCTGCCTCAGGTCTCCTTTTAGCCCAACCACTAAAGCAAATCCCATTGCATAAGGAAGCCCTTCTAGCATTCCTTGCACAGCCCCTGTCCCTAAATCCCCTCTGGTGAGCCCAAGCCCCTGTGGCACTTACCAGGGGGTTTGGAAACAAAAGAAATGTTCTATGTAATAAACCAGACCTGTGCCAAATGTTAAACAAAACCCCATCACATTGAAAGACCTCATGGTATGGAGGAAATCAAAGAGAATCCACGTATCAAAAGGGGTTTTTTCAGACACTGTCGAGCTGCAGCATCACACAAAGTGAGGACAGAGTTATAATGAGGAGTTTCTGTGATCTTTGGAATAAATGATGGGGTTTAAGATTAATTTATTGCTATTGATCAAGAAATAGTATAGCCCATCTTTGGCTTGTTCCTGTGCATGTTGGAAAAACAACCCTGCCAGGGGGTTCTCCCTGACCTCCTGCCTTCCAGCCAGCAGGAATATACAGTGGGAATAGCCTTCCTCTCACAGGACAGAAGGGCTTTCCTACCTTTCTCTTTTTTTAATCATGTTAGTCATAACATTAATGGGACTGAAAACCATAAGCAGAGTTAAAGTAACTTTAGAAATCTACTCCTCTGCTTGTGCAGAGGTTACAAATGCAGAGTGCAACTCTTCAATCAATTTTGCTCTCATAGCTTTAGATATTAGCATTAATTGAAAAAATAAAATTGAGGGGTGCTGGATTCTTCTATAAAAGCTGAAAGAAGAGCTCTGCTTGTAAAAAAAAGCTCAGACACAAGGGCTATGGACTTACTGGTATTTTGTCATTGCCAGGAACCTTTTATGGGCTGATGATATCACAGGATGTTTAATTCTCTTTTACTTTCCCAGAAAAGCAGAGAAATCACTGCCTGCTGATTCTTTATGTCATTTAAAAGCTAACCTGTCTGGGAGGTGGAGAAGACAGGCAGTGCATTCCTCACAGCCTGGTGAGCCCAGCCCTGTGCTGCCCATGCTGTGTCCTGCTGTGGCTAATTACAGCCACCCCTTAATGAGCACATTGGGATGGAGGAGGCTGCAGAACACACCCTGGCAGGGAGCAGCCTTTTCCAGCCACACTGGCCCGGTGGGAGTTCCCAATTCTTTGGAGCAAGAGGCAGCCTCTGGGGTTTCCTCATGGCCCTTCCCTTCTCTGGCCTGACCCTGCCCCAACATGGCTCTTCTTTGGCACAAAGGCAATCAGGCCTTTCTTCACAGCTTTTCCAGAAATTCCACACTGTTACCATTTTTAGTATTTGAAGAAACACTTAGAGTTGAAAATTACTTTCTTCACATTCTGATTTTTCATTACTAATGATGTATCTTCAGATGGAGAAAAGTAAAAAGAAGGGCAAAGCCAAGTGGGAGCTGCCAGGCTGCAGTACAGGCAGCAAACATATTTAGTCAATGCAACCCCAAGGACAAATAGTACAAAGCTCTCACTTGTATGCACAGTCAGAAGCTGGCAGAAAGCTGAGGGGTCAGGAAGGCAAACAATTCCAGTGCAAACTGTTCTATTGTAACCCTCTGAACAGGATGTTTCAGCCAAAGAAACTATTGCCCTTATGGCAGCAAGAAAGACACACAGGTGTATGGAAAGAATCAGCATTTTTATGAGGTACAATAGAACACATTTGCAAATAGCACTGCCCAGCAACCATAACTTCACACAGACCAAAAGCATTTAATTTTAACGAGGATCCTGGTCCTGAATAAACAACCACCACATTTCAGGTTCTACAGAAAAGCCATAAACTAGAGATTTTTTAACAGCTCATTCCTGATCAGAAGCTGTTGAATATGCACAGTCCAACGGGTCAGACTTCAGTCCAGTCTCCTTAAAATCTAAGAATCCCAGGATGGTTTGGGAAGGGATGTAAAAGCCCATCCAGTGCCACCCCCTGCCATGGGCAGGGACACCTCCCATCAGCCCAGGGTGCTCCATCCTGGCCTTGGACACTTCCAGGGATGGGGCAGCCACAAAAGTGCCACAGCATTTGTTGGGGATCAGGGCTGAACATCACCTTTTGAATTGTTTGCTCCAAGAGTGATGGCAGGGCAGGCCCTGCTTTGTGAACATATCCCCACTCCTGACCTGGTGTTACATCTGGGTTAAATACTGTCCCAGGCCAAGGGAAAATAAGTTGTAACATAAATGAAGGTAGGAGCTCCATGCCCAAAATGGATCTGCTCTCAGTTGCCTGGGGAGACTTCTTTTGAAAGACTTATAAAAGCTGTAATTTTTCAAAACTTTTCTCTGTGCAAGATCCATCTGCAGCTGGGAGCTCAGAGGAGGCTGCATCTCAGAAACTGTGTCTTTGAGAGGGCAGGGTTGATCCTTCAAGGACAGGTAGTCAGAAGAACTGGGGTTTTTAAGACATTAACTAGCAGCCCCCTCAGAACCCTCTGTACATTTTCCGTGGACTTAATCCAATGGAATTAATTAAAGATACTTCTGTTTGCTTAATGGAAATGAGACAAGACATAATTTATAGCCTTGGTGTGGCAGGCAGTCTCTGCCTTTCTGTCCAACACAAATCAGGGAAGGTGACTGGTGCAAGAATGGGAATGGAGAAAGGAAAAAAGTTTACATTGCTCAAGAAAGATGAACAGAGACTTGATAGAGAACCTGCCTTCAAAATGTAAGGCCATGGCTATTAAACCTGTGTCTTTTAATTTACTCTTTCAGAGTGCTAATAAATTTCCTACCATCTTTGCTCCTAAGTAAAGAATTTACTCAAGATCATCAGTTTTGCCACAGGGAAAGGAAAGGAGATGAACTGCCCTGCTCAGAGTAGCTCTCACCAGCCATGGCAAACACCGTGCCAGAGTTTACAGGAACGAGTCCAGCACAGGCCATTAATCCCCACACAGCCCAAACACCATTAAAATGTCCCTGCTAAGGACTCTGAGAGCCAAGGCACAGAGAAAACATGTTCTACACAAGGACTTCTGAAACCAGAAGGAATTATCAAAAACCTTTCCAAAATGCAGCAAGGAAAAGCTCTGGAATGAGGAGATTGGTGTGATAATTCCAGAGAACACAAGGAACCTCCAACTGAAATACACAGCTATAAGTATTTTAAATACATTCACTACATTGTATTTGGCTTCGCAAAGCATTTTATTCACTCATAACAGCAATCTTCCATTTAAACCACAGGCAGGGCCCAATCCTTGGCTGGTGGTGCTGGACTGCACTGAGCTGTGCTGGTCTGTGGCCACAGAGGAACCCCACGTGATGCTGCATGTGAAGACATATTGGAGGGTGGGATGTCTTTATGGGAAGAAGAAAAAAGGGCTTTGTTCTTGCTTCCAGGACTAACTTATTTTTTCTACATTTCCTCCATTCTTAGTGCAGCAATCCAAGCCCCATATTTTGCTCTCACCAAATCCAGTATTTTCCCCTCTCAGGTGGTTTTCATGACATGGGTTTATCAGAGTCTGATGTTATGCCATTCAGCCTTTGCAATATCCAGAATCAACAAGTTCAGCCTTTCCTTTAGACATCAGATCTTTAGATGGGACATGTGGAATCCCTTATGATGAGACAGGGACCGACAGAAGAGCCACGTCAGAGTCAGGGGCACCACAACCCACCTGCATGAGGAGAAACTCACCATTTGGATGAAAAGTAAGAGGGTTTTCCAGGAGAGGTCTTTCCAGGCATTACTTTGGAATGCTGTACTTCCCATGGTGGGGGACAGCAGGTATGCAGAACATCCAGAGCCTCCATAACTTCATTCATTTCTTTTTGTAAATACAGTGTTGTTAGAGAAGTGTTTTGTTACAGAATTGTTCTTGACATCTTACAAACACTGTTCTGTGCAAGGACAGCTGTCAAACCAGATCTGAGATCACAGTGAACGTCACTGCTCTGTGGCTGCACATGTGCTAAGCCCAGTAACTCAGTCACCTGGTATCAACTCAGTCCCACCAGTCCCTTTCAATAGTGTGATCTTCTTCAGAAATCAGTTAAGACTTAGCATAAATTTCATTGGGAAGGATTGCAAAGTTTCTACCAATTTGCAATTAAAGTATTTGTATGTCATACAATTTCCATCATCACAGGAGATATAGTCATACCTCACCCAGAACAATGTTGTTTTAATTATGTAAAATAATTTCATGTTGACTACAAAGCAAGAAGCAGAGAAAAAAAACAACTTTTTTTCAGCATGAGTTTGGATCTTCAGAATTCAACTGGCCCAAAGGAGACACTGCCTGAGCTGCTGGCCTAGACACTCTTCCCAAAATCCCAGGTATTTCCCTGTCTACATGAGGACAACTGAGAACACTCATTGCCAACTGTGCTGTGGGGAAGATGCTCCTCTTGCTCTCTGATGTCACATGCGGTGGCTGATAATGAAAACTGATGGTGATTCATAAAGACAACTCCTTTCCTAAGAAAACTGGAACAGCAGCTTGCGTAATCCTGAGATTTACTTAATTAGGGAACATCTCAGCACCATTCTATTTGATCATCCTTCCTGTCTCTTGTCTTCACCTCCCGCTCCCTCCCAGCTTTGCCTTGCATTAGAATGGCCCTGATAAGACACTTCATTCAAAAAGAAAGCAGGGCGTGGAAGGCAGCGCTGGGGTGTGGCTGCTGCTTCAAAGGCTGAAAGGAGGCAGTGGGAATGTTCAGGGAGAGCTGGGAAGTCCCGTTTGCTGCGGGCAGAGTGAGAGGCTGGGGAGGGCTCAGCTGCAATGAGGGCATCGTGTGCCCCCAGAGATGCTGTGGGTGAGGATGTACCTACAGCCCCAGTGCCTGTCCCAGTGCAGGTGAGGATGTATCTACAGCCTCAGCGCCTGTCCTGGTGTGGGTGAGGATGTACCTACAGCCTCAGTGCCTGTTCTGGTGTAGGGGAGGATGTACCTACAGCCTCAGTGCCTG
>JAWWLZ010000004.1:23935527-23954613 GCA_035041345.1 Poliocrania exsul | reverse complement strand
AATAGGAGTAGTTCCACTGGGAATAGGAGTAGTTCCACTGGGAATAGGAGCAGTTCCACTGGGAATGGGAGCAGTTCCAGCAGTTCCACTGGGGAATGGGAGCAGTTCCAGCAGTTCCACTGGGATGGGAGCAGTGTGGGAGTTGCTCCCAGAGCAGGGACATGTCCCAGCAGCCCCGCTGTCCCCCAGCCCCGCCGCTGTCCCCCCGTCCCGCTGTCCCACAGCGCCCCGGGCCGCGCAGGACAATCCAGCCAGCCCCGCGTCCCGGCCGGGCGGGGCCGATCGCCGCCCCAGCACCGCCTCCTGCCTCGCTCCCTCCGTCCCTCCCTCCCTTCCTTCCTCCCTCCCTCCGTCGCTCCCTCCCCGCGCAGGCGGACGGGCGGACGGACGGTCGGAGCTCAGCCCCGCGCGTTCCGCCGCTCAGTGCCCGCGCTCCCCGCTCCGCTCCCGCCGCTCCCCGTCCCCCTCGGCCACACCGCGCCCTGCGCTGCCTCTCCCGGCGGGCCAGCGCTGCCCTCGAACCACCTTCGCCGCGCTCCGGAGCCTCCCAATATGTTCAGCGCCGTCTGCGCTCAGCGGCACCAGGTAGGGCCGGGCAGGGCCGCTCTTTGTTCGCGCCGGGCAAGGGCGGGCGGTGCGGGTGGGCCCGGCGCGATCGGGGCCCGGAGCGGCCACGGCCCTGTGGGGGCTGCACCGGGCCCTGCTCGGGGCTGCGGAGCTGCCACGGCCCTGTGGGGGCTGCACCGGGCCCTGCTCGGGGCTGCGGAGCTGCCACGGCCCTGTGGGGGCTGCGCCGGGCCATGCTCGGGGCTCCGGAGCTGCCACGGGGGCTCGGCCTGCGGGGGCTCGGCCTGCGGTCCCAGAGGCCGCTTGGTGCCTGCCCGGGCCCGGACACGGACACGATTACGGACACAGACACGGACACCTCCCCTCCCCTCCCCGGCCGGACACTGCCGCTCCCCGCCTGGTCCTGGCCACTTCGCTCCCCTCCCCGCCCGGACACCGCCGCTCGGTGCCTGCCCAGACATTCCCCGCCGGCCTCCCTGAGCCCGGGATGGTGCCTGGGGGGAGAGCAGGGTGGCAGTCCCGGCCTTGGAAGGAAAAGGCCCTTGCGGTGCAGACCGTGCGCTGCCTGACAGCTGGTACCAGTGGCACGGCCCGCTCTGTCATCCACCCCTGTTCTAGGGAAATCAGCGAAATCAGGGGCTGTCAGCCCGCATTAGTGCTCCTGGGGACGTCTGAGGAGGGGGTTTGTTGGGGGTTTTTTTGTTGTTTGTTTGGAGGGGAAGAAGTACAGTATTTTCTGCCTGCATGCACCAATTTCCAGCAGCTTTGTAGAATTTTTCAGAGGTGCTACAAGGTAGAAAGTACCTTTGCATCGCCACCTCCACTGTTCCTTCACCCAGGATTCCCACCGACAATAATAAAACCCCGATTGGTTACGATTTTATGCAGGATAGAAGCACCTTAGCAAAGTGAGGGGCAAGGTGTCCAAGTTATTCCTAAGGAGATGAGTGGTGATGGAGTAATGGAAACACAGTCTCATGTCACTCTTTATTTGTGTGGTTTGTGAAGGGAGGGTTGTTTCTTTTTTGTTTGTTTCCCGTGATGGGTGCGTAGACACCACATTTTCTGCCTTCTGTCAGGGAGCTACAGAATAAGAAGCCAAGCAGGATGTGGTGCTTTGCTGGTGAGATTGGTTTAATTTTAGAAAGCGGATTTTGTTGCCACAGTTCTGACTCCTGGAGCACAGGATGCAGCAGCCAGGGAATACTTTCCAGTTAGGAAGCTGTACTTTAGCTGCTGGAAATAAGCCTGATTTTGTTTTCCTCATCTTGAGTTCTGAAGGAGCAGGAGATGGTAAGAAAGGCAAAAACTGCCCAGAATGGGGCGTGGGAGACCAGGAGGAGACACACAAAGAAAACGCACTGGTTTGGTTGTGTGACAGATCTTTGGAGAACTGTGGAAAGTGTGTGTTGGTAAGAAAAAGAAACCATGAGAAGGGAGGGAGAGGGGAAGAAGGAGCTCAGATTTTAGTAGAGCGGATGGGAGGCAGAAGGAAGGAAAAGGGGTGTAAAGACTGTGAGAATAGCAGCAATGAAGGTGTGAGTGGGACAGGAGGGGCAGGCCCGGTGTGGATGGAGAGGGGGTGATGCCCATGTGGAAGGAGAGGGGATGATGCCGATGGAGAGAGGATGATGCCCATGTGGATGGGGAGGGCGTGATGCCCATGTGGAAGGAGAGGGGATGATGCCCATGGGGAGGGGATGATGCCCATGATGGAGAGGGGGTGATGCCCATGTGGATGGGGAGGGGATGATGCCCAGTGTGGGGCCAGTCCTGGCAGCGGGCGCTGCAGGGGCAGCCGGGGCGTTGGAGCAGAGGGAACGTGCCAGCACAAAGCCTGCTGCTTATACATTTTTAAAGTCTGCATGCATAATGTGTGTTTAGAGGGGCTCTCTGGGCTTGCTCTCTGTAGAGGACAGTCCAAGTACTGCGTCTGCCAGGGCTGCCTGTGGGAGATTTTGGGGAATGTCCTCAGTATTCCATCCTTCCCTGCAGCTCCCACCCAGTGACAGCAAATATTCCCTCTCTCCTCCCTGCTGCGCTGGGATCACTGCTGAGGGTGATTTGCAGTGAAACAGAACCATTTTGTCTACAAGTCATAGTTACCGGTGAGACCAAGTCTTCAGTGGAAAACAGCTGAAAAGTGAATGAGAAAAACAAAATTGTTAGAAATTCTGAGGCTTCCCTTAAATCACTGGTGTAAAGAAGTTGAGCCTGTTTAGTGATATAAAGTATGTGTTGGTCCGTGGTGTGCACTAGTGCAAACTGAGATATGAAAAGATGGTATGTTTTACAATAAATAAGTGCTAATCTCTGAAAACAATGTTTTGAGGACGTCTGGTTTTATCTTCCGATACAGGTAATGGACTGTGAACAGCCGTAGGTGTGACCTACATTTCCTCTGAGCTGGGCTGTGACAAGGCAGAAAGCACCGTCGGGGGGGTTAAATTCCATTTTTGTTTCCTTGTCCCTACAAGGGTCAATCAAGTGTCCATCATTATTTCAACAAGTATTGACTGTTAATCAAAAGATTAACGAGTATCTCCCCCAAGGCAGTGCTTTCCTTGGGAGTTAAAGAGGTAATTCCCTCATCTGGCAAAAACAGAGCAAGGGCTTCGTTTACGTTTTTAATGAACCCATGGAAAGTGGGCAGTGTTAAAGCTGAGAGGTAAAATAGATACCCCCTGTGTTGTTGGGCCACGGCCCTCTGGGGCTTGTCTTGGTGCTCACCTGAGGTCAGAGCTCCTGCCGGGGGCTCTGCAGGGCACGATAAAGGCTTTGAGAGGCACCAGGAATAATCCTGGGGAAGGGTTTCTAAATGTTGGAATGTTTTCTGCACTGAACAGCTGTTTAAAGAAATACTGGGTTGAGCAGATGCCAAGTTCTGAACCCATTTAGGAATTTCAAGTGTATTAATTGAGACATTTATTTGCTCTTGTAACTGAGCTAATGATATTTCAGTTGTGTTTGCAAGAGCTGTAAGAGGATGGCGTAGGGAAGGATGAGAAGGCTTAGTGTCATTGTTATTTAGGTGAGTGCTCTTAAATGCACCTTTAAATGTCCCTACAGTGAACTGGAAGGCTGCATTTAAAAGGACATTTCCCTTCTGGCAGGGCGTGTGTGCAGAGCCAGTTCATCTCCCGGTGCCTCAGCCGTGACTCTCCTGGCCCGGTGGCCCCACGTGTAGCAAAGGCAGATCTGTCTGTGCACCACCTGAAGGGCTCAGGAAACCCAGTCCTTACAGCACAGCTGTGTTTGGGTCGAGCAGCTGGGCAGACCTTGGAGCCCTGGCATTCCTGAGTTCGGGAACAGCCGTGTCAGGACACACCATGTGAGGGTTTGGTCAGCACAGCGTGATCTGCTCTGGATCCACGGGGTGTCTCCAGCCTCACACCGGTGTCTGTCCCCATGGCAAAGCTGGAACAGAAAGCCAGAGCTCATGTGTCACTCGGGGGGTTTTATTTCTTTATTTTAAATTTAAGTGCAGGGAACTGTCAAATAAGAGTTCTCTCGAGTGGAATGTGGTGGTGTTCCCATCCTGGGGTTGCCAATTCTGTAGATTAAACATCTTTAAAGAAGTGCATTTGGGTGGAGCTTGACAAGTCATGTCAGAGGCACAAGACTTTCCCTACCTGGCTGACAGTGATCTGGGAACATCACACTTGGCTGAAAAAATTCAAAATCATAGAAAATTATGGAAAAAGCCACTGACAGTTGTTGATGTGGTGAACTAGCAAGGGGTGGACAGGTAATGACAAAGCAATTTCGATCTTTTCAAATGATTTGAAGGAAAGGGTTTGTTTGCAGTACCTGTTTATCACCTTTAATGCAGGAAATGCAGCGTTCTTGGCTTCTCAGGGAATTTGGGCTGGAAGTTTGGCCTTTGTTCCAGCACTAGAGCACAGGGAAGATGGAAAGTAATGAGTCTGCTCATGCTGTTTAGTGCTGCTTTGAGTAAGAGTATGAGCCATGGCACACAAACCAGCACTGAGACTGTGGCAGGGAGTAAGACATTCCAGTTCCCATATTCCTGTTGGACAGTGCTGTGAGGTGCATAAATGTGTGTGTGGGTCAGGCATGAAGCACTGTAAGGTGCAAACCTTCCATTTCAATCCAGAATTATTTTGGATGACTTTTTTATGTCTTCAAGGTCACAGGTACATTGGGCAGAGGTGTAACCCAGGAAATAAAGGTGACATGTTTGAGCAGAGTGAGAAAAGCATGCCCAGAGGTGTAAACTGAGCGAGGCTGATTCTGGGATTTAGTTGGAACTGTTTGGCTGTCCTGAAGTCTGAAATGTTTTGGTTGAGGTGAATCTTTGGGGAATCAGGCTCTGTCTTGAGAAGTTTTGATTGCTTTGAAACCTGCATTTGTACCAGCAGGAGAAGGGTTGACTGCCAGAAGCTTCGTTGAATAATATTTGGTAAACAGAGCTTGGTTTCAGTTTCAGAACTTGCCTGTGGGATTATAAAAAGAATATACCTTTAATCTGTGAGATTTCTTTGCAGCAAAGCACGCTGGCATTGGGCTGTGCTGTAGGAGGTTGTAGTCCCAGGTGCTGCTCCCACGGTGCTCCTGCATTCCAGGGTGCTCCCAGCATTCCAGGGTGCTCCCACATTCCAGGGTGCTCCCACAGTGCTCCCGCATTCCAGGGTGCTCCCAGCACTCCAAGGTGCTCCCAGTGTTCCAGGGTGCTCCCAGCACTCCAGGGTGCTCCCAGCATTCCAGGGTGCTCCCACACTCCCGGGTGCTCCATTCCAGCTGGACACACTCCCTGCTGCTCTGGGGCAGGTGCTCCTCCTTTGGAGGGGGGGCTGTGCCTGGCCCAGCAGCCAAACCATCGGTGTCAGTGTCCCCTGCCAGGCTGGATCGGTTTCCCGGGGGCTGGGACAGGGCCCTGCAGCTCCTGGGGATCGGCTGCTGCTCTGCCGAGGGACAGGCAGGTGGAGCCCCAGGGGCACGGGGGTCCCTTCCTGCTGCCCAGGTGACTTTCAGCCCCTGACAAGCAGGAACGAGCTGTGCCTATTTTTAGGAAACCCAATTCCCAGGGTGGCCTTTATTCTGTAGGTACAAATATAGTTTTGGAGCTGAAGTGATTGATGTTTTCCTGAGGTGGCATCAGGGTCATGGAAAGTTCCAGAGAGGGTGTTGCCAGTTCCCTCCCTGCTGCTGCTCCTCCTCCTCATCTGCCCTCCCCAAAAATCCAGGCATAAAGGGCTCACCAGAAGGTGGGATCCCAGCAGAGCCACCCAGTGCAGAGAACCAGAACCAGAGTCCTTTTACCAAGAAAACCTGTCATCCAGATAGTGGTTTCTGACTCCAGAAATTAGTTTGGAAGTGCCAGGGGCTGGAGACATGCCCTGTCATTTCACACACGTCTTTAATCCATCTCCAGACAATTTTAGGCATTCAGTAGAGGAAGGCTATAAGTAGCTGAGCCCAGGAAAAGCCAAAGGTAGGAGGTTCTTTTTAAAATGCAGTGGTTTTGTGGTGTTACTTACAAGTTACTTGTGCAGGCAATAATGGTCTGGGGATAGGAGGTGCTGAAGGGCAGAGCTGGTAAGAATGGGCTAAAAATGGGATTCAGATCTTCTGCCTTTTTCTCTAATTTAGCCCTTTTCTTGTCTTTGGGGGTATAAGAAGTGATGTGGTTGGTCTCTCATTAGGCATGAGGATGTGTTGGTGTCAGTGTGGAATTTCCCAGGCCGTTTGCTTTTTGTAAAGAAAAACGTGTTTGTGAACTGGAACTTGTTTGAGTGAGGAACTTTAGGACACTCTGAAAGTTTTGTGTGGGAGCTCTGTCTGTTGTCCTCACTCGGTAACTTCTCCTTCATTGCAGGTTATGATGAATGATTATCACAGAAGAAATTCATGTCTATAGCTCATAAGGACTTTATTACATCACCTTCAAGCCTGATAGTTCTGGAATCCAAACACAGCTCTGCTTTTGCATTTCCACAAACACCTGCCCTGAGCACAGAGCCCCGAGTGCTCCAACACAGCACCACCATTGGACTGTTCTAAATTCCCAGGCACAGATTTGTTGGGTGAGTTGATACCACGAACTGTGTGTGCAGTACTTGGCACTTTTGCTGAAATTCTGCAGGTTTAAAATCTTCCTGTCCTTTTTTTAATAAAACACATTTATTAATGGATCATGATCTTTGTAAGTGAGAGGATTGTTGCCAGTTCAGGGTCAAATGCTTGCAGTGGTAAATGAAAATAAATGGATCAGTACTAGAATTGTTTTGTGGGGGCCTTGGTATTTCTGCTACTGATTTTTGCTGTCCTCTTTTTCGGGTTTGGGGTTTTCTTGTTTACTCTGATCTTCAGAATTTTCTTAAACTTTAGATGGAAATACAAATTGTTGCTGGTAATATTAGTAGTATCCCACATATACTTTCCTCTAAAGTTTTTGAGGAAACTCTACTTTTGTGCACATTAGCACCTCAAACTTACAAATCTGAGGTTGTTTGTTTGTTTGTTTTGTTTGTTTGTTTGTTTGAATTACTCTTTCAAATTCACTAAGTGAGCTCAGGGTAATATTTTAGTATTCTTAATTAGCTTCCTGTTTGGAAAGTGGACTTTTCCTGTAAGTGCTTAAGTGAAAACAAATCAATTAAAGGAGCTACAAAATAGCTTTCAGATTAAAAAGTTGGTTTCCTGAAGTTATGTTCCTGGTCTTGACCCAGTTTCCCTGAGGTGATGTCCTTGTATATGGGTAAGATCTTTGGGGAAAATTTGTGAGCTTCAAGAGGACTTAAAACATGGTCATTGTTCAGAATTTTTTGTTTTGTTGGTCCTAATGTTTTTCATGACTTTCAGCTGCTCTAAAATACTGAGTCCTTGTGTGTAAAATTAAACAAAAAATATTTCTATTCTGCTTCACTAGTTACTTGAAATTCTTATTTTTCAATGTAGCTGATTTTTGGGGCTGTGCAAAAAATGCAGCTGAGGAGAGACAGGGAGTGGCAAATGGTGATGAGTAATGAGAGCTGGTGATGAATCTCCCAAATAAGACCTTTATGGAGGGGAATGAAGCTTCTTGTGTAATCCAGTGGCTCCCAGCTTGCTGCCATGGAGCTGGCACAGGGTCAGTGTGGAGTTTGGAGCCTGGTACTCTCCGTGATGTGCATGAATTCAAAGTTGTGGCCCCAGTCTCTGAAAATCATTAATCCATTAATTCCTCGAGAATGTTTGTTGGCAAACAGTGTGTTAATGGTACTCCTATACTGAAGCATAATGTTGTATCCACAACCTGTGTGCCTTCTCTCTGCAGCCAAACCATCACCAAAATGATCCCTAATGGATATTTGATGTTTGAAGATGAGAACTTCATCGAGTCCTCCGTTGCCAAACTCAACGCCTTACGGAAGAGCGGCCAGTTCTGCGACGTGCGCCTCCAGGTACCTGGGGCCGTCTGTCCCTGGGGGCTTTGCTTACCCTGCCTGAGGATTGGCCTCCTCTGTGGGAGAGGGGAGATTGCCCAATCCAGTTCTCCTGAAAAATGCATACTTAAAAAAAAAAATCAGATACACTTTGAGGGCAGTGATGCTGGCATTAGTTTTCATTGATTTGAACTGCACCGTGGCGTTCCCTTGGGGAGGCCTTTGTGCTGTTGAAATCCAGCTGTGATTCCAGAAGTGGTGTCTGTGTGTGGGTGCAGGTGTGTGGGCACGAGATGCTGGCGCACCGCGCGGTCCTGGCCTGCTGCAGCCCCTACCTCTTCGAGATCTTCAACACCGACAGCGACTGCCACGGCATCTCACACGTCAAGTTCGATGATCTCAACCCAGAGGCTGTGGAAGTGCTGCTGAATTATGCCTATACTGCTCAGTGAGTAGTTTGTACAGAATCCAGGCAGAGGAAGCTTTGATTTGAGGAAGGAATAATAAAGATAAGTTTCTGTGTTTCATAGGTTGAAAGCTGATAAAGAGCTGGTGAAAGATGTATACTCTGCAGCAAAGAAGTTGAAGATGGAGAGGGTTAAGCAGGTAAAGTTCTCAGCTCTGAGAGTCCTTTCTGCCTTCTCAGGCAGACAGGATTGTGCTTTTTAGCGTTAGTGAGGAAAAAAAAGAGGATTCTGTGTCAGTGTAAAGGTTCTGTTGATGTCCCTTAGCACTGCATTGATTTGGGTGTCTGTGCCGTGTGTGCCCGGGGTGCTCTGAAGTCACTTGTGTATTTGTGCACCTGCATGAGGAGAACAGCTTTAAATCCTGGCTGGTTCCTTCCCTTTGGGCCCAGGGGGGCTGTGTTGTGCTTGGTTGTGTTGGGGGTGTAATTTAACCTGCAAACCCGTGGATAAAAAGAATAATCCACACACTCCTGAACATGAAGGTGGTAGCGCCTGACTTTGGAAACACTCTTGCCACAGATGGGGATACTTTTACAAGGGAATTGGGATCCTTACCTCACCTGACTGAAGTAGTTTTGAAGAGGTGTTCTGTAGGAGTGTGGGGTCAGTGTCATGACAGCAGCTTCCATGTGTGTCCAGCTTTGTCATTTAACATGTGCACGTTCCTGTGGGAGGCAACATTTCCTTCCCAGCACAGGGATGGCAGCAGACAGTCACTGTTCTGCAGTTAGAAAGCAGCTGTTGCTGGATGTTGGGATGGATAATTCAAATGTATAAAACCCTTGTGAACTAAGATGCAGCTTTCCCTTGGCAGGTTTGTGGTGACTATTTGCTGTCCAAGATGGACGTGCAGAGCTGCATCTCGTACCGGAACTTCGCCAGCTCCATGGGAGACTCCCGGCTGTTGAACAAGATCGATGGCTACATTCAGGAGCACCTTGTGCAGATTTCAGAACAGGAGGAATTTCTCAAACTCCCACGCTTAAAGGTCAGTTTACCTTTGTAGAATTCCTCCTGGTACAGAGCAACCTGAGGAGCAAAGAGGATGGCTTCCTTTTTGGGGGAAGGAGAACAGAGTGACAGTTATGGATCTGTATAATATTCATACTGCTGAATATTCATATTGCTGAATATTCATATTCAGCTTTAGGATAGAGAAGATGTGCTGTCATCCTTTCTAAGTGCAAAAGGTAACTGGTTGTACTAAAACACTCTTAGTTCCAGAGCCTGGAAAGCTCCTTGTAGGTGTTTTCTGGCTTTGTGGTAAAGTGAGAGTAATGCTGACTGTGTAAAGTACAGCACAGTACAGATACCAGGGTAATTCCTAGGGAGTAAATAATCCTTTTCTCTTCTTCTTCCAGCTTGAAATAATGCTGGAAGACAATATTGGCCTACCCAGCAATGGCAAATTGTACACAAAGGTAATCAACTGGGTACAGCGCAGCATCTGGGAGAACGGAGACAGCCTGGAAGATCTGATGGAAGAGGTTAGTCTTCAAGAAAATGGGATTAAACAGTTTAATTTTTTTAAAACAAAAAAGCCAATATGAAGGATGATCCCTTTTTACTTTTTAAATTTTATTTTTTTTTCACTTTTTTAACTATGACCCTAAAGAATTTAAATTTTACTGTAGGTACCCCTAAGCTGAGAAACTGGGGGGGTGTTCAGGTGAGCTGAATGAACTGTTCAGTCTGGTCTTCTGCTTTCTTTTTTTGCTCCCTGTTGCTGTATAGTAACCTCAGAGTGGCGTGTATCTCGCTTTAGATTTGGGGAGGTGATACTGAGACTTGCCATAGATTCTTGATGTTTTCCTTTGCAGGTTTTTGCTTGTAAATGCACAGTAGGTAAAAGCTTCTAATGGTTGTTCCTCCCCGTTGGTTTATCTCCCCATAGGTTTATTAACAAAACTAGGATACCAAGGCTGAAGAACCAAGAAGAGCCCTCAAGTGTATTGACACGTACAGAAGCAGCAGTCCTGCCCCAGTTCTCCTAAGAAAATCCGCTGTGGGCAGAGAACGATGATGCTCATTTAATGGTGTTTACTTACTCCTTTACAGGATACATTCTTTTGAAAGTTGTGTGTTGTTAAATGACTTTACTCTTGAATACTGATAGTAGATGTAGCCTGGGCAGTGTTTAATGGCAAAATGAGCGGGGAGACAAAAATTCTGAATTGGCTGCAGACTCCCCCAAATCTCATGAAACATCAAAGTTTGCCAAGTTTGTTATTGCAAGCATGAAAGAGCTTCAGAAACACTTGTATAGGCAAAAGTACATGTTGATGCTGTCGTATGTTCTCAAGTGTGTATTGCCTCTTGGAGACTCCAACTCATTTTAAAATGTTGAAATTCAGATGCATTTCATTGAAACAGCTGCATCTGATGTTCAGTGGTGGACAACAGTTTCCTCCAGAGCTTAAATTTGTGTTGTCTTCCCTCATTCCCATACCTTTCTTTTAGAGTCCACTGTTGGCTTCTCTTGACGTTTTTTGATGGAGATAAATATGTGTATTTTTCAAGCAGAAAACTTGTGTGCAGGGATAAGGAAAAATGCTTGCATGAGACTGTGAATTTGTGTAACTGCAAATTAATGTGCCTTTTGCTTGTCTAATGTTTCTGTGCTGGAAAAACAGCAGAAGCCCCCGTGGAAAAGGAAGATGTGGCTCAAGCTGAGAAAGTGTGGAAGCTTCAGGCCCTGTTGGAAGATTGCACCATGACATCTGCTTCCTTTTAGTTGTGTCTCTGCGAGCTGAGCCGAGCAGGGGGTGCCTGGGGTGGTGTGCCTGTAGCCGAGCAGCACTGGGGCCAGCAGCCACATGGGTGTTCTGTTGTTGTTTTTGCAGGTTCAAACGCTGTACTACTCAGCTGATCACAAGCTGCTTGATGGAAATCTGCTAGATGGACAGGCTGAGGTGTATGGCAGTGATGATGACCACATTCAGTTTGTGCAGGTACAAATTGCAGACAGTCTCAGGTAACCCCAGGTAGACTGGAGCAGTTCACAGCACACCTGAAGGCTTGGGCTCTGCCAGCAGAGAAAGCAGCAGTGGCTGTAATGGAGAAATACACCACGACAAAATCTCTTTTTTCAAAGCTGCTGGAGGCCATGGTACAGTCTCTGCCTCTGGTTTTTTGGCAGACTGAGTGCTCTGGGTTTGACTTCAAAATCAGTCTTGGCTGTTAGAAGAAAGAAGAGGCAGAGAAGCACCCAGCTGTAGGAAGTCAGCTGAGGCTTTATAGAGTTATCCAGAGACTAAAGAATCACAGACTGGTTGGCTTGAGGTGGGGAATGCTGCTGGGCAGTTCTGGCCCAGAGAGAGATTCCAGATCTGAGTTCTAATCCTTCAGCTGCCAGTGTCCCTTCCCTTTGTCCAGCTGCACTGGTGGTGGAGCTGCCAGGTCTCTGATCAGAGATACCAGTGCTTGGACTGAGGGCAAGGCAGCCCTGTGCTTTTAGAAAGGTACTTTTTTTAAAGGATTTTTATCTGTTTTATTTCTAGCTGGGTATAATCCTTCTTAACTCCTGAAAACCTCATGGCTTAGCATGATGGAGGCTGTTTAGGGACTAACAGATGTAAATTATCAGTTGCTTTGTACAACTGAAGTTAGTTTAAATTCACCAAATTTGAAGCAAATGTAATATTTTATAAAAGTGGAACATGTTGATACAGAAATTTTACTTCTTGAAACTTTTAGCTAATGTGTCTGTAAAACACTGTCCATCCCAGAACATGGATATTAGAAATGAAAAGAGAGGAAAATGAAAAGCCAGCTTCTTAATTGTTTTTAATAAGCCTTCACAGACTTCTCCACCTTTGGATACTACTCCTTGTAATGCTTCCGAGTGGAGAGCTGAATGTCCACAAAGTTCATTTTCAGAAATAAGACCAGGAGTTCTCAAATTCTTTCTAAATCTTTTCTGATAAGAAGAACCACCACCTGTAGGCACTCTGAACAGTTTAGAGAACTAACACCAGAAAAACCCTGGATGCCAGTCTTGGAAAAACTGTAACTTCTAGATTGTGAAATTAGGAAAGTTTGTAACTTCTGTTATGGTCAAGGCAATTTAAAGATAAGAGAGTAAGTGGTTAATTGGACGAAGACTCAGCAATAACAAAAATGCTGCCCACAAATGAGCTGATGTCCCTGGGGAGCTGAATTCAGCAATGCAGCTCCTCTGTGTGAGGTTATCTGCGTTAGGTGATGTGTCTCACAAGTCTTGTGGCAGTTTCCATGGAGATCAGGCTCCAGGGAACTGTGCAAGCATCACAAACTGGGGACTGTGGTCACAAACGGAACAGACAGTGCAGTAACTTCTTGTGCTTCAGAAAAAGCCTGAACGACTCAAGCCAACTGTGCTGAAATGGGAAATGTTGAGCTTTTTCTTAATTGAGCAAAATAATATAAGCTACAGGAGAAATTTAATTGAAGATGAAAAGAAAGCAGAACTCTCCTGTGACTGGGAAGTATCAAGGGAGTAAAATCCAAGAAACAGCTAATCTGAGCACAGAGAGGAACTGAGGCGCAATTAATTTGTCTTCAGGGAATGAAGAGAATAGTTAATTCACTTCCAAATAGCATTACATAATTAACTCAAGTTCCAGAGGCAGAGTTGTGAGTGAGGCTTTTCTAGTTGGTAGCTCAGTTGTCTCCCACTGCATGTAAATGCTGCTGCTAAGGCAGGGATGTGAAATGGTTCCTGCTCGACACCAGCAGTGTCAAGCTGCAGTCTCAGGATGAAATGAGTCCCCAGAGAAAGGTGCAGGGTGGTTTTTGGCTGCTGTTGCTGGGTAGGCAAGATGTTCTGAATGCTGAGGTGTGCTATAAATGCTGCTCTGAGGAGGTGGCAGGCAGAGTGTGCTCTTGAGTTGTTACGTAGTAGCTCAGAAGCAAAGGTAGCAGGAGGTGTAGTCTCTGGCTAGGTTTCTGTAGCTGCCTTTTGATTTTGCAGAAGAAGCCACCACGTGAGAATGATCACAAGCAGATCAGTAGCAGCTCCTCTGGAAGTCTTTCTCCAAGTGCTACTGTTCACAGCCCTAAACACGAGTGGAAAATCATTGCTTCAGAGAAGACTTCGAGTAAGTAACAGGGGCAGGGTTTGTCTAAGAGATGTGTCTGGTATTGTGTACCTACCACCTCCTGCTCCCCGGGCATTTCCTTCAGCATCCCTGGCAAATGCAGAAGTGCTTTTTCTTACAAGTGATTGGTGAGGTGTTTCTGATGTAACTGGAGCTAAACTGGGGTCACATACATCTCAATTCCTTACCTACAGGGTGATCCCAGATCCTGTTGTGTGCAGCAGTTACCCAGACAATCCTAAAGAGATCTGCAGTCCGTGATTAATTAGCAGAGCTCTTTGCTCTGTGTGTCTGAGGAGACTCTCCCAGCACATCCTTAGGTTGCTGTCTTATGTTCTTTGAGTGCTATTTTATCATCTAAAACTCCTATTTTTCAGTAACTAACACTTTCTCTAACACTTGGAACCAGCACCCAGAAAACCCCCAAGTGTTGATGCTGCTCAGGGGAGAAGCACCACCAGCAGCCCCTCGGCATTCCCTTCGGGTCCCCTCCAGCCCAGCCCTCCTTTGACATAGGTGGTGTCTCCTTCTCTCCGACGCCAGGTAACACGTACCTGTGCCTGGCGGTGCTGGACGGGGTGCTGTGTGTGATCTTCCTGCACGGCCGCCACAGCCCGCAGAGCTCTCCCTCAAGCACGCCCCGGCTGCTGAAGAGCCTGAGCTTCGAGCTGCAGCCCAGTGACGTGGTGGAGCGGCCCATGTGCCCCATGCAGTACGCGCGCTCGGGGCTGGGCACGGCCGAGCTGCGCGGCAGGCTCATCGCTGCAGGTGAGGGGCGAGGGCTGAGGGGCTGGGGGACCCTCCCCATTGCTGTGCCAGGGTCCTTCAGCGCCACAGCACCTGCCCTGTGCATCGGGGTGCCATGGAAACCTCTGCTTCCAGGGGGCTACAACCGGGAGGAGTGTCTGCGCACTGTGGAGTGCTACGACCCGCAGACGGACACCTGGACGTTCCTGGCGCCCATGAGGACCCCCAGGGCTCGGTTCCAGATGGCAGTGCTGATGGTGGGTGCTGTGTGGTGTGGGGCACACAGGGCAGACCGCCCAGAACAGCAGCAGAATTTGTTCTTCTGGTTCCACGGCCGCTGGAGTGCTCGTGGTGTGAATGTGGAGCGTGGAGATGTGAAGTGGGTGTTTCTTTGTCTCACTCAGGGGCAGCTCTACGTTGTGGGGGGATCCAATGGGCACTCGGATGACTTGAGCTGTGGGGAGATGTACGAGCCAGAAATAGATGACTGGACTCCCGTTCCAGAGCTGCGCACCAACCGCTGCAATGCAGGTGAGGCCTCTGCACCACAGGGGGCTGGGAGGGTCTGACAGTCACTCACCCCTCAGCTTGCTTACCATTCTGTTCCCTGTGAGCAGGGGTGTGTGCCCTGAAGGGAAAACTGTACATTGTGGGTGGTTCTGGTCCTGAGAATCACTCACTCCTTAGCTTGCTTATCCTTCTTTCCCCTGTGAACAGGAGTGTGTGCCCTGAATGGAAAACTGTACATTGTGGGTGGTTCTGATCCTTATGGCCAAAAGGGACTGAAGAACTGTGATGTGTTTGATCCCGTGACAAAGTCCTGGACAAGCTGTGCTCCCCTTAACATCCGTAAGTGCCTCAAAGGAGTTGGGAGGGAGAGGGAGGAAAGGGTGACAGTAAAACTACCCCAGACACAAACCCCTCCAAGTTTCACAGCCGTGGGATGCTGTTGGTGTGTGACTGTGCTGTGTTGGCCGCAGGCAGACACCAGTCGGCTGTGTGTGAGCTGGGCGGGTTCCTGTACATCATCGGCGGGGCGGAGTCGTGGAACTGCCTGAGCAGCGTGGAGCGCTACAACCCCGAGAACAACACGTGGACCCTGCTGGCACCCATGAACGTGGCACGGCGCGGCGCCGGCGTGGCTGTGCGCGACGGTACGGGGTGTGGGGGTGTGGGCAGCCCCTGCTGCTCAGGGAATGCCTCACGTTGGGCTGTGGGGAGTGGAGAATACAAAGCTGTGTATGAACCTGGCCAAACCTCGTTTTAATTTAAAAAAGTAATCAGAAAAACAAAAATGCTTTGTTTTGGGGCATTCACTCCCCGCTCGCTCTTTTCAAGAGAGTAAGAGTATAAGAGAGAGAGTATAAGAGAAGAGAGAGTATAAGAGTATAAGAGCTGCACCTGTTTGTGTTTGGACTTTGGCCTTACTCTGAGTTATCTTCCTGTCAGCTGTAAGGCTCAGGAGACCCAAAGCAGGTCATTTGTAACTGCAGACCTTGACCAGGCCAAGGTCTCTGACAGAACACATGGGGTTCCTTCCTTTGGGCTGGGTCTGTGCTCCCAGGAAGGGAAATGGGCTGGGACACACAGCTGGGGCTGGGACACAGCTTAGGGCTGGGACACAGCTTGGGGCTGGGACACAGCTTGGGGCTGGGGCTGAGACACACGGCTGGGGCTGAGACACACGGCTGGGGCTGAGACACACGGCTGGGACTGGGACACGGCTGGTGCCATGCAGTGACCATCCCTCTGGCCGCCCCTTTGCCAGGCAAGCTGTTTGTCGCCGGCGGCTTTGATGGCGCTCACGCGGTGAACTGTGTGGAGATGTACGACCCTGCCCGCAACGAGTGGAGGCTGATGGGCAGCATGACCACGCCCCGGAGCAACGCCGGCATCACCACCGTGGCCAACACCATCTACGCCGTGGGCGGCTTCGATGGCAACGAGTTCCTGAACACGGTCGAGGTCTACAACCCGGAGTCGAACGAGTGGAGCCCCTACACAAAGATTTACAAGTTTTAAGTGAATTAAATTCCCTTTTCAAACTAACAGGCTTAGTGATGTAATTGTGTTTCAGTAGAGGTACACCTGTGAATAGGGGTGGGGAGGGCATAGACGTTGCCAACAGCAACACTGAGCTTTTGCATATTGCATATTAATGTGCTGTACATATTTGTTTTGGAGAGAATATTGAGATGAAAGGGGTTTTTGTGTATTTTAGAACTTTGTTTTAGGGTATTGGTTTGGTTTTCTTTGAAGATAACACAAGAGAAACTAGACTGGGCATATCATTTCAGGAGCTTCCCCCGGCGTTTGTTTGGTCCTTTGCACAGGAAATGACTTCCTGTAGGTGTGGGAAGGGCAAGGTTTGTGGGGGATAGTTGTTTTTTTTTTTCATCAGGCCTTGGTTTCCTTCAGTAACTGGAACAATCTGTAACAAGAAGCCTTATTTAAATAGATATAATGGCTATTTTTTTTATTAAAAAAAAAGCTGACATGCCTCTGCTAATACCTTATCTTTTACAATTGCCTTTTTATAACAGTTTTTATATACTCAGCAGAGTATTTTGTCTGTTGAAATGCAAATGGCAGATAAATGGCTACTGGAACAAAGGGACAGCCTTGGAGTTCAGAGAGACCAAGTGGGACAGTGGCTTCACCTGCACACGAGCTTCTGCCTCTGCTGCAATAGTGTGAGTTAGTCTGCACCACCATCCTTAGAGCTGCACAGGGTTGCTGAACACACCACAGCTGAGCCTCTCCAGGGTGGGAGAATTCCTCTGGCTCCAGGAATGGTGAGGACACACAGAGCGTGCTTTTCTGTACAGCAGTTTTGTTACTCTGGGCGAGCTAATCTTTGTACAACTGGGGGAGGGGGGTCCTCATGGGTTTTAAACTCTTGCCAGCTGGCAATGAAAATGTGTTGTAACTGTCTTGAGTTTATTTTTCTAATATTCCAAGCTGGAAGTGTGATAGAACACGAATAACTTGATTTCCTATGTGCTCCTCGTCCTGTTTTGAGTTCACCTCCTCTGTTCCTATGGATCAAATGCTGGGTTGGGATGACTTGGTGTCTAATGTGTAGTGCTGCACATCTAACTCCGGGTGCCAAACTAGCACTGACTGCTTCCTGCTGCTGCTGCAAACACATTAAAGGTACCTTTGGGAAACCCTCGCACCACAGGCGTGCCCTGGGCTCTGTGTGTCCTTTTCTTCGAGGAGCTGGTTACAAACAAGCTGTGATGTTGGTGGGTGGGTGTAGGTACAGGGCCAGGGCAGGGCATGTGTAACTGGCAGCCCTGGAGCAGAGTGGAGGGTGAAGTGGCACTGCCCCTTGTGCCTGCTGAGGGGCACAGACTCAGGCCCCCCTGGTGTGGGATGGGACCTGGCTCTGCCTCCAGGCTGCTTTTTGCAGGCCTTGGAGAAGAAAATGCACAACTGGAGGGTGCAAAGCAGCACCCAGGGCTGGGGGAGGAAGCAGAGCCAGCAGTGAGGCCCCAGCAGGGCAGGCACAGACTGCTCCAGCTCTGCATAGAGCAGGGAAACACCAGGCCCAGGGAACTCGGTGAGCCACCCAAGCTGTAAATCGAGGTGCATTTGAACTGAGAGCAACACAGTGACAAGGCTGTGTCTTCCATGAAAGCCTTGGCGAGAGCAGAAGTCAGCACAGCCAGGACACAGCTGATCCTTACCCCACTCCTGGGGGTGCAGAACCTCCATGGGAACTGCCCTTCAACTCACCTCTGCTTCCACCAGTCACTCCAGCAGGCAGGTGCCACTTGGGTGCCTGGGGCAGGACTGGACTGCACTTGCAGCCACAGCAACTGGGCAAAGCCAACACAGAGCCACTTAACAATTAACCACTGTTTAATGTAACAATAAATTACATTTTTACAATGAACAGTTTACAAATCCATCCAAAAGTTAATATCAAAATAGACACTTTAGAACTTTGCCAGTCATCTCTCATCTCTGTACAAATACATACACAGAAGAGGTAGCATTAAAGGCCTTGGAAAACGGCTTTTGGAAACTTTCAGGAGCTTAAAGCAGTTCTGGAAAGCAACCAACAGTGCAGTGAGAGCACCTGGAGAGCAGGGCTGACCTGTCCCACCTCTGCAGGACGAGGGGGCAAGAGAAGGATGGGGAGTTTCCCAGAGAGCACTGCCAGCAGGTTCCCACAGTGTGAAGGCATTTTAACAGGAAAAACATCCCTTTCCTCTGAAAAGGGGTCAAGGACAAACACCTGCATGAGGGTGGGTGGGGCTTCTGTTTGGTCTTTCCAGGAAACAGACATCAATCTGCCTTGTCCCCTTCCCATTTTCCATCCTCTCTTAAGCATTCCTGCAGTTCACACTCTGCGGGTCAGTCCTTCATTCCCAGCCGGGTACACCTGACACAACAGATCCTTTTTTCTCACTTGTCACTTCTAAAGTGGCAACAAAAACAAACACGAGTTTTCCTGCCGGACCATTGAAAGACGGAGCATTCCATTTGCGGGCGATTCTCGAGATTCTGCCACTGAATGTTTTTCAGCTTCAGTTCCGATAGAAACCAGCACCGGTAGAAAGAAGGCAGGATTGTTGGCTCCTCCGGGGATTCCTCCCCTGGGGAGTAAAGAGCTCACCTGGGGCAGGTGAAGGCAGGGCTGAGCCCCACAGCTCCAGGTCACAGCCCGGGGGTGTCACAGTCCGGGGGGATGTCACTGCCCCGGGGGTGTCACAGCCCCGGGAATGTCACAGTCTGGGGGGGATGTCACAGTCCGGGGGGGTGTCACAATCCAGGGGGGTGTCACAGTCTGAGGAATGTCACAGTCGGGGGATGTCACAGTCTGAGGAA